>JADKLZ010001483.1:15100906-15123093 GCA_021533235.1 Biomphalaria straminea
AACCACTACTACTACTTAATACTACAAACTTCCTGTTAGCCCATGTGTGACAATATCTCTCTTCTATCGAATGAATGATTGAAGAATGATGAGTTCGTCAACTTTATCTTGAAGTGTAATAGGAAGTTGCTGTCCGAATAGAAGAGTAGACTTGTACTGCCGGGGACTATCTTGAATTAAATACAATTATGAACACAGACGATCTAGGAATCAAATGAATAACTTCCTCATAGAAATAAAACACTAGAAACTTTAATTCAAATATATTAAAAAATGAAAATACAATACTAAGCTTCTTTCTTTAATATTATTTCAGAACAAAACTAGAAACACAACCTATTGTTTAGAAAGCTAGCTCCAGACTGAATCTGGCGCGTCCTATATCAGCTGACCTAACTCTTTTAAAAAATCTTTATTTATTTTCAAACCAACCAATAGACTTGTGACATCATAGTTACGTCATTGAGTTAAACTTGAGGCTCTGTCAAGGGACTAGACTTTTTGGGTAATTCCTGAGGCTCAGTTAGGGATTTCTATTTCTATTTACACACAAGCTTTTAAATACAAATAAATCTATAATGGCATCTGTGACACCATGTATGCTAACCACTACTACTACTGAATACTACAAACTTCCTGTTAGCCCATGTATGCTAACCACTACTACTACTTAATAGTAAGATTTTTTGAAGACAATTGCATAATATCTAGAACAATAAAAATAACACAATATACTGAAATTTTACAAAGAAAATTTTATAAATTACAGAAATGGAAATTGAATTGCAGCATATATTTTCACCCAGAAAAATGACAGTTTTTAAGAGTAACAAAAAAACTAAAACAAATAAATTCCACTTATCTTATTCATGGTAAACCAGTAACACAGACTAAAAATATAAAATACCTAGGTGTTATAATAAATCAAAAACTCCATTTAGCATTTGTATGGTAATAGAAATGCTCATATGTATTAAAATTTTTAAATATACACAATATACCATACATGAAATTATAGAAAAAAAATGGTTGAGGTAACATATGACAATGCTCTGAAAATTAAAGTCAACATGAAGATAACAATAAAAAATGTAAATGCAGTGTCAGGTATATGAGAACAAAATTATTGATGACTTGGAACACCTTTTTCACTATTCAAGTGGTTAAAAAAAAATGAGACAATGCTTGTCATGAATAATATCAAAAGTTGTGTAAAGCGTAATACTTGAATAAATTAAATCTTGAATAAGATACTTCTCTTCATGGTGTTTGATAATAAAATATGACAATACAAAACTGATATACTACACCTGTGGAAAAG
Organism: Biomphalaria straminea; assembly: GCA_021533235.1. Classification (NCBI taxonomy): domain Eukaryota; kingdom Metazoa; phylum Mollusca; class Gastropoda; family Planorbidae; genus Biomphalaria; species Biomphalaria straminea. The sequence continues at coordinate 15,102,228 of JADKLZ010001483.1, forward strand.
AAAAATATATACATAATTATGAAAATAATTAAATACATCTGGAAAGTGTGTCAGCGAAGACATTCTCACGTCCAGGAATTGTCTTGACCTCAAATTGGTAGTCAGTGAGTTGTAGACTCCAACAAGTTAAACGACTGTTCGCTAACTTCTTTGAGTTCAGAAATGCTAGTGGTGCGTGATCAGTTAGGAGTGTGAAATGAGCACCTAGTAGATATCTGGAAAACTTGGCTATGGCCCATACAATGGCTAGACATTCAGGTTCGATGGCTGAATATCTGGTTTCAGCTGATGACAACTTCCTGCTGATGAAAAATATTGGGTGCAAAGTCTCTTGGCATTTCTGTGAGGTGTCTTGGTATTTCTGCATTAGGCATGCACCTATAGCTGAAGATGAAGCATCTGTGGCGAGGTAAAATTGCTTCTTTGGATTCGGAAGTTTGAGAATAGTGTCTCTTGAAAATTCAGCTTTAATGTTCTCAATTGTTTCATGTAGCTTTGTAGACCATGGAATCTTCGTTGGTTGTCCTTTCTTCGTGAGTTCAATCAGTGGAGCTATGAGTGCTGTATAACCTGGTATGAAATGTCTGTAGAAGTTACACAGACCCAAAATGCTTCTCACTTGCTTTTTACTGGTGGGGACTTTGATGTCTAGTATGCGTTGAATAATGTTCTCTTGTGGTCTGAGCGAATTGTAGCTGACTCTATAACCCAGGAAGGATATTTCTGACATGGCTAGTTCTACCTTACTAGGCTTTATGGTAAAACCATGTTGTTTCAGTATACTGAAAACTTCTTGTAGACCTTTGACGTGTTCATTCCATGTCTTATGGAATATGCAGATGTCATCTATGTATGATGCTGTGTCAGAGCGATTGCCTAGTATGCTGTGGATGGCTCTATTAAAAGTGCTGCTGGCGTTGACTAGACCAAATGGCATGAAGTTGAAATGGAATAGTCCATAAGCTGTGGTGAATGCCGTAAATTGTTTGCATTCTTGTCTGACTGGTATTTGATAATAACCTCTGGACAGGTCTATTTTGGTGAAGAACTTTGCCTCTGAAAATTTGGTCATAAGATCTTCAGGATTTGGCATAGGATATGAGTCAAGTTGGGTTATTTTGTTCAACTGTCTGAAGTCGACACACATTCTTGGAGTTGTCGTTTGCTTCCGTTTGACAAGAACTATTGGTGCAGCATATGGAGAGTTGGAATGTTCAATGATTCCTTGCTCTAATAGTTGGTCAATTTCTTGTTTAAGAAAGTCTCTGTAGTGTACTGGTAATGGATAAGGTCTTGCTTTTGTAGGCTTGGAATCAGTAAGTATTATACTGTGTTCAGCAATTGAAGTTTTGCCTGGAACATCTGTAAATATTTCTGAATGTTCTTTGAGAATGTTAGTCAGTTCTTTTTGTTTTTGCGGTGGCATTGAATTGAGTTTTATGTCTTGCCAAAACTCAGTTTGTTTGTTAGTTGTTTGTGGCATATTGATGTCGTCGAATTCAGACGTGTCATTTTCATCTTCTTCTGGTATTACTGCAAGACATGATATTGTTCTTTCATTTTGTTCTGGACTTGTAATATTTTCTGTTGTTGTGTTATATTTTTGTAGCATGTTGACATGATAGATTTTCTTTTTGTTGTGTATCATAGTCAACATCTGTTATCTTTCTGAGTATTGAGAATGGACCTTGCCATTTTATGAACAGTCTGTTGCTTTTGTCTGGTAGTAACAGACATACTTGATCTCCTGGTTCAAATTGTTTCAGTGTTCTGTTTCTATTGATTCTCATTCTGGTATTTGAGTTTGCTATGGCTGTGGCTTCATTTGCTTTTTCACATGCGGATATGACTATGTTTCTGGTATCTTGCATGTGTTGAAATGCTGTCTTGGTTTCTGATGAGATTGAGTTTTGGCGAATAATAGCTTCTTTGAGGATTGCCATGGGTCCTCGTGGGTTGGCGCCATAAACCATCTCGAAAGGGGAAAATCCTGTGGTTTCTTGAGGACTTTCTCTGTATGCAAACAGAGCTGCTGGTAGCAATAAGTCCCAATTCTGCGGATTGTCGTGTGCTATTTTTGAAATGCACCTCTTCAAAGTACCGTTGAACCGTTCACTTTGGGGATGATAGGGCGTTGTGAACTTCATCTTGATGTGGTACATGTTCATGAAGTTTTTGGTAATGTTGGCTGTGAATTGTGTGCCTCTGTCAGAGAGGATAACTTCTGGGAAACCAATTCTGGAAAATATCTCTGACAAAGCTCTGGTGATGTCAAGTGCTGTAATGTTGACTAGAGGTACTGCCTCTGTCCATCTTGTACATGCATCAATCAATGTCAGGACATAGCGATGGTTTCTTGCTGAAGCTACTGGCATAGGACCAATCAAATCAACTGAGACTTTTTGGAATGGCTTGTCTGTCAATTCCATATCTTGAATTGGTGCTTGTGATTTGTTGTTCTTAGGTCCTTTGACTTGGCAAATATGACATGACTTCACGTATTTCTTGACGTCTTTAATGATGCTTGGCCAATAAAATTCTTTTAGGATTCTGGCTTTGGTTTTGACTACACCCATATGGCTGGCGTGTGGAATGTTATGTCCTGTTGCCATTATTTCTTTTCTATATTTCTGTGGCACTATTAATTGTTGAATTATATTGCCTTTATGCATGGCATTCTTCATCAGGAGGCCATCTTGAAGATATGGTTTATTTGGTAAATTCAGCTGATTGTTTGCTTGAGCTTTCTGATAAAGTATTTGCAATGTTGGGTCTCGTTTATGTTCTTCTTTGAAGTCATCATGTGTGAAATATGACTTGTCTTGATGGACTTCATTTTGACCAATTAAAGTTCTTGTATCATTGTTAGAGACTTTAGGCATGTAGTCTTGTTCCTCAAAGTTCAACAATGGACATTCGGGAATTGGAGGTGGACTTATGACCGGTAGGGATGGGTTTGATGTAATTGGGGGTGTCCATGTTGAAATTTCTTGATTGTTGCTGCTTACTGAACTAGTAACTGGTTCTGTTGCATTCTGTATGACTTGGGTAATTGTGGTAGCCATGTGATTATTTTGGCTAACTTGTTCAGGTCCCAAATGTTCATGTTGTCTGGAAATAGATCTTGTCATTACTGCAAAACAATTTTGACCTTGCGCTATGGCATTTGTCCATTCAGTAAGTTCATGAGGAGTGCATTCTTTAACTCCCTCTATGTTTCCAATTATTAGGTCCACTGGTAAGTTGGGTGTTACTAAGGCTTTTGTTTGACCACTGAAAAATGGTGTAGTAACATAGATGATGCTTCAGGTAATTTGCTGACAGTTCCGTTGAAGGCAGTGGCTTGGACGTGGTTGCCTGTGAAACGGTTTGGGTGGACGAAGCGTTCATGTACTAATGTGGACGTGCTTCCGGTGTCGCGAAGAACTTCCACCTTCTTGTCTCCTACAAAGCCTGGGTAAAATTTGAGACCATTGGACTTAGCTATGACCGTCATTGTTGAATGCTCATTGTAATAGCTTCTGTTATATGAGCTTCTGTTTGGCACATACAGTGGTCTGGAGTCTTGTGAATGACTTCTGTAGCGAGGATTGTTATCTGGTCTATAATTGCCAGTTGATTTGTTGACATTGTATTGCTCTTTGTTGCTGTATCTTCGAGTTGGTGATGTGGGCCTATCAAAATTTTGATTTTTGGAGACTGACTGTTTTTTCCAACATTCATGTGTTTGGTGACCTTTTTTATGGCAATTTGAACATTCTGTGGTTTTGCTGCGGCATTGAGAAGTAAAATGTCCTAGTTTGTGACATTTGTTGCATTTGATCTTGTCATCTTGCTTATATTTGGCATTTTTGTCTTGGGCAAAGCAGACAAAATTTTCTTCACTTGATGGTTTGACTGACTTGTTTGGATAGGCTGCCTTATATTGTCTTATGATCTTGGTTAATGTCTGGATATCAGTGGGATTTCTCTCAATAATGTATGATTGAATATCTTCTGAGTGAGCATGTGTGACATTGTCAATAATAATATGTTGACGAAGAGCTTGGTAATTTTCTTCTACTTTAGCCAGAGATACCCATCTGTCAAACCACATTGACATATTAGCAACAAAAATTTGTGGATCATCGTTTTGCTGTGGCCTTTCATTATAAAACTTCTTTCTGTAGTTAGCTGAAGTTGCTCCGTATTGGCGCAGTAGAGCTTCTTTGATATCAGAGTAAGTGTTGCGTTCATTGATAGACAGTTGTGAGCAAATGTTGACAGCTTTGCCAGTCAAGAGGCTGAGGAGTGAGCACGACCAATGTGCCTCTGGTAGACCGGATGTTGTGGCTAATTCTTCAAATCTAATGAGGTATGAGTCCATATTGTCGAAATTTTCGTTGAATGCCGATATTTTACTCATTAGCCTGTATTTGTCAAACATATTTGAATGATCTTGAGTTAGAATGCTTTCCTTATTTTCTTTATTTTGTTTGTCATATTCCATTTTTTCTTTTTCATGTTGCCTTTGTTTTTCGGCGTCTTGCAATTTTTGTTCTTCTAATTGCATGCATTTTTCAGATTCTTGCCTTTGTTTTTCGGCGTCTTGCAATTTTTTTTCTTCTAATTGCATGCATTTTTCAGATTCTTGTCTTTGTTTTTCAGCTTCTTGTTCTTGATATTCTTTCTCTTCTTGTCTCTCTGCCCACAGGTCTGGCTTGGGAATTTGCTTCTCTTTTGCTAATTCCATCAATTCAAGGAGTCGTTGTGTTCTAGAACCGGAAGCCATTTTGTATTTTAAAAATGTTCAATATCTGAATTTTTGACTTTATCTCAGATATAATATAGTAACAAAGTTCTTGAAGCCTTGACTTGAAAATAATGCGTGATAATGAAATTGTATTTCACTGGAGTCGTAAGCTTCGATATATAGATCTATTGAGCCGAGTACTTTTTTTTCTGGTTTAACAGTTGGTTAAATCTGGTCTTCTGTTTACTTTGTGCCAGACAAATGATTATTTACTGGTCTTCTTTATAATGCCAGTTATTTATTTTACTGGTCTTTTATATTGCCAGTTATTTGCTTTACTGGTCTTTTTTATAATACCAGTTATTTGATTTACTGGTCTTTAAATATTGCCAGTAATTATGTATATTGGTCTTTTGCCAATTACATATAATAGATTTCGTGAGTTAGACGTAACTCGAACGAAAATCTTTTGTAAAATAATTATCGATAACCAACTGACCTGTTTAAACACAGAAATTCTGTCCTTCGTTAAATTAGAATGAAGTTCCTTTGAAGTGTTTGAAAATTGTTCCTAGATCGTGAATAAATTTAGTTATAAGTTGCTGAGAAACTTTCTCTTCGTTGAAGGTGTCATAAATGTCACAATATCGGAGGTGCCATATGTGACAATATCTCTCTTCTATCGAATGAATGATTGAAGAATGATGAGTTCGTCAACTTTATCTTGAAGTGTAATAGGAAGTTGCTGTCCGAATAGAAGAATAGACTTGTACTGCCGGGGACTATCTTGAATTAAATACAGTTATGAACACAGACGATCTAGGAATCAAATGAATAACTTCCTCATAGAAATAAAACACTAGAAACTTTAATTCAAATATAACTTAAGTACAGCTTATGTACAAGGTACATATTAAAAAATGAAAATACAATACTAAGCTTCTTTCTTCAATATTATTTCAGAACAAAACTAGAAACACAACCTATCGTTTAGAAAGCTAGCTCCAGACTGAATCTGGCGCGTCCTATATCAGCTGACCTAACTCTTTTAAAAAATCTTTATTTATTTTCAAACCAACCAATAGACTTGCGACATCATAGTTACGTCATTGAGTTAAACTTGAGGCTCTGTCAAGGGACTAGACTTTTTGGGTAATTCCTGAGGCTCAGTTAGGGATTTCTATTTCTATTTACACACAAGCTTTTAAATACAAATAAATCTATAATGGCATCTGTGACACCATGTATGCTAACCACTACTACTACTGAATACTACAAACTTCCTGTTAGCCCATGTATGCTAACCACTACTACTACTTAATAGTAAGATTTTTTGAAGACAATTGCATAATATCTAGAACAATAAAAATAACACAATATACTGAAATTTTACAAAGAAAATTTTATAAATTACAGAAATGGAAATTGAATTGCAGCATATATTTTCACCCAGAAAAATGACAGTTTTTAAGAGTAACAAAAAAACTAAAACAAATAAATTCCACTTATCTTATTCATGGTAAACCAGTAACACAGACTAAAAATGTAAAATACCTAGGTGTTATAATAAATCAAAAACTGTCTGGTATCCCCATATTGATGAAACTATAAAAAAAAATCCAACAAAGCATTATGTTTTATTAAAGGAATTTTTTTTAAATCAAATAAGAACATGAAACTAAAATGTTATTTAACCTTGGTTAGGCCAATAATAAAATATTATATGCATCCTCTGTTTGGGACTCATCAACTCAAGAAAATATTAAGAAACTTGAACAGACAGAAAATAGAGCAGTGAGATTCTTAACTAACAAATATTCTTGTTTGACTAGAGTAATATCTTTAATAAAATCACTAAATTTAGAAAGCCTTCATGAGAGAAAACTCAAAAGTAAAGTAGCAATTATATACATAAAACATTAAACCATAATCTTCAAATACAAAAAAAATCTAATAAAATACTCAGAAAGACACAAAGATAAAGGCACATTTCTCGTTCCATATGATAGGACAAATTGTACAAATGCTCCTTCTTCCCTACTGCTATTAAAGCTTGCCTGAGCAAGCCAGGAAAACCAATGTTTTGGCAGAATTTAAGTCATTGGTTAACATGCATGACTAGATGCAAGATGGTAGGATGTAATCATCTTCTTTTTTGAAGTAATATCTGTATTGTATAAAATAAGAAGATAATAGTACGACCATTATAACCACCTCCACAATCGCAAATTATTGCTCCTGTTGATAATACTACCCATGGTAGATCAGCTGGGCCTGCAAAACTCTTTGTGCCTAAAGCAGCCTGCCACCCGCAAAACTGTGCCCACAACAGGCCAATTAACTTTGGATTAACAATCCACAAGCAGTGAGTCACTGGCAATTCTTTACCAGCTAGAGGGCCACCTCCAGCTGCAAGCCCTTCAGCAAAGAGCACAGCCAGCTACGACATACTATCCGACATACTATCTCTCACATATGTGCTAAGAGTGATGATTAAATATTCTCATAAAGAGATATGATGCAATCCCCTCCCTTTTATTTTCTTGAAATAAACATCTTGTAAATAACTAATTATTGTATCTTTCTTTACTGTGAACCTCCACTGTCTTGTGGCTATACCAAAAAAAAGGGATGGCTTCAGGAGTCAGCCCTCAGGAAAAATCAGGACCTGGTGACCCTTAGGAAGCTTTGTGCTTCAACCTGACAAAAATGACCCCAAATGTAAATGTGAAGCTAAGTGATGAAACAATATTAAATGTTATATAAAGGCAGCAATAGGGACTAAATGTTTCAAATAGAGAAAAATTTTTTTTACATATTTATAAACAACAAATGTGCTATTTATTTTTAATAAATATGTATATTGTTGCGTTGTCAATTCACGGTGTTGAACGATAAACTGTCACAAATCAAACCACCAATGAAGACCGAACAATGATATAGTAAGTCGACGCTGCTTCAACAATAAAATGAACTTTAATGTTCAAGAAGGGACCCGTCGTTGTCGTTCGATTATAGGGTATTCTCTTGTATCCCAAAAAGCGCCTTATTTGTTGTTAGCGTCAATATCTATCCTCTTGTTTTTTAATCTCCCCTATCGTCACTTCCGTCACTAATGAAAACTTATCCCCTAATTACTCCCGAAATAAATCTATCTTTAATCATGTCATAACAATATATATAATATATAAATTGCTAGTAAGTGTGTTTTGTTGTCTTTTAGATACTAAAAATTTACTGATTAAGTTTATTTTTGCTTTGAACATTAAAGAAAACGTTGCATAAAAAATACATGAACACCCAATAATGTGGCATTTTTCCAAAATCCCCCCTCCCCATAACTCCCAAAAGGTTTAATGGAAAGCAAGGAATGTTTAATCTACATGTTCTCCTTTCAATCTCAATGCCAAATATGTAGGTCTTTCTCCACTAATGGGGTGGGGCTATAGCTATAGTATTGGACACACACCCGTTCATGCATCTATGAAGTCAAAAAAGGATGCTTTCATATCAGTGCTTTTTATTGCCTTTATCTAATAGAAAAACAATCTTGCATAGGAATATAAAACTGAATGTTTTAAAAATAAGAAAAATCGATTATGCATCATACTACCTCAGTACTAGGTATTTCTGTAATAACCATCTAAATAAAGACATATACGCCAATATGGTGAGGTGTTTGATATGGTATACATATATATATATAATATATAATTAATAATACAAATACAATAAATATAAAAATAATCGCTACTCAAAAAAGGATGCTTTCATATCAGTGCTTTTTATTGCCTTTATCTAAAAGAAAAACAATCTTTCATAGGAATACAAAACTGAAGAGTAACTGTAACTAAACTGAAGAGTGTTTGTAGTGAAAGTAAAGTTAGTGATACTAAATTGATAATTATATCATAGTCATGATAGTGCAGTAGTCCTAGACATTACCCTCCTAGGCCTAGACTAAGACCAGGACTTAGACTAAGTCAGTGACAGTGTCAGTGTTAATAGTAATACTGCTTTTGTTAAAATTGTAAAAGATAACTCAAATAACTGAGTACCGGTCTACAGTATTCTATTGAGTATAAGAGTATCTAGTAATAGATATCTAAGTTATAAGTATTCATATGAGTTACTATACTATACACTATATATGATATTAAATATTATTATATTATATATGACATATATGAGTTACTAAAAATACTATGACTAGATACTTATGACTGAGTCTGAGTAACTGAGAGTGAGAGAGAATTTAATTAAATTTAATACATTAAATAAAATATAAATACTTTAAGTTTAAATAGATCAAGAATATAGATCTAATTCTAATAAAATATTTAAATATTAAACCATATTTTATTTATATTGATTAATGATATTATTAGATCTAGTACTTAAGCAAGGACTTTCTTAGCCTTTCAGCTAGTTCTATTCCCGGTATTGACTTTTTAGTACTTAAAAATGTAGTGTTTAAAGTCCTTCTAATGTTTATGTCTTCCATTTTTGATGCCATGTCGAAATTTTCATAACATTGATCTAGAAATCTAGATCTAGATTTAATCTATTGATCTAGATATATATCTAGACGTCTATATTAGATTAGTATATAGATCTAGATCTAGACCAGACAGTTTAGAATCTAGATCTAGATCATAGACAGATATATATCTATAATCTAGATATCTAGATTGTATATAGGTATGTGATTTTGTGTTTTTTATGTCTATGATATATATATCTATATAGGTCTGTGATCTAGATCTAGATCTAGACCTATATACACGGTAATGAGATCTAGATCTATGTAAGTATAGAAGTAGATCTGTATCTAGAATCTAGATTTCTAGATCTAGAATAAAAATACATTATTAATCATTATAATTTAGATCTATAGATAGATCTAGATCTGTTACCTATCCCTTAGTCTATGGACCTTGAGCCTGGGCACCAAGCAAGATTCATAGACCAGACCGTCTTTTTCCATTCCTCTCTCTCTCTCACTCAGTAAAGACAGTAAATTAAAAGTCAGTAGACTGGTAGTAGATCTACTAGTCTCAGTCTCTGTCAGTGTCTCTATAAGTCTATTTCTATGTCTATGATAATGATAATCATACATTACATACTATGACTATGATGATACTAGATCATACTAATTAATAATGGTAATTTCCGCTTTTAGGTGTTATATTTATGTCTCTAGGCAGCCCTGGCAACCACTGGCCAGATTTTTTGTGATGTCTCAGCGCTGAAGTGATGCTGAAAAAATATTTCCAGGGGGAGATAACCTGGTTGATTTTTAATATGACAGCTGAAAGCATATTCGAAGAGAGAGGAAATAAAAACATATAATATAGAAATAATAGAATTAATAGAGCTGTATAGCAGACTCACAGACCTATATAAATATCGACAGCTTATAGCGGATTACAAGAGAGAGAAATAAAACAAATAGAAATAATAGGAATATTTACTATATTAATAGAAGTAGTACTTTTAAAAAGGAATGGGTGGGGGAGTAATATATTATTTTTCTCAAATTAAATTATCATCAATAACATGATAAAGCATAAATCTAGGTACCCATTTTTATGTTATAAAAATTGAATTTAAATAGATTTAGGCCTAGAATTATTGTATAGACATACAAAGTTATATTTTAAATGTTTTGATGAAGATTTAAGGTGCTGACAACTGTCACAACTTGTAATATTTTTCATACATTTGAAATGAATGTTGAATTAAATAGATCTAAGCCTAAATCTAGTGGACTAATCTGGTCAAATCTAGTGTAATGCTGTTTGCTATGAGATTTAAAAGCAGAAATATCGTATAGTGTAATGTGTGTTATGAGACGTGTTGTATTGTATCTAGAATGTGCTGGGGGATACATGCAATAAACAACTGATGTCCTTCTATAAAAAAAATCATATATAAATATTTATTCATTTAATAGAAATACACCAGGGAAAATGATTGTCTGTGTCTGTCTCTAATCTAGCCTCAAGAGTAAAGGAATGTGGGTAGGTAACCAAGGTCACTGAAGCTGACTGACTTGTTCAAGAAATGGGTGAAACTATGGGAGCGGACTAGGAGGGGGGACTGGGTGGGGCGAAATTGCGGGAGCGGACTGGCAGGTGGGTAAGGGAGTGGGGTGAAATTGCAGCAGGCTGAGAAGGGGAGGGGGGCTAGGAGAGTGTTGGGGGTGGGGAACAAGATTGACCAGAGAATGACGATGTCCAGGTCTTACTGCAATAGGGGCCAGATGCGTTGCGCAATCAAACAGCTACTGCTGTAGGCCAATGAAGTAACTATCAGTGCTTACAGGGAACTTCTACTGTCAAAACCAGTCTTTAGATCTCTACCAGCAATTTCTCTTGTGACCAAGGTATCTCAATTTCCTCTCTAGTTTCTGCAGTCTTATCTCCAACAGTTTGGTGTTGTCTACTTTGTCGTACCAGTGTATTTTTAGGATATTTATCAGGCATCTGTTGATGAAGGTTTGTACTTTTTTTTTTGTTGTCGCTTCAGTTGTTCTCTGTGTTTCCAAACCATACAGTAGGACAGACTTGACATTAGACTAGAGTTAAAGATTCTTAGTTTAGTCTTGTTTGAGATGTGAGGAGATTTCCAGGTTGGATTTAGCTGTGTAAATGTCTGACGCGCTAGTTTAATGTTTAGTTTAATGTCTTCATCTGTTCCACCTGATACACTAACTACACTCTTAAGGTATATAAAATTGTAGTTGTGTAATAATTCTTAGAAATAAAAAAAAAATCCTGATTTGTCTTAATTTTTTATCTGTATATAAATATTGAACAGTATTTTTTTTATTATAGCTTTTATATAGCGCTACTTTCATGCTTATAGCATGCTCAGAGCGCTTTGGTCCAATCTCATTTGTGGACCAGTTGGGGGGGGGGAGGGGGTATCTAAAAGTTGGTTTTTCGTGCTGCCTTTGGGCGCTCATTAAACACAACTCTGTCCGAGTCGGGTGTCGAACCTCGAGCCCCCTTCTAGGTAGCCAAGCCAAGCTCAAGCCACACTTAGCCTCTCTACCATGCTTCCCAATATTTGACAAATTTATCATTCTGTTCTGTCTCCCCTTCCACAAGCATATCTTAAGGGTTGAGGTAGATGGGGAGAAGGCGATTATATTTATCGTCAACATACCCGATCCGACTCTGTATCTGTCATCAAAATCTTTTGCTTCATAGTTGAAGGTGTGTGTGTGGGGGGGGGGGAGAGCTGAAATAGTAAAATTCACTACCCTGCCCTCAAACTTGACTTGGCATTTACTAATGATTTATGATTGGCTGAATTTTACATTAGAGAGGGGTAGCGACATTATATATAATATTTTGTTTAAAAATAATATTAACAATTAATCTAAAGGGTTGATTGTGGATGTGAAGCTGTAAGCGGGGAATCATCTCTACCTCCCCTCCCCAGAATCCTTTGATGTATAGGCCTAAATTATATAATGTGATTTCTCCCCGCATTCTTGTGATTGTCCTTTTTTTTTCCTTCGTTTTGTCAGCTTTTCTTTTAAATCATGATCATTTTATTGAAAGTTGTTTTTGTTGGTATTTTCGGAATAAACTATGAGCTAAAAAATCAATTATCTTCAAATTTAAATCTCTATTGAAGAGTGCCTGTCAAAAAGTGCCCGATTTCCTGGTTCCTAAATTTCGGGTGCCTAAATTAAAGGGAGTTCAACATTTCCAGACACCAGAAAGAATAAAATCACATTTTAGTATTACATTACATATCCTAATAGCAGAGCCTATTAGCAGAGCTGAATGTGTCACCCAGTCCACACACCCTTTTCCTTTTATCTGACCAAGACAGACTTAACCTCGGGTCAAAGAGGACATTTAGCTTCCCTCCCCTTATCTCTGGTAAAGCAAAGAGGGACGTCCATGAGCCGCTAGCCGAAAACGCCATCGTCTGGATGTGATGTCCTCCCCCCCCCCTTTTTTTTTACTATTAAGACATAGTTTTCTTTCCCCACTTTCTCTTCCCTCCCCTCTTCTTGACATTCTTTCATTTTCCACAAATGACTCCCCTCCCTTCTTGTTAATGGTGATATGTGTGCGTGTGTGTAGTATCGTATGACTGTGACTTACAAAACGCACCTGCGGTGTATTGCCCCAGTGGTCAAAAATGGGACGCCTAGTAAGTTATGTCTTTGATGGCTGTGAGATATGAACAATATGGGTATTTGGCGAAGTAGAAAGAAAAAAGTGGGCGCTGTTTTCTTGCTGTACTTCCATATCGCCGAGCAGCAACTTTAGAACAGAATTAGAATACGACTAATTTCGTATTTATCTCCAACTACCATGATCCAGGTACTACGTAATGTTGTAATTATCTTTGACTCAACTCTTTTGACACACAAAATAGTAAGCTCTGCAAGGATTTATAGTGCATTGTTAACGGCGCTTAATAAATTAAATTATTATTTTATAGTTATTTGCAGGAGCTTGCATGTCTAGATAAACCCAACTCTATCCTAACCCTAACCTTAATGGTACCTAAACCTATAATAACAATAGGCCTATATCTAGAGGCAAAATGTCGATTTTGCACATTAACGTAACCGGAAGCCAATCAATTAATGAGCAGATAAGCTAGATTAAATATATAGCTCCTTCTTCGTAGCTGGAGATGAGATTATTTATAATTTTCTATGAATTTGAAGATGGCTATGGAGTCCAATTTTTTTTCTTTAAAAAAAGCCGACCACATAGAGCGCATGGTTTGATTGGGTCTGCTGCAGATATGACTGCTTCTTTTCTCATCTTCCTTTTTTTAAATCTTAGATCTACGTTCTTTGTTGATTACCAAGCCCTTGCCTTATATCGTGAAACACGACACTCACGACCTCAAGCAATAAGAAAGGACCTAAAGCTATAGCGTTTCCCTCACACTCCTTGAGAGAACTTTGTCTTTGTAACGTTTGTGTTGACCCCCCCCCACACACACACACACGCAATAGTTGCTGTGGCATGGATACTGTTTATCTGTAACAACTCAAGGATTTCAACGTCTGTTATGTGATCAAGCCAATTAACCAAATAAATTATTCTCTAATGTCACTCTAATGTTAGCTTATGCGTCAACTTTGTCCTACCAAAAACCAAAGATTAGCTAAGTAATGTGCACATTCGCGGATTTTAAGCTTTAGCAGTACCGTATCAGCGTGCACTTGTCTCCTCTACCACTTTAAAATCGTTTTCAAAACTAAAATGTACTGAAATGCTGGTACTGGTAGATCTACCTTAGTCTTGTCCCTTGTCTGGTATGAGAAAGGAGGGAGTGGTAGAATTAATATGTCTCAATTATTGTTTTACCATTAATAAGATACTTGTAGGCTAAGTATTTTTTTTAACTCTCAATAATTTCATATAAAACACATGCGAGAGCACACCTACATACACATATAATAACATATATTATATTTATTTATTGACGTTACTGTTTTGTAAAATGTTTTACATGTTTCGGAAATTCCTTCAGAGTTGAAGATAGTTATTTCCTAGTCCAAACCTCCCGCAGGACGACGGGGGATGGGAGCGGGCAGGGTTTGAACCCGGGACCATCGGTAAATCAATACGACAGTCCAGCGTGCAAACCGCTCTACCAGGCAGCCATCCTACTATATTGTACCGGTACTCTATTAAAAAACACACACACACACACATTTATATAATCATACAACACACACATAATGAAATAAAGCATCAACAAATTAAAAAAAAAAATGAACATCCATAAGAAAAACAAAAAAAAATAATAAAAAAATACTAATACAAATTTTTAATATTTTACTAAAATTTATAATATTAATAATAATAATAGAACACAAAAACATTGCATCCTTAACTCAATCTACACCAGCACATAAAAAAATAAAACATTGAGAAATATTTTACACTAATGAAATGTACATCTATTTTCTATTTAAATAAATAAGTCTACAACCAATAGCGCTATCTAAATGTGTTAAGATTTTATTTATGTAATAGTTGGCAGCAAAAGATAACTCGTTTTATTTATTTAATTTTGGTTTAAAATTTTTCTGGCAACAATTGGCTGCCTAGGAGCTGTTGCTATCATCATTTCAACATGGCGGCCGTATGTAAATATTAACCCTAAAACCTGATTTCATAGGCCAGTCCATTCTTTATGTTGTCCTCCCACCGCTTTCTGTCTGCCTCTTCTTACAATAGTTATATAGACTCTAGTAGACTGTAGACCTTATCTTATAAAATATTTTAAATATAAATCTAGGTAGGGTAGGGTCCCTAGACTAGAATCTAGAATTTATGTCTTCTTTTGACTTAATAAGATAATATTTAATAATAAGTACTAGACTAGTAAATAGTAATCATTTAGATCTAGTTAATATATGATAATGAATATATGTATTGTAATGAAACTAATAATTGTTAGTGCTTATTTGAACCAAGTTTATTGATACCTCATTAATGATTTATCATGTTTCTAAGTTAATTAGTAGAGACAAAAGTTGTAGCGATTTGAGTGACGAAAATTTTCCCTAAACCTGGTATTAAAAAAAAAGGAAAAACTTGCAATAATAATTAGTCTAATGTGATGTTAGATCTAGACATAATTAGCCAATTAGTTTGGATCATCAGTCATGTCATTAAATTTGTAACAAAATAGAGATGTCTAGAATCTAGACTAACAATAATAATAATCAATTAATCAATCTGCGTGATTAGAAATATTTTATCTATAGATTGTTTTTGTTTCTAAACTTAAAGCACAATTACATGCTTTTAGCTTTCTCAATGTGCTATGAATATAATATACTGTAATTGTTTCAACATATAAACTAAGCAACTTAGTGGTAAGGGAACAATGACAATACAAAGTTTAATAAAATAGATCACAATTTAAAGCAAGGCCAATATCAACAATCATCCTCATTACACTTCCTCTTCCTTTCTCCTCATTCATTTAATCCATTTTAGTGCGCTGGTGCACAGCCTTAGAGCCACTACAGAACATGATCATTACAATTTTATATATGTATGATGATGATCCTATCACTTGTCTGGAGCAGTTGGGCAATGGTTAGGGGGAAGAAGGGAATATCAGGGTAAAGGTTACTGTGATAGATTTCTAATGTCTTTTAGTATATTAAAAAAAATTTACAACTTGAATTTATACTAGAGGGCTCAAGCCAATATATTAACCACTGTGCCAGGGAGGTCATTAAAATACGCAGTCAGATAAAAGCTGTAGCCAATATAAAACCCAAAAGAAAAATCTTAATCTGGAACAAATGTAACCTAACACAACTACACCAAGCTACATTTAACTTTCAACAAACATTCTTTGAGAAAAAGACATTAACCAGTCAGTCGATGACCTCTGGAATTTCATAAAAAACAATCTTAAAAACATTATAGAAAATCATATACCAGCTAAATACATATCAGATAAAATAAATAAATGCTGGTTTAATAATAGATTAAAGAAATATTAAAAAATAAAAAAAAATATTAAGAAACTTGAACAGACAGAAAATAGAGCAGTGAGATTCTTAACTAACAAATATTCTTGTTTGACTAGAGTAATATCTTTAATAAAATCACTAAATTTAGAAACCCTTCAGGAGAGAAAACTCAAAAGTAAAGTAGCAATTATATACATAAAACACTAAACCATAATCTTCAAATACAAAAACAAAATTAATAAAATACTCAGAAAGACACAAAGATAAAGGCACATTCCTCGTTCCATATGATAGGACAAATTGTACAAATGCTCCTTCTTCCCTACTGCTATTAGAGCTTGCCTGAGCAAGCCAGGAAAACCAGTGACTTGGCAGAATTTAAGTCACTGGTAAATATGCATGACTGAATGCATGACGCGTAGGAAGTAATCATCTTCTTTTTTGAAGTAACGTCTGTATTATATAAGATAAGTTATAATGTGTGTTTGGGAGCAGGGGAGGAATTATAATGCAAGAAGGCTATGACTGTCGGGCCAAAGAAGTGTTTTTGCATATTCTATATTAGTGGGTTGCCAGCCTTTTGATATAAGACTGAAAGAGACAAAAGAGGGGTCTTAAAGAAATTTGAGGACCAGAAACAAAATGTTTGTAAAAGGTGAAGTAGCGTTGTAATGCAGGTTGTTTTATTGAAGGACGCAAAAAAAAAAAACATTCCTGTCAAATAAACATATGCCCCCAAGTATTTCAACTGTTGTGCAGTATGGATATCATCTCATCTCTGCCTGTGGTCCCTACTGGGGCATAGGCCACCAACCAGCTTCCTCCAGGCATCTCGGTTCTGGGTGAGTCTCTCCAACTGTCCCCATGTCTTGCCCATCTGCTTGGCATCTGTTTCCAGATCGCGGCGCTATGTATTCCTGGGCCGTCCTCTCTTTCTCTTTCCTTGGGGGTTCCAGGTTAGGGCTTGACTTGTTATGTTGGATGCGGGCTTGCGCAGGGTGTGACCTATCCATCTCCTCTGAAGGATATCTGCTTAAATGGGCTGCTGTTTTGTTCTTTGCCACAGTTCCTCATTCGAGATCTTGTCTGGCCAGAGGATCATAAGAATCTCCCTCAGACAGGTATTGATAAATACCTGGATTTTTTTGATGGTGGTGATGGCGGTTCTCCAGGTCTCTGCTAACAGTAGCTCACCTGAAACCAGTCTTTTCTGCCCAGAACCAGTCCATCTTGACTCTCTGATTCCTAGGATGGTGAGGTTGTACCTTTTCATCTCAGCCCAAACTCATACATGTCCGGACATTCCATGTACCGATGGTGGTGGTGGTCCTGGTAGATATGATAGTCTACGGCTTTCACTGACATGCGTCATAAACCTTCCAGCTGGAGGTCCATCCTCTCCCAAGTCCATGACTTCTGTTGGTTTGCTGTTTGGTGTCTCTGTAGCGAGTGGTTTTTCTACAGGGTAGCGTAGCAACCCCTTGCCCAACCCTCCTCCTTTCTCAGACGGGATTGGGACTGTCACATGGCGGAGTTAGTATGGATATCAGCTAGTTTATAACTTTTTTTAAAAAGTTTGGATCAAAGTATAAAGTTTCTGTAAACTCTTTTTTTTTAATTTTTTATACTTTTAAAAATATTTTTTCAGCAGCCTTTCTGAGTCCCCTAATTGAACCAATTTTTTTTTCTGGATCTCATCTAAACTAAAATCAATAACCAAAAAAAATTTTGTATTCTAGAGCACAACTATGATTCTGTAAACAGGGGAAAAATTAAATACAAATTTTCTTTACAAATACTTTTAATAAAAATCAACAAATTAAATTTTTGTTTAACCAGTCATTTTACTTTTACTCCGAAGAGATTTTTTAAGTTTGAGGTTCTTGTTACATATATGATACATATTTTTTTTTCTCTTAACATAATAAAACTCAATGGGCTACCCACTTTTTAAAAATATTTCAAATAAATTTGTGAAAGAAATGGAGATGATTTTGTGTATGAAAGAAAGATAATTTAAAAAAATAATAGGGAAGCGTGGTCGAGAGGCTAAGTGTGTTTGAACTTGGCTTGGCTTGGCTACCTAGAAGGGGGCTAGAGGTTCGACACCTGACTAAAGGCTGAACGGAAAAAACAACTCCTAGATACCCCCCCACGGGTCCACAAATGAGATTGGACCAAAGCGCTCTGAGCATGCTATAAGCATGTAAGTAGCGCTATACAAAAGCTATAATTATAATAATATGATTCTGAAAATTTAGCCTGTAGAACATAGTATGGCTTCAGTTTTCACCTGAACATTTGGCTGTGTATGATCTTTTCAACTATTCCTTTCATAAAACAGCTGTGTTTTGTTTTAGTGTCAAGAGAATTCATTTTTGAAGAGCACCTGGGAAACACTTGATTCCCTGGAGCTTGGCCTCTATAGTGTCAGAGTGGCATTGACTTCATGGAGTTCTACCTTTTTGAAGCCCTTAATATAGCACTGTCATCTTTTGTCTGGTGCTTTCTTTTTATCACTCAGTATTTCAAAACACAAATGACAAATGACTGATCTATAATATTTCCTGTTGTTTAGATTACTTAGTGAGAAAAGATGGACCAAGAAAGAAATTTCAGAACACATTATTATGAAAAGGTTGGATTTAGAGCAGTTGAAGAAAAGAAATCTATAGAAATATTATTAAAAGACCAGCCAATCAAAAGGGAAAAGTTAATTCAATTTTGTCTACGTTATGGTGTGCCAGCCATGTACAGAATATATATCTGGAAACTTATACTAGGTATGTTCTTGTTAGCGTATTATGAGAGTTTATATTTATATAAACCAGTGGCCTGTTCCTTTGCTTTCTGTTTGTTACCCCCACTGTGTCAAGAAGATATTTATGCCCTATTCAAAGTAGAATCAATTGAAAGCCTGAAGTTTAGCTTCAGAAACAAGTAAAATATAAAGAAATTATTTAAAAAAAAAAACGAAAAAAAAACAAAGTTTATGTTGAGTGAAATTGAATAAATTATTTTGAATCAATCATATAATTAATTTTTAATAGATGTAGTCTACCTATAATGAATTTGATTGGAAATATTTTGCTTAATTGTTTTAGAACAGTTTGGGGGTGGGAGAAGGTATCCAGGCTACCTTTTCAAAAGCAGTTTGTTTTTAAATATTATAAAGTTGCTTGAGTCTTCCATAAAAGCTATTCAATATTTTAAAAAATATAAGCTTTTTTTTTTATATATATTATTGTTTAATTTTTTAGGGAATGAACATATTCTTTACACAAGGCTCATATCCCCTAAACTTAGTCTATTTTCTGTACAAAACAAAATTAATTTTCTGATTGATTGTCATCAACAATGAACATCAACTTAATCAGAAAATGGGAAAACTAATGTCTCCACTCAGGCAGGCAAAGTATGTTAATAGGAGTTTTGTAAAGACTTTGGTGAATGCAACATTCCATGCTCATGGGCACCTAGAATGTGGAAGCTTGTACTCGGCTTTGTAGTCATTTTGTTGTTTCCATATAGGAAACTTCCTATTTATTCAAACTTTTTCTAGATTTTATGTACTGAATGTTGTTTCTGTCGAACAGGAATTTTGCCATTGAATCAAAGTATTCAAGACTATGTTTGGCACCATAGACAAGAACATGTGAGAGAACTGGAAAGAGCAGCAACTCTGTTAGTCCCAGAAAGCAATACTTTCTCTCTGGAACAAAAAATGTTAGGATTGAAATTAATAGATGAAGGTTGTCTCCCTCTAAACAAAACATTTGTGGTAAAGCTTTTATGAAACTCTTTCCACCATGTCAAACGTTCAAACCTCAGATTTATTCTATAATCATCTACAGATAAAAAATCACCCTTTAGGTCAGGATTTTGTGATTTTACCATCACAAAAGAGATACAAGACACCGATAGCAAAGACAAACAGACACAAAAACTCTTTTGTTCCTCTGGCAATCAAACCATTAAACAGAAACAATCTGATGTAAACTTTTGACATGTAAATTGTGAGTGAGTCTGGTGTGAATGAACATTTTGTTTCTCTTTATAGTTGTACTGTTTTGTTTGGTATAATGCACAAATTGTAAGACAAAATTTCCTTATGGATAATAAAGATTATTATTATTATTATTATTATTATTATTGGCTTTGCTATAATGGTATATAAGTTTACACAGATTTTACATGTCTTAGTTTCATTTGATTGTGGAGCATTTTAGAGTCATGTGAATTTTTTTTTTTAACTTACAGGCCACAGATTCAAGTGATTCCAACTTTGTCTCTATAGTTCAAGCAACAAGTAGTTTTGTCAGTTCAGATGTGGATTTGTTCTGGATCTCTACCAAATTTTACAAACATATCCAGGAGCTCTCTGTTTCTAATTTGGTACTATATGTGAGTATTATCTGGTCACACTAGTTCCTCTAGTACGTTTAAAAGAAAAAAATATTTAGACAATGTATTTGTTTATGTAATTCACACACACACACACACAAATAGTGTATATATGTATGCTTAACAAACTTATGAATAGTTTATGCATTGGCTATGTGTGCTTTAAGGATTTGGGTATAATTTTATTTTTGCTGAAAGTATAAACTTGTTATTTTTACAAAACTTATCTTTGAAAGTAT
>JADKLZ010001483.1:15123103-15133136 GCA_021533235.1 Biomphalaria straminea
ATCTTTGAAAGTATAAACTTGTTATTTTTACAAAACTTATCTTTGAACATGTTTTTTTCTCCCATTTCCCATTCTTAGATTAAATTAAAACTTTGCACTTATTTATTGGACCTGACAAGACATAAATTAATAAAAAAATAAATTAAACAATTAGTTAATTAATTTTTGGTGATACATTTTTTTTTGCATAATCATTCAGAGTCGATAACAATACGCGAATCAATGCAAAAATTATCTTATTACTTAATAATTTTGTACTAATTAAGTAATTTTGCTTTATCTGTAGCAGATAGGGAGCTAAACCCTGTAATTTTCAGATAAATGATAGCAATTAGCAGTAATTTCCCCTTAGATAAGCTTTGGTTTTAAAAAGTATTCTTATTTCAATTGCTTGTTTTGAGTGTGATTCAATAACTAAGCAAGAGTTTTGTTAGCAGCCAGATGACATATTACAATGTTTAAAGAAAGAAGATGTCAAACTCTATCACCATTTGTCTCACCATCAACTGATCAAGTCTCTGCCCATTATGGAATGGTTATCTACCTGCTATGCTCATGTTTTACCAGAAAATGCACTTGAAAGGTAATTTTACTTTCACACATTTTCTATTACACAAACTATTTTTAGTGGGGCCTAATGGAGAGGATTAACTAAATTTGTGTTTCCTAAACAGTGTTCCACGAAACCCTAGTGTTCCACGAGGCCTGAATAGGCGTTCTATGAACTGCTGGTGTAATTAACTAATAGGTCACCATGTAAATTAATCTCTAAAAAAAAATAAGCAAATTTTACATTCCTTCTAAAAGCTTATCAATTGGAATATTATATAGTCTAGTACAATGATGCCAAACCTAATTCAATCCGTCCTGAGACATGACATTAAACTGCGCTCCTCTTTCCTTAGCACTTTTGGAGCTCAAAAGTGCCCTACTTCTTTTCTATCATTTTGTCTGCCTCCTCTTACTCTCAGTCTGCCTTTATTAACCATCACTCTGTCTCCTTATCTTTTAAAACCTCACATTGTCCAGGACCAGTCCGTTTGCTGTGGACTGCGACGGGTAAGGGGGGATAAAGAGATCCTGGTGTTTGAGTGGGTGACTATCTGAGGATGGACCACCGCAACACAATACTTTGGCTCCGAGTTCCCCTAGACCTGAGGCCCAGACGGCCCGCTCTGGGTCAACCGGCTGGTCATGCCGAGCTATCAGCATAGGTCCTCGACCTATGCTGGAGGGCGGTGGCTAGAGGGTCAATCAGCCAGCTACTGTATCGGACACATGTCCGATGCAGCAGCTGACTGAGTATAGCACCTGTGTAGCCCTGGCGGGCTCATTCTGGACATCCGAATGGCCCGTCCCCTTGTTGGACTCGATGGCGGGTGGGGAGCACAGGTGCCGAATAAGCACGTTTTATCTAAGGATAAAAAAAAACCTAAAAAAGTACTTGCCCCAGACCTATGTCTGGGCAAGAGACGCCGTGTTGAGGCGAATAAGGAGGAGGCCACAAAAAGCTGTCCTACCTGGCCATCATTTCTGGTGGTCAGGTGCACAGAGGAGGAGAAAAGCCTGACGAAATTGAGCCCTTTTTTCATTTACAAGGGACTCAAGTCGGTAGTGGGAGAGCCCAAGGGTGTATCTAAGCTACACAGATCCAATGAACTACTTGTAGAAGTGGATAGCAAGGTACACTCTGATGGGCTTTTAAAATGCAGAAGACTCTGTGATCTCCAAGTGGAAGTCATGCCACACAAGAGTCTGAACACCAGCAGAGGTGTAATCAGCTCTAGGGACCTGCTGGAATGTTCCGAGAAGGAAATAGTGGAGGGTATTGAAGGAGTCACCCATGCCCGGCGCATTACAAGGCGCAGGGATGGTGAGGAGGTCAAGACCGCCACTATTATCCTCACATTCGGAACTAGGACACCGCCAGAGTACGTGAAGGCAGGATACCTACGAGTTCCAGTGAGGCCCTACATTCCTAACCCTATGAGGTGCTTCAAGTGCCAGGGTTATGGACACGGCGCGGCAGTCTGCAAGAGGAACACTGTGTGTGCTAGATGTGCCGGAGAGGGTCATGAGGACAAGGGCTGCACAGCCCAGTTCAAATGCCCGAACTGTCACGCTGGCCACTCAGCCTATTCCAAGGACTGCCCTGTGTGGAAACAGGAGGTTGCCGTGCAGGAGTACAAGGCAAGAAATGGATGCACCTTCAGCCAGGCGAAATCAGCCGTATCGGCCCTACCCAAGGGACAATTCGGCTTCACAAAGACATACGCCCAGGCTGCGGCTAAGATAGGAAGATCCATAGCCACACAGACGGACACATTGACCCCACCCCCTCCTCCTCCTCCAACTCAGAAGAAAACTCCGCCCAAGAACTTTCCAAAGAAACCAGAAAGCCCTGTGGTCATGCTAAAAAACAGGTTCTCTGTGCTCACTGATGAGAGCATGGAGACCAAACAGCATGTCCAAACCAACACTCCGGGAGAACCCGGAGTCACCATGGCTGATACAGGTTCTCCTCAGAGAACCCAGTCAGACACCCCAACCTCTACTGAACCAGAGGTTGACAAACTCCCTAAGGGGAGAGCTCGAAACGGAGAGGATGCCCGAGGTGAGGGAGGAGGATGTAGCCTCCGCTCTAACCAGAGGGATCTCTCCTCTCCAGAGAGAAGGACTCCCCCCAGGAAAGGAGTGTCCTCCTCTCCAAACAAGCAGAAGTCCAAAAAAGTCACAGGAATAAAGGGAATCCCCTCCGGGGGCCCCCCGAAGCCTAATAGCTCCAAGTAGGTCATCTAGAATAAGCCATGGATTCCAGAATTGTACAGTGGAACTGTAGAGGCCTCAAGACCAATTACGAAGAAATGCAGCTACTGATTGACTCTGAGGCTCCTGTAGCTGTCTGCTTACAGGAAACATTTCTGAAAGATAGCATCAGTTTCCGAAGCTACATTGCTTACAGCAGGAATGTTGAGGATGCAGAAAGAGCATCAGGTGGAGTCTGTATCCTTGTGAAGGACAACATCCCCCATGAGAGGGTAGAACTACAGACCACACTACAGGCCGTAGCAGCTAGGATAACTTTACACAAGGTTATCACTTGCTGCAGTCTGTATCTACCACCAGGCGCTCCATTGGACCCAGCAAGTATGGAGGACCTGTTGAGGCAGCTCCCTCGGCCTTATATTATCCTTGGGGATTTCAATGCTCATAACACAATGTGGGGATCCAACAGTACTGACACAAGAGGTCGTATGCTGGAGGATATCTTCCTCCAACATGATTTATGCATACTCAATGATGCATCACCGACCTACTTGCACCCAGGAACTGGATCCCTCACGTGCATTGACCTCACCATATGCGTCCCCGGACTTCTGGACGACTTCAAATGGTCAGTTAGTAATGACCTACGGGGAAGTGACCACTTCCCAATCATCATCACTAACAATCTCCCCTCAATGGGACGACCTCAGCGGTGGAAATTGAACAAGGCCGATTGGGAGCAATTCCAAAAAAGATGCTCAGAGGATATCACAGAAAGTATCCTCGATGAGCAGAACCCAGCTGATATTTTCGCTTCCAAGCTACTCGACATTGCCAGGAAAGTTGTCCCCCTAACCTCCGCAAATCCAAAACGGCCCAGCAAACCATGGTTTGATACAGCTTGTAAAAGTGCTATTGGCGATAGGAAAAAACGACTGGCTGCATTCATAAAGAATCCTTCCCAGGAAAACCTCAAGCTATTTAGGATAGCTAGAGCAAAGGCTAGACAAATCATACGGTCAGCCAAAAGGAATTCCTGGAGAAGCTTTGTCGGCAGTCTGGATGCCAAAACTTCTGCTAGAGCGGTCTGGAAGGCAGTAAGGCGAATCAAAGGGAAAGAATCAAATGCAATAGGGCATTTGAAAAACCAAGGACGAACTGTCACGTCCCCCAGGGAAATAGCTGACTGCCTTGCATCCTCAATAGCAGAAAAATCATCCACTGCACACTACACGCCAGAGTTCCAAAAAGTCAAAACCAGGGAGGAAAGACATCCCATTGACTTCAGGTCAGAGAACAATGAAGACTACAACAAACCGTTCTCGCGTGAGGAACTGAGGGACTCGCTGGACAAGTCACATGACACAGCGCCTGGAGAAGATGAAATCCATTACCAGTTCCTCAAGCACCTTCCCGAACCCTCATTGCCAGTCCTGCTAGGGGTCTATAACTGTGTGTGGCAAACAGGCGCTTTCCCAAACAGCTGGAGGAAAGCCACAGTTATACCGATACCTAAACTGGGAAGAGACGGCTCTGACCCAGCTAACTATCGACCAATAGCTCTAACAAGCTGCATCTGCAAAACCATGGAAAGAATGATAAACAGTAGGCTGGTCTGGTACCTTGAGAGGAACAACTTGATCTCTAAATACCAGTGTGGATTTCGGCAGGGGCGGACAACAACCGACCACCTGGTAAGGCTGGAAGCCTACATCAGAAATGCTCTACTCAGACGAGAACATCTTGTAGCTGTATTCTTCGATATAGAAAAGGCCTATGACACGACCTGGAAACATGGCATTCTACGTGACCTGGAGCTTATGGGGCTTAAGGGACCCCCCCCCCCCCCGTTTTGTAGGGGCATTCCTGAAGGACCGAAAATTTCAGGTCCGAGTGGGCACCTCCACCTCTGACACTTTTGAACAGGAAATGGGCGTACCCCAGGGCAGCATCCTGTCAGTCACCCTGTTCAACATTAAAATTAACAGCATCATTAATGCTCTATCCCCTGGCATAGAATGCTCTCTGTATGTTGATGACTTTGTCATTTTTACTTATGGGGAAAATATGAACACCTTAGAAAGAAAATTACAGTTAAATTTAACAAAATTCAAAATTGGGCAAATGATAATGGTTTTAAATTTTCGGACTCCAAAATAGTTAGCATTCATTTTTGTAATTTAAGGGGGCTTCACCCAGACCCTGAATTATTTATAAACAAAAAGAGAATCCCCGTTGTAAAAACTACAAAATTTTTAGGCCTCACCCTTGACTCCAAATTTAATTTTCTCCCCCACATTAAGGAACTTAGGAAAAAATGTCAAAAGTCGTTAAACATACTTAGAGTACTCAGCCATACGGACTGGGGGGCTGACAGAGACACCTTGCTGCTGCTGTATCGAAGTCTAATCCGATCCAAGTTGGATTATGGATCCATGATATATGGAGCAGCAAGGAAGTCTTATCTTAAGATACTGGAACCAATCCAAAATGCTGCCCTGCGTCTCTGTCTCGGCGCGTTTCGCACGTCACCAATCCCAAGTCTACATGTGGAGGCTGGAGAGCTCCCCATGGACATAAGGATGAAAAAGCTTGCAATGCAGTACATAGTAAAGCTAAAATCCAACCCCACAAACCCTGCTTTTGACCCTGTATTCCATCCCACAGATGCTGAACTATACATTCGAAGGCCTAACGTCATACAGCCGTTAGGCCTTCGAATGAGAGAATCCGTCCAAAATTTAACCCCACCCATTGACCAAATTTCTAAAATAGAAACCCCACAAAACCCTCCTTGGCTAACTAGTAGACCCAAATTAAATTTATCCCTCCTTAATTTTCAAAAACAAAACACAGACCCAACCCAATTACAAGTCCACTTTAGGGAACTGCAGGAGAGCTACGGAGATTGTGGCACCATCTACACTGACGGATCCAAAATGGATGGAAAGGTCGCGTGTGCCTGCTCCTTTCGGAGCAAAACAATCTCCCGTAGACTCCCTGATGGATGCTCCATCTTTACGGCCAAATTGCATGCACTGTCGCTTGCACTTATGGCCGTTAAAGCATCAGAAAAGAGAAAATTTATAATCTGCTCCGACTCCAAATCTGCATTGCAAGCTTTGGGGCGGATGAAGACTGACATCCCATTGGTATACAAGTGCCTAAAGCTGTTGGACCAAATAACAGCCAGCCATAGGGATGTCACCTTCATCTGGGTCCCCTTCCATGTAGGCATAGAGGGAAACGAAGCCGCAGACAGAGAAGCAAAGAGAGCCCTAAATCAAACAGTGTCAGGAACCCAAATTCCCTACTCGGACCTGAGACAAAGTATTGCCACTGCCACCTATCAAGAGTGGCAGGACCGATGGGAGGCTGAGAATCACAACAAACTCAGGCAGATCGTGGCGGATGTCTGGTGGCGGCCCACATCTAAGGGTCTGACAAGGCGTGGTAGCATGACCATGTCTAGACTCAGGATTGGCCACACCTACATCACACACTCTTTTGTGCTGAAGAGAGAGGGGCCTCCACTTTGTGAGTATTGTGATTCTCGCCTCACAGTGGAACATATCCTCATTGACTGCCCCAGATACCAGGATGTCAGGGAGAAGTTCTTGATAACCACTGACTTAAAAATACTGTTTGATACTGTTGACCCTGGGAAGCTACTTGGCTTTATCCGGGAGGTGGGGTTGTCTTCGAGGATCTGATTTGTGAGTCTGTAGTTTCGTACTATTTACACTAAATTTTTATCAAATATTTAAAATTTTTACATGTACTTTTTTAACAGTAAATAGACCTTGATTTTAATGAGTTAATTGTATAGACCTTTTATAGAGGGAGAGTAGTCCTTAAGGGACTGCGGGCACGACATGGCCTATACTGTGCCAATGTGCCTTAAACTAAAACTAAACTAAAAACCTAAACCTAATTCAATCACAGGGCCATTTTCATTTCCGACACACGTGTCGCAGGCCAAAGACCAAACATGTACAAAAACGAAATGAAATAGACCTAAAATGATTTTATTAGAAACTTGTAGATATAGTACATTAATAAATGGGATATTGGATTTGTATTTTTACATATCAAAAACTGGCTTCATTTCTCTACTTAGAATGTGAGCAACATTGAAGCTAGCTTTACCATCATCTCATTTTTTTTGTCTTGTTTTGGTAACTATATTCCCATCAATCCTTAAATCTCTAGGCTTAGATTAACAATCTTTTTTTCGCAGCTCAAACCAAGAGTGTCGCCTTATTTATTTTATAATATGATTATATGTTGTTTCTTTTTAAAACAGCCACACATATCTTATCTGATCTAATCAAATATATTACATATCTTTATATACCAACTTTGCTCCTTTGGCTATCCCATTTTATTAACCTACAAATATTAAATGTCATGGTTCAAACTTAGGTAAAGATACATTTTTCTTATTTATTTTAAAAAAAGGGGGGTGGAATTTTCTACACGTTTTACTAATGTTTCAGTAGGCCGGATGAAACCTAGTCATGGGCTGGATCTGGTCACATGCTGTATTTTGGGCCTTACTGGTCTGGTAGATCTACACATTCCCTTAACCAGGATTTTTTCTCAGGAGGGAGGGGGGAATGGGCAGGGTAAAAATGTTCCATCGTTTTTTAATGTAACATTGGTTATTAAGAAAAAAATCATCACTCTATACGTTTTATAAAGTAGGTATTGTCCTGTTTAAAAAATATTTTGTATGTTTTTCTTTTTTTTAAATTTGTAATTTATTCTTTAGATTGAGATTCAACATCCTGCACATTTATAATAAGATAAATTCTGATCTTTCTTCTCTAAGAATTTGGGATCGTGTAATTGGTGGATCGAGTGCAGTATTAATCTACGTGGCTGTTTCTATTTTTCTTATCCTCCGACGACCACTGTTAGCATTGCAGTCAGCTAGTCACATGGTCAACTATTTGAGCAAGGTAAACTATTCTTCTTCACTTTATTTGTAACATTTGTGTCAAATAAGTAGATCAAGTCCTAATATATGCAAGTGCATCATAAAGTTCTTCAGAATCAACACCAACATTTGGATAGCACTGGATAACACCACATGGAGAGCAAGCATAAAGGGAAAGTCTTGGATTGCAAATGGTATACACACCAGAAAAAAAATTAAAAAGCAATATCATCGGATCACAATGTGTATCTAGGATTGGCCTCTTGAATCACATGAAAGTTACATGAAAGTTATGTGTCTTGAGACATCAAATACTACAGATTGTCCTCTTTTCAGAATTCCTTTCAGGAACTGTACTACAAGTATTAAAAACTACAAGTGAAAAGTTGTATTGAACAATTTTATTTTATTTGAAATAGAAATGGTTTTGAATGATATGTTTGCACACACTCACCTTCCCCCAAAATGCTAAACATCCAGCTTCCTCTTCTTAGATCTTTATACCCTAAATTTTAAAAGCCTTTATAACACTCCAACAGAAGAGTCCAGTATGGATACAATACATTCAATTTTAGTTCTTAATGATGAAATATCTTTACAATCAACCAAAAAAAACAACAACATCTCTTTGAAGTAATCCATAATTATTCTTGTACCAAAGGTTTCTAAACCAAAGGAAATGAATATCTTTAGAACCATTTCAATTACTTCCACTTATGTACGATTGTTCTTAATTTTCCAAATGTTGGTGTTGTAGTTGTTCAATGAACTCTTTATGCTGTGTCTGTTCTATTTATGTGAATAAATAATACTTAAAAAAAATAGGTTATCTCAGGGATAGAACTCTACACTTAAGACCTCTTAATAATGTAGAAGTTATTTCTGCTTTATCAATATCACACAGTACCAATAATTAATTGGCTAGTTGATTAATTTTTTTCTAGATTCATGTTTTGTTAGGTACAATAAATAATTGTTTTTATTTTTATCTTGTTCTAAGAATGGGCTTGGGAAAATTACATATCTAAGGGGACTGTAACAATGTGTGTATAATAGTGTTAGCTGACTAATGTCTAAGGTCTTATTAAAATGAAAGACTTACACTTACACAAAAATGTAGATATTTAACAAAAAGAGAATCATCATCATCATTGGCCTCCTTCAGTCGTAGAACGACTATGGTTCAACTCGCACACTTCCTCGTGTGGCTGTGGAGCCCTATTTTGGAGAGACACTTTTTCCGCGTTGTCCGCTTTTCTTCCAGAGCTGAGGCCCATGCTCTTTCGCTGTCCATAGCTTTCTTGGTCACTGTCTCTCTCCATCTGGTGCGGTCTAGAGCTATGTCTTCCCACTGGTCAGTATTGATGTTCACTGATTTGAGGTCACGTTTTATTACATCTATGTAACGGAGGTGGGGGCGACCAGTTTTTCTTGAGCCAGTCGCAAGTTGTCCGTAGAGGATGACTTTCGGTATACGATTGTCCTCCATCCGGCGAACATGTCCAAGCCAGCGCAGGCGGCGTTGTCTGAGGGCTGTAAAGATGCTGGGAATACCTGTTTGTGCAAGGATCTCTGTATTGCACACTTTTTCTTTCCATGTGATTTTCAAGATCCTACGAAGACATCGCAAATGGAATGAGTTCAGTCTTCGCTCTTGCTTTGCGTAAGTGGTCCATGATTCACTGCCATACAGCAGCGTGCTCATAACGCATGCCTTGTAGACTTCCATTTTGGTCGCTGTAGTTAGCTTCTGGTTTTCCCAAACTCTTGACCTAAGTCTAGCGAAGGTCGATGCAGCCTTCCCTATACGTTTTTTATCTCCTCATCTAGAGAAAGGTCGTCTTGAATTGTGGATCTCAGATAGCAGAATTCATTTACGGCATCCAGCTTGTTATCGTCTATGAGGATGGAGGGTGGTGCTGTAGCAGGGGGTCCCATAACATTTGTTTTCTTTGTGCTGATAGTTAAGCCATATTCTTTACAGGCCTGAGAGAAGCGGGACATTAGTAACTGAAGTTCCTCTTGTGAGTGTGCCAGAACCGCTGCGTCGTGCGCGAAGAGCATGTCTCTTATGAGGGTTGTTCTGGTTTTAGTTTTCGCCCTCAGTCTAGCAATATTTAGAAGTTTGCCATCGAATCTGGAATGGAGATATATGCCTTCGGTGGAATTATCAAATGCGTGGTGGATTAGCATTGAAAAGAGTATTCCAAAAAGGGTTGGAGCAAAGACACATCCTTGTTGGGAATGCAGAAATAGTTTTGAAAGCAGAGACAGTCTTCTTGGCTTCAGTGTTGGGAATGCAGAAATAGTTTTGAAAGCAGAGAC
>JADKLZ010001483.1:15187666-15210233 GCA_021533235.1 Biomphalaria straminea
TGTCTGTCCGTCTGTCACACTAAGGGCGCCAAAACTAGAAGAGATACAAAAAATATTATTTCACCATTAAATGCGGCTTGAAAAGTTTAGGTGCAACGGCTACTTTTAGTTTTCTAATAGCAAACCGTTTAATTTATAAAATTAATTATGCAAGCGATTTTTAATAACAAAAAACCAATTCTAAAACAATTATTAAACATTTACGTAAATGTAAGGGAGGAAATGTTTCTATAGGAAATGCCGTTCAAATGTAGATATCAAGCACATTTTTTAAAATGAACTTTTAGCAGCGACTTTCGTGTACTAGCGTAAAGCCCGGCAATGACATGATTCTAAACTAATTTCTTAAACTTTTAAAAAAATCAGATTTTTTTTTAACAAATTGTTCAATGCCCGTATTAGAATGAAAGAAGCTTATTTTTGTGCGTTTTGTCTGTTGGTTGGTCTGTCCGTTACGGTTAGATAAAAAAAAAACACTAATGGCTTTTGAAAATATGATTTAACCTTTACTGTTCTTTCAGAAATATTGCGATAGTTTAAGGATGGGAGCATGCAGGAAAAGAGCCAGGGACTAACGATAAATTCGAACTACAGTCTAATGCGCAAACATCAGGATAAGGCAGGTTTATACTCTGCTCGCCATCCTCAGTCGTCCAGCGAGAAGTTAATTATTTTCAACTTAGAAGGAACATCCGAAACATCTTGCGAATAGGCGGATCTGACAGGGATCCGACTCCGACGGGGGCCACCTCTGAGTTTGTGTATCACACAAACTTTCTTTGTAATCTTGTTTTAATTATTTTTGTGTTGCTTGTTTATGTCTTTCTTGTTAGAATACCTTTAGTTAAGTCACACTTTCAGAGTGGCGGTTAGGTGGACAACAGGTGGCTGAACGCGATTCTCAAAAACGGCTCTAACGATTTTCATAGAAATTTGACAGTTGATGTAACTATCGTCTTAATTGCTCAAATTATCGCTTTTGCTAACTGGACTCCTCTATGTCGGAAGTGCAAGATGGCCTGGTCGCCTCTAGCTAGCAGAAGCTGGCTCATGTCCAAAGTTTGGAAGGGTGGGTAGGTTGAAAGAATAGACATTTCCTCGTCCCGTTGTATCTGGGAAACAGAGCGAGAAGGGGTCAACAATTGACTTAACAATATCAAACTGTACACAACATACACAATTAAGCAGCCGTAATCAAACTCCAAGCTATAAAGAGCAGGACTTGTAAACTCTCCAGTTTGCATATCTAACAATCTACAGTCACTGATAACACACAATTCGACTAGATATAGAACTCTCTAGTTTCAGTAAAACTGCAGTCTACAGATAGTACACAATACTACATAACTCTCTAGTCTATATACAACACTCAACAGTCTACAGATAGTACATCCTTCAATTTACATA
Source organism: Biomphalaria straminea (assembly GCA_021533235.1). Lineage (NCBI taxonomy): Eukaryota > Metazoa > Mollusca > Gastropoda > Planorbidae > Biomphalaria > Biomphalaria straminea. The sequence goes on from JADKLZ010001483.1 coordinate 15,189,074, forward strand.
AAACACTTTCCAGTCTACATATGCACTGAAGCATTCTACAGTCTACATTAAGTGCATCATTCGACTTAACAACTATCCAATTTACTTGGGGCACAATATTCTCAATATATAGGCCTATATATATATATATATATATATATATATATATTCACAGTAAAGGACACGAAACTCTATGGATATACAATTCTTGATCATCGGGAAACTAACGTAAAGCCAACCCTCTAGTAATACCCTAGACTACAAAAGTCGAGCACATCCCAGAAACATCGTGACTCCCTCATCAGTGGGTCATGTCACTTTATTAAGTGTCGTCCTAGACATCGATTTTGTTCCACGCGGTCATGTGACGTCATGCTTCATTAACCAATTAGTTGAATCTAGAAATAGTAGTTAACCTACGTACTGATCGATCATTGCGTGAATTCCAATGAACTGTCACAGTGATTGGATGGCACTGGATCGATAAAATGTCTAGAGAATGAAACAAGAATGTACTCTCCACACTTATCAAACCGAACAAGGGGCATAACTATGTGTTTCAGTAAGAAATGTTGACTTTTGAGAAGAAAAAAAATATATCTAGGAAATTTAGGCACTGAAAATTTAGGCGCCGGTAAATTGCGCATTTTTTGCAAGGCATAACATTTGGCACCGGAAAATTAGGCAATCTTTTACAGCTACCTTAATTTTGAAGAGACTAAACAAAAATGTTAACGCATATTTTATCCTTAGGCTATGGACTATTTGTAACTCATAGTCATACTGTCCACCAGGCATGTCAAGCACAGTGTTCGGGGACCGCCACTTTGCATGCGTGTGACAGGACTTTGGAGATACATGGAGAAACTTCTTGAGCTCTGTTCTATGCATAACACCACAACAAGCGAGGATGTTTTTGAGAAATAACAGGAGGTGATATTGCATGTAAAATTTAACTTTGGTAAAGCTAGCCAATCTAACAACGGATGGCGCACCAACCATTATATGAAATGGTTTTGATGCAAATCTACTTGCAAAACAAAATAAAATAAGAGAGACGGATGACAATTTTAAATTTGCTCACTTTCAGTGCACCAAGAAACATTCTGCACAAAGCAATTACATTTCCAACCTGTCAGAAGACCATTTTCAGTTGCTCTCAATTTTATTCGTGCCCGTGGTTTAAATCCTCGCCAATTTCAATGTTTCTGGATGACATTGGACACGAATTGTGTTACCTACTACACAGAAGTCCGCTGGCTCTCATATCAATAAAGTATTGAAGAGATTTTTAGCACTGCGTGAGGACACTGTATTGTTTCTGAACATGAAAAGGCAACCTGTTGAACATTTTCAAGCTGACGAATGGGTTGGGTAATTGTAACCTATAAGTCAACATATTTGTTTTACGAAGAAAGAATGGCTCGTTTGAAAGAATTTAGCATTTAACAGCTTTAGGAAACCAAAGACAATAAACAAATAAGGCGGATACTAGGTTGGAGACGAGATTGTTATATTACACCTAGAATGGATGAGACCTGAAGCCGAGAAGAATGCATACAAAAATACTTGCTAGCTTTGATGGAAGAATGCTGTTGGAGCAGTCAGCCTTTCTCGTGACGATTAGAAGGCGATTGAGACATATGGGTAAAAACCTCCATTCATTCAAAACAATCAGAAAAATCATATTTGGAAATGTTTACTATTGATTCTGACGAGAGTACCAACACATCTGATACCGCTCACCCAGATCGCGACGATCCGAGGTGGCGGTTAAGGAGGTTAGAACCAGCAATGATTGCACAGTATAGGACGGAACATGTTGGGGCATACTTTGCCCAGTTCCACCCGAACTAAGACTCCCGATGCCGTCACTGCGGAGAGAGCGTAGAAACAGTGTCGCATATCTTGTACGAATGTCCTAAGCTCCGAGAGCTAAAGGGGGGGGGGACAGCAAAGCAAAAAGACAAAATCTGTTTTCGCTTGTTTGACTGGAGAAATTGGAAAACTTTGAAAAGATTTAAAATGCACTTACATTTCATGTGCAAATCACCCAGTGTATTATCACAAAAGAAAAACGGTGAAGTCTGTTTTCTACTCTTCATTAGAAATATTAGTCACAAAGTCACAGTCAATGTCCTTCAATGACATGACGATTTCTTCATTGTGATTCCATATTCTTCTCAATACATTGCCCAGCCAGCAGATACTACTGTGGTACAGAACATCGGACTGTTAAGTTTCTCAATATTCAAGAACTTCTTGGTTAAGACTCCTACTTTTGATAAGCTTCATTACTGAGATAATTGGGCTATCCCCTAAATCAATGTAACTTTTCACAAACTTTCCCGTTTATTGATTTATTAAAAACCTGTTTTTCTCAGTCAAAGCACGGGGATCAGTTGCTACATTTGTTGCAAGCCAACCCATCACTTTCAACAGTTTCTTCATAGAATTGAATAAATACTGGCTTGAGTTTTTGTCTTTGACAGAATGTTTGGAAATATTGCCAATAAGAATAATCTTCATTTACTTTAAACTTTTTAGAGTGACATGTAGAAACAATGTGTCATTAGCTTCTTCACCAGAAGTGATAACAGAAATTTCAATTATTTATTTAGGTATTTAAAATTATATTCTTAAAATATATTATTTTTTATATGTATAATCTGTGAGAACACCTAATTTCTGTAGGTGTCCGCGTGCCGCATGTGGCCCGCAGTCCGTAATTCGCCCACCCCTGCCTTAGTGTATAATCAAATATACCAAATATAACTAAATTTTTAACTGCATTTCATTATAACGAAATAGAAAAGTTGACAAAACAGAATAAAAGGGCACTCATGAGAAGGCGAATAAAAATACCTCTGGATAAAATTTCATTGTATAATATAGACATCACTGTCGCCCGGTGCATTCGGGGGAGGGGCTGTAGAGTTGATTCCCCACTCATCGCTTCACCCCCACCCCAACACCTAAAGTTGGCAGGCCATTTTTTAGATTGATGTATTACGCAATTAGTGTAAATAATTAGTTACTAATCTAAATCCTTAAGGTTAATCGTTGATATTATTAAAATATTTTTAAAATGTTTATTACATACTATGTCGCTGACACTCTCTAATGTAAAATTCAGCAACTTATAAATCTTAAATCAATGAAAAGTCCAGTTTGAGGGTAGGGTAGCAAATCTTACCTATGAACAGATTAGGTTGTTAGGTGCATAATCGGATAGGGAATTGTTGGAGCTAAATCACCCTTTGGTCAGAATTTTGTGATTTTACCATCATAAAAGAGATACAAGACACTGATGGCAAAGACAAACAGACCCAAACACTCTTTTGTTCCCTTGGCAAATAGAAACAATCTGATATAAACTTTTCACATGTAAATTATGAGTGAGTCGGTTATGAATGTACATTTTTTTTTATAGTTACAATGTTTTGTTTGGTGTGCACAAATTTGAAGACAAATTTCCTTACGGAAAATAAAGAGTATTATTATTATTAATCGCCCTCTCTTCTTCAACCTTAAGACGTGCTTGTTAGGGAGGGCTTGGGAAAGGGGAGTGGTCAGGGAGTCAAGATGTTGTGTTTTGTTTTTTAAATCAACCCCACCTCCTATATCGTTAACAAAAAATATTTGTTACAATTTTGGGGAAGGTATGATTCATTATCTCTTCGATTTAACTACCACATTCATTATATTTGTTCTTCTTAAAGAACACAATAAATAAATAACTTTCAAATTTCAAATACACACACTGTTGAAAAAACAACACAGAAACAAACACACAAAAAAAAAAAAACTTGTTTTCCCAATTTTCTACACAACCCAATGGCAAATGGCAATCAGCAATTCCACAGTTGTATCAGTTTTATTATAATTATGATTATTATTATGGTTTAAACCGTAGTGTCTCTACCAAAGTTTCAGAACGCACTTCAAGGCCTACAACATTTCAAGTCATGTGTTTTAATCTTCACTTAATTCAACCTTTTAATTAATGTGTCTGACATTATACTGTATTTTTATTACAAAGCTTCTATCAACTCACTCTGGCAGATGATGTAAAGACAATTTGTTTCTGTGGCTCATGGTTAACGAGGGTGTTATGTGGCCAGCACAATGTCCAACTGTCTTTACTTTCCCCAACTAATACTAGGTACCAATTAAAGCTAGGTGGACTTGAGCCACCCAAAGAAATTAAAAATACCAGAATTCAATACTTTTTGATAAATGGGCCTTAAAAATATATTGGGTCTAAATTTCGAATAAAGAATCATTTTTTTGTACATTTTACCACATCAGTTTTGATTGCGAAAAGGTGCTTAGTTGTTCTAGGCAAATGGAAAGTAATAACAAGTTAAATCCTGTATTAAAGCATTGTGAGTTACCTGACACCTTTCGCTGTAACATGAATGTAAAGCCAGAAAAAGTTTCATAGTGTCTCAGTATGACAATAGCTTTCATTACATAATATAAAAATATTTATATATAGAGAGAGAGATGGTCTGCGAGGTACAGAATAAGAGCTAGCTGTGAGAAAACCCACATTATGATCAATAGCCAAAGGGCAAACAACTGACCAGAATTTAAAAGTCCACAGCAACACTTGAAAAGCCCAAAAGCAAAGCCCCCAACACTAAAATCAGACTGATCCTTGGTCATAGCCACATTTTTGTATGCTTGAAAATCTTGGACGCTACTTGCAGAACTAGAGAAGAGGATCCTAGCATTGGAATTTGTGATGCTAAAGAAGGATACTGGGTATCACCTACAAAAGACTTCATCACAAATGAGAAGATTCTAAACAGGATTGCAATGGCTATTGGGCCTCTGATGACCTGATGACTGCTGTCAAAAATATGCAAACTAAAAGTTATGGCCATATTATATCACAAGGTCTTCAGGGATGACAAAGACCATTCTTCAGGGAACATAACCAGGAAAAAGAAAAAGAGGCAGACAGAAAATGTTAAGTAAAGTCAACATTAAAGAATGGATGGGCTTAAAAGACATTCTATTCTATTATACACTGTATATAAATGTATCTAAGACTTAAACACCAAAGTGTATCCTAAGCCAACATAAAAATATTGGTGACCATATAATATAAATTTTAATTCAAGATTTTGTACAACTTTTATAGATCTATGTTCATCATTTTGTCTTAGACATGTCACTGAATCTGGACCAATTTCTTGCAAGATGTCTTTAAATTCTCTTGACATTTTTCAGAGTGATTCTGATGGATGCTATCAAACTTTTTTAAAAATCTATATAATAATATAACTATTCAACATTCTTTGTTGCTATTCCAGGTTTTGCTCGACAATGTTTCGCAAGACATAAACCTGTTCAGTGCATTTTTGGAAGTAGTTGAGAAACACAAGTATACTTTGAAACCTTTTCTGTAAGAAAATCTTTTTTTAAATAATCTCTAATAACAGCATCCTGCCATCCTAGCCCTAGCTAGATAATTCTAGTTAAAATCTAGTATATTTTTAGATATTATATATATTTAATTAAATAATTAATATTATTATTAATAACATTTAGTAGATTTACTAGATTTATTCTATATAGATCTAGAAAAAAAATCTAGATATCTAGACTAGTATGAAAATATAGTATTCTAGATGAAATCTAGAGTCAATCTAGAGCAGTGGTCTTCAACGGGGGCGATATCGCCCTCAAGGGTGCGTTTTCAAGATTTTGGGGGGCGCTGGGAGCCAAAGGGGTGGTAGGGGGGTGCTGGGCACAAAAAGGGGCGGTAAGGGGGAGTTGGGTATAAAGAGGGAAAGAATTAAGAAACTAAACAAAACAAAACAAAAACTTGAAAATTAAAGCTGGCAAACTAAATATATAGAGAAAGTATAATTAGCTTGCTTCTGATTTAACATAAGAAATTGAGTTTGGGAATCCCATTTTCTATTTTAAAATTCTTACTCTTTTGCTTAAATCGAAGGGTATCTGGTGCTCTTAGATCTTGTGCGCGTAAATGTTCATGATTTGTTAAACAAACTGGATAATACGCATTTTAGATTATAGTTTTTTTTTTCTACATATGTTTATTTATTGATATGTAAATGTTAATAAAAAAAAAAACTTTGAAGCTAACATTCAAATAGAATAATTTAATTTTTTTTTAGACGAAAAAAACATTGACAAAGGGTTATGAAAACTCTCTGGTATGTAATGGAAAGCGTTGTAGTGAATTGACACTACATAAAAAAAAAGATGTTAGGCTCTTAATTTTATTGTCAGTGCGCGGGGCCCTGAGCTGGAAGGGTAGACTAGATATTGTAGATATGTCAGGCTAACAGGGATAGTCCGCCACTAACACTAAAGGGCTTTTTAGTTACTAAACATACTATCTTACGTAAGTACTGTACTATTGACCTTAAAACTACATAAGCTCGAATGTTTTTCAGCTTAACATCTGAATCTAAAGTCAATAAAAAGCTATGTAAAAGGCATAGATCTGCTCTTTGTGGCTAACATCAATCGTGCCATCAAGGAGAACAGAAAAATACACCATCAGGTCCATAAGCTGATTTGGAATCATATATCCGAGGTACTGGTCGTGAGCTTTTGTTTTATTCGTCGAAGTTCTTCCATGGTTAGGTCTTTTTTTGTCAAGCATTTCAACTAAGCCTAAAAACTGGCTGTTTGGCGCATAAAGTTTCTCTGTTTTTTGTTGTTTTTTTTTTTGGTCATTTTCTTATGCCTATGTGAACTATAAAACAGTGATAGCCGCTTAGAATGTGCATGTCATAAGATGATCATAAAAATGTCCAGTAATATTGAGCAACAAGTTGTACTTTATGAGAACTGGTCTGGTTTTCGAACCTGACAGTGACAAGTGAATCTCCTTTCGCGGGTTCCACCTTAATCGCGGGTCCTGGGGTGGTCTCCCCACTTGCCACTCCTAAGGCCGCTACTGCTTGTTGTAAACTGAAAATCCATGGATTTCGAAAGCGGTTTGTTATTTCCCATTTTGTTATGTATTTTTAATTATTTTTTTTTTAAGAAACAGGAAGATTCAACGGTTGGCGTTGACTTAAAGCAGGCTAAAAGAATTTTTTTATGGTAGGCATCTAATGCAAATGAATTAAACCAACCTCCAATTGCATTGATTATTATATCATTTTTTCTATTTTCGATATATGAAATCTATTAAATCTAAATCGACCATCTGCGGAAAATGGTTATGCTTGCCCTGAGTGTGGCAAAAATGTTGCTGCCAAAGGAAATCACTGATCTACGGACTCGAAGACAAGCCTTTTATAAATTTATTTTAAAAATATTGACAATCTCATGTAACTTGATGCTAAAAAATGAATTACAGCCTTAAGACACCAATATCTGCAATTTACATTACAGTGCTCTATGAAGAAGTTACGATTCGCTTCTATGATGTAAGTAAATAAATGAAAAGAATTAAATATAAATGACAATTATTAAACATCTGTTACCGATGTTCGAATAGAGTTGCTGGTGTGCCTGAAAACTCAAAAATAGGTTTACAAAATTATGTCTTCATAAAAAAGAATGTTAACATAGGAGGCACAACAGAGATGTAGCTGCATTTGAATGTTCCGTAAAACTTTGGTCGAAAATGGAATTATGTTTTAGCTTTTCCATCAACATACATTGTTAACCTAGATTTAAAGCATTTAACAAACACTGAATAAGAATTGGGCTGGATGTAGCCACTAGTAGAGACCTTCGCCTTGCTTTGACTAATTTAAAGCTTTGATTTTGTATTAAATTAAGCATTGATAATGTTTATAATAAAAATTAAAAAAAATTTACAATGAAACCTAAAAACAGTAGGCCCTAATATTCAACAATTTAAAAGGGGACTATTCTTAATATTTGAAAGAAAGTCATGACAATGAAATAAATTTTTGTGTGTAATCACTGCAAATTATTTAACATAATTTTGTTATAATAGTAATATTGGTAATGCCTTCGATTCCGAAGATTAAAGCTCAGTGCAGTGTTCCATATAACTACGCAACTCAGTTGCGACTTGCATATAATATTAGAATTTTGAGCAGACAAAGCCGTTGTCTGCTGGCTGTCTATTTAAGTTTTCTTTCCGTCTTTTGCGAATATCTTTTTAATAATTGCTTTTCATTGAGTCTCAAATGTTTGTCCCGCAGCCTTTGTGAGAACTCTCCAACTGCCTCTTTCAGATACCATTTGCTACCAGAGAATGATGTTCTGGTACTTTTCTCTATTAGATGTCAGTTAGGGTGAAATGACGCCTCAGTGGATATTTATAGCGCTCATTTGGGGGGGGGGGCTCTGTATCTCCGTCCTACTCTAAGCTTGCCAAAGAAGATCGCCTTGGGCATGCCGGCCGTCGTCTCCCGTGCGGGATAAGTGTTTTTGACTGCAAAAAATTAATAAATAGAGATGACATTTTGTTCTTTTTTATGCATAAACGCGATTCTTTGTTTAGTAAGTGTTTTTCTTAGAGGGGGGCACTGGCGGAATTTTTAATAGAAAAATATATGAAAAGGGGGCGGTAGGCCAAAAAAAAGGTTGAAGACCACTGATCTAGAATCTAGAGTAGTAGTCTTAAGTAGAGATTCTCATTCTAGATTCTAGGTCTTAAGTCTAGAGTCTAAGTCTAAGTCTCTAAGACACTCTACTTAGTCTTAGACTTAACTTCTTAAGTGACTTAAGACTAACTAAAGTAGATCTAGATTCTAGTCTAGACTCTTTATCATCTACACAAATTTTAATTATATAAATGTTAGATCTAGATCTATATGTTATCTTTACCTGTGGCGATTTTCCTATCTGTAGGCATACTGCTAAATGATACAGTTTTTTTCCGAGTATTGGTTCGCTTTTTTCCATCCTTATTCATTAGACTCGATCGACGGGGAATAATTTGGTTAGAATCAGAATTACACTCTAGATCTAGGTCTATATCTAGATCTAATTCATTCTCTTCTTCTTCGCATTCATCGTCTTCTTCATTGCATGCATTTACAGATACATTTTTGTCTCCATTTAGAAATACTTCCTCCGTTTTATCCTCCATAGCACTGTTTACAGTCCCATTTGTGTTGTCCTCCTCGTCCGCCATGTTTTAGGTTTAGTCTTAGTCTAGTCTAAATCTAGTCAAAGTCAAGAGTCTAGAACATCTTATCGGAAAGAATACAACTTGATATTTGTTTTAACTCATTAGAAATGTTGAATAGGGAATATGGTATTGAACTTTAATTATGAAACTAAAAATTAATTTAAAAACACAAAATAAAATATAGATCTATTTTTTTCATACCAACATATCTTAATTTACATCAAAATTCATGAGGTGAAATTGCCTTCCCTTTTTAGAAATGAACTGTTCTGTTTTCGTGACCTTGCGGTCTAAATAATTTGTTAGTCAAATTGGAAAAAAAATGAAAATGGTTTAGATCTAATAGATCTCTATATATATATATCCTATATAGATATATATCTATAGTGACTATAGACTCTTGACTAGATCTATATCTAGATCTAGATCTAAATCTTGTATATCTCTATATCTAGATTATATTCTGTGTTATGCACACTCATGAATCAGGACTTTTTTTTAAAAAGATCTATTTATATCAACAACTTATGTTCTGTTGTCACAGATTAATAAACTACTGTAGACTTTACAATTTAACTATAAATAATGTAACGAGACTTGTCTTCATTAAGGTAGACATTAGAGAACTCTTTTATTTCCGCTCTATCTTTTACGTTCACTCAGAAACATAAACAATAAACAATGACGTAATATATTTTATATTAGCACATCCTTCCTTTTAAAGTTCTTAATAGGGCCTACTGATATCTAGAAGGAATCTTAACAACTCGGCCACTTCTGGTTGTTTTGACTGGCACGACAAGTTCTCTAGACGTTGGTCTATAACTATCTGTTTCGGTTGTTCTAACAGTTTGTTGTTCATTGTCTTCGTCAGTATCATAGTACCCAGAGATGTCTTCATCAAAACTCTTGTTTAAAAACCTTTGGTTTCTTCTGTAGGTTTTTCCATCATTTGTCTTTATGATATAAGATCTGGGTGATGGATGTTTCTTAATGACGACAGCTTTCTGCCATGTTTGTCCTAGACGCACTCTCACCTTAATTCTCTCCGACAGAATAATCTTTAGGTAGTCTTGCTTTTGCATCGTATTTTACTTTGCTTTTCATCTGTCGTTCGTTGAGTAATTTCTCTGCATTTTCAGCTATCGATGGTTCAAATAGTTTGGGATCAGTTGGAATTATGTCCCTGAGTCTTCTACTCATCAGCAGTTGTGATGGTGAATACGGCAGTCCACTTATTGGAGTATTTCTATACTCGAGCATAGCGAGATATGGATCTTTCCCACTTTTGTATGCTTTGTTGAATATCTGCTTTACGATACCAACATACACCTCACTTTGACCATTTGATTGAGGGTACCTGGGACTTGATGTAGTTATCTTGAAATTCCATTCAGAAGCAAACTCTCTATATTGATAACTGTTGAATGGCATATTGTCGCTCACTATTTCTTCTGGTATGCCATGTCTAGCAAAAATACCTTTCAGTGCCCTGATAACACATTCTGCTGTTTTGTTCTCCAGTCGTTTTATTTCAGGGTATTTTGAGAAATAGTCCACAACTAGCAAATAATCATTGTTTCGCCATTCAAACAAATCTGTCGCAACCTTTTTCCATGGTCTGTCTGGTACAGCATGAGGTAACAATTTTTCCTTTACATTGTTTCTTTTGAACAGTTTAACATCAGTTTCAGTTTTGCGACGAATTTCTTTTATCTTTTGATTACTTCCGGGAAACTTTCCTGTTGCGCCATAATTTTTCTTAATCATGTCCTCATCTGGTCTCGATTTCTCTTGAGCACGTAATAGTTTATCATCTTCATGCATTTATTGCAATTGAGAACCTGACTTTGGTCTGCAAGTTGTTGTTAGTTGATTTCTCGGCATCAACTCTCGTGGTACTTCATTTTGTCGCTTGACATCATGTACTTCGACGTTTTTCTTTGCTTCGATTAGTCTTAAAGCAATAGATGTCTTCATACCAAGAACTGGGTTTATTTCTTTCTTGATCACATACAGATCATCTTTGACTTCCTCATCGTCCACTTTAAATGTGACCGATGCAACTCCCTTCAGTTCTAATGCTTCATCCCCTAATGCTCGTAGGGTAGTATTTGACTGTTTTAACTGACTTTCAGTTTCTAAAGTGTTCCACGTTGACTCTGATACCACATTGGCTTGTGCTCCTGTGTCAATCTTCATTTTGACCATCTTTCCCATAATATTGACATCAACCATCCAAACTCTGACATTGTTGTCAGTGCCAATTGCCTCAAACCATAACTCATTTATTTGGCTTGCTTGACTTTCATCTTCCAGTAAATCAACAGCCTTGAAATATTTCGAACGACATTTTGCAGCGAAATGATTTCTCTTTTTACACTTTCGGCATGTCTGTCCGAATGCTGGGCAATTGTGTTTTCCATGCGATCTACCACAAGATCTGCAATCTTTAATGGTACTTGTTCCATGGTTCCTTGCCATACTCTCGTGTGAGTTTTTAACTGGCATTCTGCCTTCTGTCCTCTTTACTTTACTAGCAGCATCTATTTGTAGTCCTTTCATATCCACTTTCATATCCATCATTTGGTTCTGTGTATGCTCGTCAGCACGAATGATGGTTGCTGCTTTTTCTAAAGTTAAGTCTACGTCTCTCAGAAGTCTCTCTCTCACTCGATCCGACTGTATGCCACATACCAATCGATCTCTGATGAGTTCCTCACGAAGGTTGTCAAACTTACATTCTTTGGACAAATTCTTTAAATCTGTATAGTACTGTTCAAACGTTTCACCGTCCTTCTGACTTCTTGTGAAGAATTTAAATCTGTCATAAACAGTGTTGGACTTAGGCATAAAATGATTCTGAAACCTTTCAATGAGTTTGTCTACAGTCTCATCTTCAATTACTTCAAAAGAACTGTAGATGTCTCGAGCGGGTTCACCGATCAGGTGTAGCAGTAAAGCTTTCTTCACTGGTTCAGGCTTCGTATCCTTTTCAGTGGCGACCATAAATAGTTCAAAACTTTGTCTCCATTTTTTCCATCTTTCAGATAGATTGCCGTCTAGTGACAACGGTTTAGGAGGATCGAATAATTCCATTATTCGTAGAGCATATAGATTCTAGATTCTATGTCTAGATGTCTAGATCTAAAACAATTTAAATGAACTAGTGATATACCACTTGATACAAATACAATGTACTTAAAAGCAATTTAGAAGCCACTACCTTCCAGATCTTTCACAAGATCTGACACAAGATCACAAGATCTGACTCTTCTGACAGCAGATCACAAGATCTGACCCTTCTGACACCATGTTCTGTTGTCACAGATTAATAAACTACTGTAGACATTACAAATTAACAATAAATAATATAACGAGACTTGTCTTCATTAAGGTAGACAATATCAGGTGGCCGAGCCTTGCTCGGTTAAATAATTTCATATACCCGAAGTCATTTTTGGATTTTTTTTTTATAATTACGAAAATGAACGATTGGATAAAGACTACTAATTCGAAAAATTTCTTTAGTATTCTGTTTGTTCTATATGTAAATTGGTACGTTCAGACATTTAATTTTGGAATTAGTATATTCAATTATGGCTTTAGTACGAAACATCGAGTGACGCAAATTTCTACGTTATTGGGTAAAACTGCAGACTTTCTTCCAAGCCAATAATAGTAGGCCTACGATAGTTTTACGCTGTCTAGATTGTAGGAGGACTTAAGAGACGTGATATTTAATCGCCATGTACAATTACATATAGAACAAACAGAACACTAAAAAAGCTCTTCAGATTATTTTACAGGATATGTGCCCTGCTCAGCCAGACTGTCAGACTATAAGAAGTTCATACCGGCTTTTGCCATCCATCTATCCCAGTGGTGCTACTGGTGCTACAGCCCATGGAAAGATATGGCCTGCTTTTACACATCCCTCCATTCAGATATCTCCTAGGCCTTTCGTCACCACGCCCTAACCCCAAGTTTTTTACTGAGGTTTATTGTTAAATCAAAAGTGGCTGCAGCGTACGCAAACTCGTTGACCGCTAGCTAGATATCTTGTTCAGTGTGAGAAAGTAAGGCGTAGAGCAACTGTGTAATCACTATTTCCTTTGTTTTGGTACGGGACATTAGACACTGAAGCATTAACACATGGTCATAATTTTACCAGCAAAATAATAATTATAATAAGGCTTGACATCAAATCCGAAGATTAATGAGGAATCTACACCGCTCTACGCAATTAAAGTGTAAACAATGTTAAGCACTTAAAACGCAATAACTAATCATACATCGGTACATTTAATTTCATGTTTTTCCTTCCATAGTTCTATAATAAATCAATCTTCAATAAGATGGTGCGCAAATGTTTAATTAGGTCCATTGATATTTTAAAACTCGTTCTTGTTTGCATTGTACTCTGGTAAGCCTAGTGACGTAAGCATCGTTTTTCCCGTTTACGTCATGGAAAACTTTCATTCATAAATTCTCCATGTCATTCATAAAACCTTCAAACCAAAATAAATTTTTCGATAATGAGACTTTTTTAAACCGATATAACGGTCAAACTCAAGTTTTCCCGATGTGGCCAATGAGTTGAGAATTTTTTTCTCACTAACATTTAGATACTTTGAAATTTTAAAGAAAATCGTTAGAGCCGTTTTCGAAATAGAAGATATATATATACAAGAATTGTTCGCTTAAGAGTATAGGATTTCAAGCCATAGGGGAGGGGTACGCTGACTGAGAGATAGAATCGGTGCTTAATTCTCGTTAATCGAATCAAAACTAATTTTCATTTTTTTTTCGATAAAATAAATAATATTTACACATGGAACTAAAGAGCCGAAGCTTAACATCCAAAGAGCCGCGTGTGGCTCGCGAGCCGCAGGTTGCCGACCCCTGTACTAGCCAACCAAACTTTTTCAACACAGTTCTCCATAGCATTGAATAAATACTGGCCAGGGCTTATGTCTTTTACTGAATTTATGTAGTATTGTTATTCAATATAATCGTTTTTTTTTAAACTCTTTTGAATGACGTTTAGAGACAATGTTTCTTTGGCCTCTTTATTGCAAGTGATAACAATCAAAATTTTCAAAAATTTCTATAGATATTTATAATTATTTATTTAGGTCTTCGCGGGCAGCATAAAACACTTCGGCGGGCCGCATGTGGCCCGCGTTCCGTAATTTGCCCACCCCTGATTTTTTAATTGATTCATGTGTTTTCAGGTAAAAGAAATGAAAGTGCAAATTTGTCGAGATTGGGTGTGGGAGAAATAAAGTTTACAAACTTTTTACCAGACAGATATAGTGAGTTGATATAAAAGTAAGTAGTAAGTAAAGTTTCCCTTTCAGAGCTTGTGGTCTATAGGGCAGATGATGTAAAGGTCATCTGTTTCTGTGGCCTACGGTTAATGAGGGTGTCATGGGGCCAGCACAACAACCAACCACCTTTACTTTTCCCCAACTAATGCCAGATACCCATTAGAGCTTGGTGGACTCAGAGGCACCCAAAGACCCCAAAATTACAAATTCCAGTCTTCACCAGGATTGGAACCTGAGCTCCCCAGTTCGGAAGCCAAGCACTTTACCGTTCAGTCACAGCGCCTCCAAGTTGTTTGTAAAAATGTTTATTCCTGGATTCATGTCTTACTCTCATACATGAATTCTATAAACATGAACTCTGGGAGGATTATTCTCCTCTCAACTTGTTAGTCCATGTTTTTTTCTTGAGTTTTGACACAAAGATCTTATGGTAAGTGCTAGCCAGCAGTTGGCTAGCTTGGCATTTTTCGTACTTGTGGATAGGAGTGGTAGAAGTGAGCAAAGAGTACTTTTTTATGGTGAAATATTTATTATCTCCTAATTGGGCAGATAAATATTTCTTCCCAAAGAACATGGTAAAATATTTCTTCCCAAAGAACATGGTAAAATATTTCTTCCCAAAGAACATAGTAAAATATTTCTTTCCAAAGAACACGGTAAAATATTTCTTCCCAAAGAACAAGGTAAAATATTTCTTTCCAAAGAACAAGGTAAAATATTTCTTTCCAAAGAACAAGGTAAAATATTTCTTTCCAAAGAACACGGTGAAATATTTCTTCCTAAAGAACATGGTAAAATATTTCTTTCCAAAGAACATGGTAAAATATTTCTTCCCAAGCCCTACAATTACGTAAGCAAACTGTGTTTGAATTTATTTGATTTCAATGTGAACAAGAAAACTGCTGACTTACTTCGAGCTTTGTGTGGCTTCTTGGAAGTAGGCTGCCACCTGATTTCAGTCATGTCATTACTCAAGCTGAAAAACCGATGATACTGTCGACTGTTGGACCGTACTTTGATCAACTCACTGCCGTTCTGCATGTATGCTAAACAATCTTGAGCTGAAACATAACAAGTCACACGTTTTAGGACTTAGTTACAGTGTAGTCTTGGAGCTTCATTTCTTGACTAGTGTAAGATTGTAAAACACAAGTAAGGATCCAGAAGGGAAGGGGTAAATTCTAGTATTATAACCCTGTAAGTCTTTCCGCTTTCATTGACAGACACACATAGAATTCTATTATTATAACCCTGTAAGTCTTTTCGCTTTTATTGACAGACAGACATAGAATTCTAGTAGTTCTTAAGTAAAATGCAATTGCTTGAATTGCAACAATTCGAAAGGGAAGTTCCTTTAAACTGCTGAATTCAAGAGCACGTCCTCGTAGAATCTGGTGCCCCACCTTCAGTGCAGTGGACACCATTGGAAAGAAGCTACAAAACATTGCTAGACAGCTTACAGACCAATGTGCCGCGAGAGGATTGAAGTCTTACACAAACACGCAGTTTTATTTTATTTCTCAGCAGATACTGATTAACATGGAATCCTTATCATTAGCCGCCCTTATTTCCACTCTTAACAATTTTCTAACCAGTCAGCTTGCAAAGAAGAAAACAAATCTTTTTGTTCACCTCCTCGCATTGTAAACAAAAATCCTTACAATAGCGTTTAAAGATTTAAAAGAATCATTTCTAATAAGTTATTATTATAGCTTTTATGTATTCAGAGCGTTATGGTCCAATCTCATTTTGTGGACCAGTAGGGGAAGGGGGTATCTGAGAGAAGGTTTTCCGTGCTGCCTTTAGGCGCTCAGTGAACACAACTCTGCTCGAGTCGGGTGTCGAACCTTGAGCCCCCTTCATAGGTAGCCAAGACAAGCCAAGTTCAATCCTACTTAGCCTCTCGAACGTGCTTCGCATTTGGCGCTGTTTTTCACTTGAAAATAAATTATTATCGATTCTGAAATTTCCTACTAGTATTACATTTTGTTTCCAAAACGAAAAATTACCTTTTTAATAGCTTTATTTTTTTGTTTAGACTAAAATGTAAGAGAGCAACAGAGGAGATAAAACTAATAGAGGCTTGTCATCTTACAGCGGCTGCTTCAAAAGAACAAGGACAACAACACAAATGATTATTAAGACTAACAACGCCCACTATGTACACTGCATGAACCATTGAGTAATACATTTTAAGATCTCCGCTTCCTACAATGAAAAAAATGTGGTTGGAATATTTGTTTAAATTACTTTTTGCACATAGCATGTTCAATGCTTTCTTTCTTTCCCAGTAGAGATCACAGGCTGAGATGAGAGATGAATGTTCAATGCGCTATGGTCCAATCTTTTTGTGGATCAGTTGGGTTCTGAAAGTTTTAATGCTGCCTTTACAAAAGTAATTGTAAAAAAAAAAAGATTGAATGATGTCAAAAATACAAAATCAGAATCTGCCCCCGAAGTGGTCCACCTAGGCAGGTAAAAAGGCAGCTTTCAGTATTTTCAGCATGAATATCAGAACACTTTCAACAAGTACAAAGCCAATACAAGAAAAAACATACAAAAAAACTGTTAAAAAAAACAAAGCTTATATTTAGTGTAATTGTATAAATTAGTTTGGATCACTCATGTAATTATATGTATAATTGGGGACAGGTCATTTCATTCCCGGTCATTTCATCCCCAATTAAATATTGTTTCGTAGTCATTGTGTAACTGTGTTAAGACTTTGCCTTTCATCTAATATACCCATAAATATGTTTATTTAGAATACTTTTTGATATTTTGACGTTTTTTTTTTTATATTATTTATAGTGTTCCCCTTACTCTCTTCATACTTGTTGAGAAATGAAAGAATATATTTCAATAAGTAGATATATTGTAGATATGTCAATATTATCCTGCGCATATTGTGTGATGTAATGATCAAAGGCCAATGAGTGGTGGAAGTAGGGAAAATCTTCAGAGCGATAGAAATACGATTATAGCAAGGTTACCGAAGTGGTCCACCCAGGCAGGTTTCAATATTTTCAGAAAGAACATCCGCATGAAATTATATCAAAGACAAATGACAGATAAGAATGCAGATAGAGGGTTGACAGATCCTATGTGGTGCCCGCATCTTTTCGGGTTGGTTATTTAGATAGTAAATACTCGTTGCATCAGAACTTTGAATGATCTAAATTATTGTGATGTCCGATTTTCATTTTCTCTTCTACTTTCTGAGATCTAAACGGGACGGACGGACAGACAGGCCACACAAAACTAATAGCGTCTTTCCCCTTTCGGGAGCCTCTAATAATCATGATCATACCGCTCTGCGCTCATAATTTATCCTTGAAGTCCAAAGTGTGCTGGAAGTAATGGAAATCTTTTGAGAGATGAGAACGGTTAGAGTAGCTGCCGCTGAAAACTTATCTGCTGAAGGCCATCTTTCACTTTTTTTTGTCAATTGCTCTTTCTTAAAGATGTGCGTGTAGTTTCAAACCCTGATTTAACGTTTTATTTATTTTAATAAATACTGACTTCAAGAAACACGCAACACTGGCCAAGAAATTACAAACGATGTACAGCAATACGAATTAATGAATCGTCTTCTAGCAATAGCCTATCTTATTGATTTCAATTAACACGCAAGAACAATATTTACATTAGCTCTATATGTTAATTTTTAATATATTTTTTAATGACGTTCGATTCTTATTTATTAATGTTAAATCCTTTTTTCATCATGTAAATAAAAATAAATATATGATATGTTAATTTCACACTTTTTTACAATTATTATTTGATGGATTAGAAGATGAAATGACCAGGGGATGAAGTGACCAAGGATGAAATGACCGGGGTCATCCCCAGGACCGGGAACAGCACGATTGACCTCGACATATAGATCTGTGTGATAGAAATACTTTTTTCCAATTATTTTTGTTTAGCTTTTAGCTTTCTCAATGAGCTATGATCCTATCACTTATCTGGACCACTTGTGAATGGTAGAGGAAAGAAGAGGGTATCTTAGTGAATGTTTACATGCTCGCTTTTTAAATGCATAAAAAATTTTCACTCAGGCCTAGAGATTCCCCAAAGAGACTAATTCAGCTATACCACCACATCTGTCAAGTACGATTTCTTTCCCTTGTTCAAGATACTAAACAAAACAATTAATTTCCAATAGTTAATTAACTAATTGTTGTTTTTTTATTGATACTTGTATTGTCAGGCAAAAGAAATAATTGTGCAGAATCTCATCCGAGATTGGGTGAGGTAAAGATAACGTGTACAGACAGAGGGAGTTGACATTGTACAAAGAAGAGACTTAGTTTAGTTTAGTTTTAGGCACATCGGCACAGTATAGGCCATGTCGTGCCCGCAGTCCCCCAAGGACCACTCTCCCTCTATAAAAACAGGGGCCAAAGTCCAAATAATTAACTCATTAAAATCAAGGTCTATTTACAGTTAAAATAGTACAGGTAAAAATTTAAATATTTGATAAAAATCTAGTATAAATAGTACGTAACTACAGACTCACAAATCAGATCCTCGCAGACAACCCCACCTCCCGAACATGCTGTTCGGTCTCCATGCTCTCATCAGCGATCAAAGAGAATCTGTTCTTTAGCATGACCACAGGGCTTTCTGGTTTCTTTGGAGGAAAGTTCTTGGGCGGAGTTTTCTTCTGAGTTTGAGGAGGAGGAGGGGGTAGGGTCAATGTGTCCGTCTGTGTGGCTATGGATCTTCCTATCTTCCTATCTTAGCCACAGCCTGGGCGTACGTCCTTGGGTAGGGCCGATACAGCTGAGCCCGCCAGGGCTACACAGGTGCTATACTCAGTCAGCTGCTGCATCGGACATGTGCCCGATACAGTAGCTGGCTGATTGACCCTCTAGCCACCGCCCTCCAGCATAGGTCAAGGACCTATGCTGGTAGCTCGGCATGACCAGCCGGTTGACCCAGAGCGGCCGTCTGGGCCTCAGGTCTAGGGGAACTCGGAGCCAAAGTATTGTGTTGCAATGGTCCATCCTCAGATTGTCACCCACTCAAACACCAGGATCTCTTTATCCCCCCTTACCCGTCGCAGTCCATGGCAAACGGACTGGTCCAGGACATTGTGAGGTTTTAGAAGATAAGGAGACAGAGTGATGGTTAATGAAGGCAGACTGAGAGTAAGAGGAGGCAGACAAAGTGATAGAAAAGAAGTAGGACACTTTTGAGCTCCAAAAGTGCTAAGGAAAGAGGAGCGCAGTTTAACGTCATGTCTCGGGACGAACAAAGAAGAGACGTGTAGGTTTCCAAGTGGTGCCGATACTATTGTAATGGTAGGCCAACTGACGACAGGATACGGAGCTTTATTAATGTTATCAATACACTACTAGTACATAGATAGATGTGATAGATTTCAATATAGGCCTAGCCTAAATGAAGTTGTTAAAGGTTTTGTAAACAGCCAATCTCTCATTCAAAAACTCAAGGTAGAAACCTTTTGCTCCGAGTGAAATGTAAGTACACATGACTTCAACATTGCGCTCCATTGATATAATATAAAACACTGCTTATTAAACTAAATGCATTTTTTCATTTTTAAAGCAAAAGTAAACATTTTATTTAAATATAAGTATGAAAGAAAACATAACAATTGTTGTTAGTGAAAAACAAAAAACCGTTAGCAGAAATGTTTTAAAATAGAAAAATAATATCCCCTGTTTTTTTTTTTTTTGTTTTTTTTTTTACTATTAATGGTGACTAGTTAAAAATGTATTTTTATGCAAAACCTGCTTACAAAGGTATTTGTAAAACTTACGTTTTCGCTTTAAGAAAAAAAAAGTAGCCTTTGCATCAGAACTTTAAAAGATCTTTAAATGATATCATGATATCATACTGATCATTCTTCTCACATTCGGAGAAGTACGTTGAATAGCTTTTTGTATAGTATCATTTTTGTAAAAATAGATCTAGAACAGTGATTCCCTAAGTGGTCTATATAGACCCCCAGGGGTCTAAGTCAACTTCCAAGGCGTCTACAAAAGGGAAAAAAGAAATGGGGTCTATGAGACGCAAACGCGGGTCCACGAGAGTGGATCTCATTGAAGAAGGTTGTGATTTCAATTTCGATCTTACAATAATGAAATTAACAATTATCTCATACAAATTATTGATATATGTGTACCTTACGTCGTACAGACCTTTGACGTGGCAACATGCTATTGGTGTGAGCTAAAAAAAAAGTAGTAGGTTGCATGAATAGCTTCAATTAGTTACGCGATAACTTGCTCTAGTGACAAGAACTTGGACCAGTTGCTCCTTTACAGAAACTACTTTTGGTTGTTCAAAAGCTTTTGGTTGACAAGATTTGTTTTTCCTTGACAATTGATCTCATTTCTTGGCAGCTAAGACGTCGTTTGAAAATGGAATGGACTGGAAAATGGACATTGCCTATTGAACAGACTTGTTGCATTGATTCAAAGATGAGAGGAACTAATACATGTGGATTTTATTAATTTTTTTTTTCATGTTGTTTTTATTAATTTTTTTTTCAGTCTTCACCTTACAACGGTTAGAAATGAGGACAAAGCAGATGTTCAAGTTCACAACATTAGCTAAGTAGAGGCTCTACTACACAATTCGAGAAAATGTCGCAAGAGGTCTACGAAACGAAAAATTTTGGAAACCACTGATCTAGTTTCTTGACTAATACTCGAGGGTTAGGGGGCGGGAGGAGCGGGATAGATCCAATTTACCCCCCCCC
>JADKLZ010001483.1:15228935-15253595 GCA_021533235.1 Biomphalaria straminea
ACA
Source organism: Biomphalaria straminea (assembly GCA_021533235.1). Classification (NCBI taxonomy): domain Eukaryota; kingdom Metazoa; phylum Mollusca; class Gastropoda; family Planorbidae; genus Biomphalaria; species Biomphalaria straminea. The sequence continues at coordinate 15,228,939 of JADKLZ010001483.1, forward strand.
CACAAGTTTTAAATATAATTAAATCTATAATAGCATCTGTGACAGTCTTCTCAGACGGTAGGGACTTTGAGCTGATCTCAAACCCAGAGTAATGGGATATTGCCAGCTTAGGAAAGTGGTTTGTCTCATTGAGAAATCAGGGAAAGAAGATTGCCTTGAAGTGTGTCACTAATTTCTGGCTGTAGGGGATGAACTTTGACTTTGATGATTGGACATAACATATACATTGTAATGGAGCCAATGGAATTGTGCTGACCAGATGTCCATAGTTTACACATAACTAGCCTAGCCCAAAGCAAACACTTTATTACAAAGTGTTGTTCATATAGTACTGTTGCACTACTATATGGAATGTTTGCTACATCACGTATCTGGTACTTTCTACGTAGATGATACATTTTTAACGTAGTTGCTGTTGTTCGGTTACATTATTTCTATTGTTAAATATGGCTCCTCCTTTGCATATTTCCCATATCCTATAAACTCGAAGATGAGACACTGCTCTTTCACGCTGGACTCTCTTCTTGCTTCATGTGACTCCAACACAGCTTCATGCCATATGGAGCGATCCTTATGAATACTCCTTAGACAGCGTAGGAAGATGCTGAGCTTTTTGATGTGGCGGAAATGTAGGGTCCAGGACTCTGATAAGAGCGACTGAAACACTACAGCACTGTAGACTTTCAGTTTTGTGGATATGCTGAGTCCTCTCCGTTGCCACACTTTTCCTTGAAGTCTGTCAAAAGCAGCACTCCACGTGCAACACGGAAGTCTACCTCATCATCTAGGTTGGCGTTTGCTGATATGGTGCTTCCCAGATAGACAAACTTTTTAACATTCACTAGTTTCTGGCCATCTATAACAATGTCTGGATCTGTGGAAGATTTATTTGAAGGAGGTTGGTGCAGCACTTTTTTAGCGGCCCCCAAATGGGATAAAGACATTAGTTTTGCGTAGCCTGTCTGTCATCCATCCGTCCGTCCCATTTAGATCTCAGAAACTAGAAGACAAAATGAAAATCGGTCATCATGATATTTTAGATCATTCAAAGTTCTGATGCAGTGGCTATTTTTTTCTTATCCAAAAGTGAGCCATCTAATTTTTTAAATTATATATGTGTCACAGTCTCGTTTGACTTTATTGTGATGTTGTGATATGTTCACCTATTTTAGACTCGGAAAAGACATGTGTAACTCCTGATGTAGAAAACAGAAAGTAGTATGAATTAAATTGACTTGGAGTTCAGTCAGTTACCCTAAGTCAGTTGAACCAGGTAGTCACTTTAAGTCAGTTGAGTCAGTCAGTAAAGTTAAGTCAGTCAAGTATTTTAGTAGCGACTTGGAGAGTCAAGATATATCTTTCTGTCCAGTACGGACTTATGTATTTTGTTAGGTTTTCTCTAGATTTATAGAGTCAAATAGTGACTGTGAAGTTTATTGTTACCCGCTGGGATTTGGATGTTACTCATGTTTTTTTCTTTAACTAATAATTTTGGATATATTCAATACCGCTGTTTTGCGGGGTTATGATGTTCGTGAACTCACGTAACTGAGAGACTGCAGTATTATGTTATATTCAATAAACTTTATATTTTGTCTGCCAAAGATCTGACTCCATCCATTTATTGATGTTCCACCATCCATTACTGTTTCAATATGCAAGCATATTTTTCGAAAAATTACACCACTTTTCAATAAAAAAATTTAAGGGAGGTAACCTTTTTTTCATTCTTTTAAAAAAAGGTCATGGACTTCTTCATTAATAAATCAAGTTTCATTCATAGATTCGTGCATTGGTAGGCTACAAAACATTTGCATCTATGGTCACAATGGTAAAAGTGTCAATGGTTCATTATAAAATATATTTTCCATTTATTAACTTTATTATTTAATAGAATACTGATTCAAATGTTGTTTTTAAAAAAGAATTTTGATACAAACTTCGTTTTGGTTATACGTTTAAAAATAACCAATTAGGCTACTTTTATAGCACCAGTTTTGACATATCCTCATAAGGGCTTACTCTTGACAATCTAAATAAAACTAAATAGAGCCCAGATCTACATATATTTATAATATGGGTTCTAGTCTAGATATAGTTAATAGTAGATTCTATATCAAGATTTTATATCTAGATCTTAGATGTCTTAGATATAGACTTAATCGTACGTTAGATCTAGATATAGACTTAGATCTATTTCTAGATCTGGGCATAGACTTTACTCTTTAGACTCTAGTTCTAGACATAGACGTAGATCTTGAATCTAGATTTAGATCTAAAACTAGGTCTTGATCTAGCTAGACAAATGACAATAGAGATATTTATTTTTATTTTATAGCTTAAAGTAGGTCAAGAATTATTTTTTTTGTATTGCCAATTTATCTAATTTTGTTAGAAGAATAAATCTATATTCTCTTATTACAATGTAACATGTTATTAATTTTGAATGTATGGTTAAGGTTAATAATTATTATTTTAAAAACATATAAGTGTAAGCTAAATGAATATATGGAGATGCTGTGGCTGAGGGGTAAAGCTCTTGGAACTGGAAGTCTGTGTTCAAATCCTGGTGAAGACATTAGGTGGACCACTTAGGGGGCCGATTTTGAGTTTGTGCTTTATACAAACTGTCTTTGTAACCTTGTTTTTTTACATTTATGGTGAGACCAAATTTTTGCAGGTGTTGAGGGACAGGCTCTTTTGAAGGTCTTCTTCATTTGAGGCATTTAAGGCACAGTCATCTGCTAATAGCAGGTCTCTTTAGCATTCACATTTTTCTTTGGTCCTTGCCTTAATTCTTTGAGCATGGAATAAACTTGCATCAGTGCTTTATCGTATACCAACTCCAATGCTTTCTGTGAAAGGCATCTTTCAGCGTTGCAGTGAACATTATGCTGAAAAGAGTTAAAGCCAGCACACTGCCATGCTTCATGGCATTTGAGACAGAAAAAGGCTTGGAGTAGTCTCCATTGTATTGGTGTGACATAATGGGGAGTTAACTATTTTTGATAATTGTATAGTTAGGAGTGATTCCCCTCCTTACGAAGTTAATATAAGGCCTTGTAGACCGTGTTTAGTTGCCACTTGCTCCTGAGTTACTAGCTTGACCACTTGACCTGTGCTATGAATTGTAAGTATTTTTTTTTTCTGTTATTGGTCGTGTGTCTTGGGGTACTCGGAGAAGTGTGCCATGCTCTGGAGATCTTTGGGCTAAGTATATCTTTAGTACTATTATATTTATTATAATGTATCTATTAATTAGTAGATATAGCATCAAATGATTTCCAGGCAGTATATTTTTTGCCCTGATGTTCTGCATCCTGGGGTACTCCAGAACTGTCATTTTTTGTAACTTTCTCTGAGGGGTTCAACCTGTATTGAACCATCAGATGGGTTTTACATATTTTTATAGCCTTGTCTCTGAGGGGTTCAACCTGTATTGAATCATCAGAGAGGCTTTACCGAACGGATGTCTATAGGTGGAAGTCTATGAAGCTTGTATGCTCGTAGATTTCCCAGAAGCTTATAGTGCATCATGACCTGTTTGTTTTTTTTCTTGGCTAAAAGTGGCTAGTGTTAGCCTGAAGTCTGTATAACCCCAGAGTAGCCAAAAGTGGTCATGTGTTGACCTGAGGCCTGTGACCTGGCTGTGTCAGCCTGAAGTGTATAACCCCAGAGTAGCCAAAAGTGGTCATGTATAGTATTGACCTGAGGCCTGTGACCTTCATTTTTTGTACTCTAATGTGTGTTATCCCGAATGTGACAATTGTGTAACATATGACAAGGGACGTTTGCCATACTTTTTATGTGTAACTTTGTGTTGAGAAGACCTGAGAGTTAATGGTCACTTATTTTCATTGACTAGGGCTGTGTGCCATACTATTTTTGTTTACTTACTATTGTGTCGGCCTGCAAGTTGATGGCCATTTCTTTTCATAGATGTAAACTTGTAAAATATGACCAGTGCGGTGTACCATACTTTTCTAGTCTGTACATTTTTGATTACCTCGTGTTGAGGAGGGCCCGTGAGTTGGCCATTTATTTCTTATTTTATTCATTTAAATAAACTGTATATATGTTTACTTGCGACTTTGTTTAGTCCTGTTTACATACATTAGTTAATTGTATACCTGGAGGTTATACCTAATAACCTAAGCAGTACAAGTAGGGACCAATGTACCTCTGGATGAACGTGCCAGCACATCGTTAACACTGTACTGTCGACCTAAATGCCTAAATCTAGCTATAAGTCTGATCTGATCTTTTTAGCTATACCCGCTACTAGGTAATGTTCATTTGTTTATGACCCCTTATTAGGTCACAATTGGACTCTTGTTTGCATGTCATCATGGCATTGGGACACCATTGTTTTGAATTGATCTGGGCAGTCAAATTTGGACATGATTAGCCAAAATAATCCAGATGTTACACTAAATGAACAAATTATCATGGAACTGATGAAATTGTAGAAAAAAATCAAACTTCAAGATTTATTAAAAGAAATTTTTACAATACTATCAAGAACATAGATATAAAATGCTTTTTTCCCCTTGATTAAGCCAATAATGGAATAAGTGTGCTCTGTTTGGGTCTCCTCACTCAAGAGAACCGGCGCAAAATAGATAATTTATAACGAACAAATATTTAAATTGATTGATTTAGAGACACTTCAGGAGGGAAGATTAAAAGTTAAATAGCAAAGTTCATCACCACAGTCATGACAAAAGGTTTTCTTCTTTTTTTGTTACACTTAATAATTGAGACTTTTCTGGGTAGAAAGATATGCTTCAATTTGATTCCCATTTCTGCTAATTCTCTTTGTAAAATTTCAATATATGCAAAAATCTAACTTTTGTTCTTGAACTTATGCAAATAGGTAGATCATTTATGTAAATCAGAAAGGGTATCTGTCTCAAAACTTTTCTTTTAGATAATACTGATTTTACGGTTTTTGGAGTTGATTTGGAGTCATTTATTATTAGTTTGTTGTTCTCTCCCTAACATATGCTAGACTAATAAAAAGGCATATATTTGCTTTTTGAAAAATCATCAAATAGACCAGTGGTTCCCAAACTTTTTTGTCTCGTGGACCCCTTGACATGTTTTCTGGTTTTCCGTGCAAATATAGTTAAATATAACAATTGTTCACACATACATCATGCACTCCTTTGTGCTGAGAATTAGTTCTGCTGTAATTTGGTCCTCTCCTGGTGCTTTGTGATTCAACTGATGAATGTTCTTGTCATTTTCTCTTCACATTTGAGCAAGTAATTGCGTATGTAGTTTCTCATAACTGCGTTGATAACAAATTGAAGATATTCCTGCAATCAAGATCTAATACTGCTCCATTTGTTGCTACTGATATAATAGTTACAGGGTTTGCTTTTTTTTCGAACGATTCCTACAAAACATCAAATGTGTTCGACTTTATTGTCAATTATCACAAAACGAAATTTTGTCGTGAATTTCTTTATCCATAAATAAACGAACATGTGCCCAAAAAATGCTTCATGACAGGCACAACTCGGTTCATATATAGACCTTTGAACTATTTGTTGCTTAGAAGAATTCTTTGCAAATATCAGATGCAGGTTGTGTACAAAATAGTTTTAAAAACTTCAGCGGCTGGCTAAATCATTCATTTTTTTTTCGCTAACTGTATGTCATTTTCATAATTTTGCAAGCTATTTTAAGACACAGCTAACTATTATATTTCCCTTAAAATTTGAAAAGCAAATATTTTGTCAATTGTAGATCTTTTCTCAACTTTATCATGGAGTGTTCAATAGTTTTTCAAATCTTATCAGGGTGGCTTTGTCTCCGACGATCCTCTAGCTTAGGTGGTTTCATGGTATCATTACATAAAATGTTAAATAAAAGACACATAGGCAATATAAGCTCGACGAGAAAAGAATGTAAAAAAATTGAAAAAAACCGTCTATTTTATATTTAGATTCAGCCATGTTAAATATTAGTTATCTCTAGACCAAATTAAGCTATTCAAATGAGTTATTAAAATTTAAAATATGTTTTTCATTCCAATAATACATGAAATATTTAATGGCCTAGCTATAATAAAGTATAAATAAAGTATATTTGTATGATATAATAGGGGATTCCATTAATGTGAGATTTATATTAAACTCAATTTCTTCTTGAATGAGATCCACTCTCGTGGACCCCCATTTGGATGTCATGGACCCCCAATTCTTTTTTTCACTTTCGTGGACCCCCTGGAAGTCCTCGTGGACCCCTGGGGGTCCCTGTGGACCACTTTGGGAATCACTGAAATAGACCATCCTGGACTAAGTTTATCTCCTTGTTTAAATAGTGGAGCCTAATCAGCGTTTTTTCAGTCCCTCAGTACTCTGCCATGATTAAGTGATGCCTGAAAAAGTACTTTGAATGCTGGTGCTAGATCATTGTTTAGTTCTTTGAGTACTCTAGCTGGGATACCATCAGGTCCAGATGCTTTATTTGGTTTTTTGTTAACTAATAGTTTTGGATCCCTTTTTCTTATTAATGTTTTATATTTTCCACTTGGTTTAAACTAATCAATATGTCTTTGTCTCCTGGGGGTGACAATGCTGATGCAAAGTATTTAGTTACAATGTTGGCTTTTGTTTCATAATCATTATATGTTATCTTCTCCTTTTTAATGAACTATTCCTGTTGTTTCCATTTTTTTATGTATCATATGACCTTAGATTTTTTTGTCTTGCGAGGTTTCTTTAATTTGTTATTAAACCAGCATTTATTTTTTTGTTTGGGGAGTATTTGGTTGATGTTAAATTTTCCTTAATGTTTTTAAGATTGCATTTAATGCAATTCCAGGAGTCATCGACTGGTTGGTTAATGTATTTTTCTGATATAAATGATTGTTGAAAGTTAAATGCAGCTTGGTGTAGTTAGATTAGGTTGCATTTAATCCAGATTAAGATTATTCTTTTTGGTTTTATATTGAATAATGCTTTTATTAGACTAATTGAACGATATCATGGTCAGATAGTCCAGGGATAGTGCCTAAAACTACCACTAATCCAGGTATGTCAGTTAAAAAGAGGTCATGTGTTTTTTATTTTTAACCTAGAGTTTTTTTTTTAATAATAGGATCTTTACTTATATTGTATAATGTGGCTATAAATAGCTCATTTATATCCATAAGTTTTGATGTTGGTCTATGGTTAATGTTGTCCAATTAATATTAGTGAGATAAAAGTCATTCAGGATAAGAAATGCATTTTTATGTTTTCCTATAAGTGTTGATTTGTTGCATATATTCTAAGCTTGAATTGGGTGGTCTATATATACTGCCTAGTATTAGGGATAGTGAGATGATGTTAATGTGCATAATGTTAACACAATATTATTGTTGTACTTACATAGCTGGTCTTATTGCACTAGATAAATAAGAATAGTTTTCTTATATTGTATGACTTTAGGAATTGGAAATAAAAAGAGTTGATGGTAAAAGAGGTCGTCTAAGTAGTGAAGAATTTATATCTTTATTTAAAGAGATCTCAACACGGCCTGAGATTTATTTCCTGCTGGTCAGGTAGGAACATTATAAGCTTTTATTTTATTTCATTACTTAAATATATTTGAGCTATCTTTGTTGTGACAACAAAATCAGCCATGAGTCCTGTCTTTCAGGTATTCAAGCAATGCTGATTTTATGTCTACAGAGGATTTATTGCTTTTTTTAGAAGCTGAACAAGGAGTAAGTTATTCACATCATTTTTTTTTTTTTTTTTGCTTAATTGTTATAATCAGCCTTGTCATTTCTCCCATTTTATATACTGATGACAGACAATATATTATCACTATTTCCTTTTTTTATGTATTCATAACAGTGCTGCTATTTATTATATTTGTACAAAGCTTATATCAACTCACTCTCTCTGTCCATATGTTTGTTCAAAGTTTGTAACACAATAATTTTTTCCACACCCAATCTTGGATCCAGCTGAAATTTCTTTGGCACAATTATTTCTTGTACCAGACAACACAAGAATCCATAACAAAAATTAACCAATTAGTTCATTAACTATTGGTAATCTTTTATTACTTATCAATCAAGGGAACACATTTTTACTTGACTGAGGTAGTGGTATCAACTGAATTAGTCCTCTTTTTAAGTCATTGCTGAGTCATATTGAACACAAACATGAAAAATAGGATATGACTATAAAACAATCTTCCATGTTTATAAACTCTCCACTAGTAAAGTGGTTACCATGTTGGCTGAGAAGCCTTGAGCCTTGAGTTCGGATTCAGGGTTTTCCCCCTTTATTTTTATTTTTTTAAAAATGTTTTTTTTTTTATTGTTAGTCTAAATCTATTACAAATTTAATTAATTACATGACTAATGTAAAGTAATTGATAAAAGTACGCCTTAACAGTGTTGTCCATTGTTCTATTATTATTATTACTTTTATATAGCGCTACTTTCATGCTTATAGCATGCTCAGAGCGCTTTGGTCAAATCTCATTTGTGGACCAGTGGGGGGAGGGGGTATCTAGGAGCTGGTTTTCCATGCTGCCTTTGGGCGCTCAGTAAACACAACTGTGCCCTAGTCGGGTGTCGAACCTCGAGCCCCTTCTAGGTAGCCAAGCCAAGCTCAAGCCGCACTTTGCCTCTCGACCACGCTTCCCACGCTTTCTATGATTATGTACTTATGACAGTGTTAATGTCCATGGTTATGTACTGATTAGAGTGTTATTCTTTGTTCAATGATTATTTAATGATGACAGTGTTGTCCATATTGCTGGTTATGTACTGTAGACAGTGTTGTCCATGTTGCTGGTTATGTACTGTAGACAGTGTTGTCCATGTTGCTGGTTATGTACTGTAGACAGTGTTGTCATTGTTCCAGGGTTATTTACTGATGACAGTGTTGTCCATGTTGCTGGTTATGTACTGTAGACAGTGTTGTCCATGTTCCATGGTTATGTACTGATGACAGTGTTGTCCTTTGTTCTATGATTATTTAATGATAACAGTGCTGCTATTGAATTGTTCCATTATTTTCCTCATTGTTTCATTGTTTTGGACCTGAACAAAAATCATCTTTAAATAGAGACAACATTATTCTCTACAGATGCACAGAGTTTCTAAAGACAATTGTTTAGAAATTATTGAAAGATTTGAACCAACAAAAGAAGGTCGACACAAAAGTCAATTAGGTATAGATGGTAAGTAATACAACAGGTCAGACTGACAAGTCTGTTGTTTTATTCATTCAAGTTCAATGCTAAAATTGTGGTTGAATGAAATAGGGTTTTGAGCTAAACACATTATGACATGAGCTAAAAAAACAACCTGCTTAATTTCCAATGTTTGTCTTTGTCTTCAGGTTTCACTGCTTATCTTTTGTCAGAGAAATGTGATTTATTTGATCCTGAACATTTGACTGTATGTCAAGACATGACACATCCACTTAGCCATTATTTCATTGCTAGTTCTCACAATACGTAAGTGGTCATGATGTTTAGCATTTGTTGGTTGAACTCTCATTCATTTAGTAATGATAATATAGCTACTGTCATATAGATCTAGGCTGTTTAAACTCATTCATCCAGATACTGTCATATAGATCTAGGCTGTTTAAACTCATTCATCCAGATACTATCATATAGATCTAGGCTGTTTAAACTCATTCATTCAAATACTGTCATATAGATCTAGGCTGTTTAAACTCATTCATTCAGATACTGTCATATAGATCTAGGCTGTTAAAACTCATTCATCCAGATACTGTTATATAGATCTAGGCTGTTTAAACTCATATTCATTCAAATACTGTCATATAGATCTAGGCTGTTTAAACTCATATTCATTCAAATACTGTCACATAGATCTAGGCTGTTTAAACTCATTCATTCAAATACTGTCATATAGATCTTCTTCACCACCTTCACATATCCCTTAGTCTGTTGACCATCTTTCTCCATTCTTTTCTTTTGTCTTCAGCATTTGATGGAATTTCTTTCAATAATAACAGGCCTGTCCATTCTTTTCTATTGTCTTCCCATCGCTTTCTCAGTTTGCCTCTTCTTTTTTTTTTTCCTGGTACTATTCCCTAAAGGAATGTCTTTGTCAGCCCTAAGGATTTTGTGATATATATGGCTATCTTCTATATACATAATTCTCTTCATGGCTCTAGAGTTTTGACACCACGTAGAGGAAAGATCACTCTTTTATTTCTACAAGTCGTACTAGAGTTACCTTATGAAAAAAAAAGAGGGGGGATAACAAGTTGTATTCACCCTTCACAAAATAGCAGGGCTGGACTTAGCCATTGTGACCAAGAAGTCATGGAAAGATCACTTTTTTTTTATTTCTGCCCCATGTATTTTTAGTAACAAAAATGAGATTGGGAGGGGGAGAGAACAAGTAATCTACTCTGTATTCACCCGTCACTAAATAGCAGGGCTGGACTCAATCATTATTGGGCCCTATGTTTGGGTGGGGATACAGATAATAAGTGAAAATTAAGAGTTTGTATTAGAAAATAAATTCATCTTTGCATTTTATTCATTTTTTACTACGTACAGAACTACTTTACGAGTTTTGCAAGTAGCAAAGTCATACAGTATATCATAAAAGTTTTATTTCCTACACAGATCATGCTCAATAGCAAGAATTACAAAATGTTTCAATCTATCTTCGAGAATTGTTGACATCTACGAGAATTGTTGACATCAAGTAATTCTTCATTAGTTTAAGGCGCGGGAAGCTTCTTTCACCAGCTCCCACAATTACAGGTCTTGCATAATGCCGTTTTTTTTCATTTCGCGTAGGATTGGCATTTTCCATTTTCAGTGACACCCCAAAATTACAATTTTTTTCTTCATATTTCAGGATTATTTTTTTTTTTTAGTTTTCAAAAGATTTTAATAATTTCTGGAGATTTCCAGGACTTTTTCATATATTTTGCAATTTCAGGAGATTTCCAGGAGCTCCTGGTAAATCTGGAGGCTGCGGGAATTCTGATATTAGTTATAAAATGGTTTAATTTAAGAATTTACACCTAGAATCATTCAGATTTGACATTTTTACATTGGCACTTGAGCAATGATAGGCAAGATAAAGGGTAGTGTATTTGGAATTAGTAGTCTTTGTATTTGACATTTGCAAGCATTGTTCCTAAAAACAGTTTTGACCTGCTAGTTATAGCTGATACCTATGCTTTGCCTTGTTGACAAGTTGAGATCTGCTGCTTATTTTGGCTAGATCCCTTTCATTTATTTATTTTTTGAGACCTCCAATGAAACATACATAAGAAACCCCCAATGAATTCTAGAATTCCTTTGGAATAAAGTATTTTTTCTGCTAAATTACTGTCCTAAGTGATAATCTTTTCCAAAATTGAATCCTCCCCTCTTACACACACACACTTACACTTTTTGCTTTGTCTTCCCCTTATCAACAATTCAGTATTCCCCCTTATACCCAGCTGTTTACTATGCCGCCACTTAGACTTTTTGTTCCACTAGTTGTAGCCTATAGCTTCTTAACACCTGACATGAACCATTTTGGCACAAGCTGATTTGGTGCAGTTCCTCGTCATCCTGTGTGTGGCTGGTGATATAATGCTTCCCCCACATCCATTAATTATATGTAAGCTGTTTAAAATGCACTGGATGACATTCATCCGTTTTCTCTCCTTTTTGTTTTATTTAGAGGTCCTATAAATTAAATAAATAATTTCCGTTTGCACTAAGAACTGCATTTATTTTCTATCACTGTTTTATTTTCTATAGAATAATATTAAACCCCATGTTATGATATTAGTGATTTAACAATACGCAACAAACTTAAATACCAAATGTGATGGACAAAAATATCTCTTGTTCTTTGCATGAAAAATATGTTTGAACATAAACACACATACAAAAAATTATATGTGTCATTCCTTTTGAAAGAAATATAAACATAATAATGTGACAAAAACATTCAAAAAATGTCCTATGTTATAAGTCCATTATCATCTCGCTTAGACATTAAACCTAGCGTTTCATTTTAATAACCCAACAACAGCATCACAGATTATTTTTAATTATATTATTTTATATTAAACCTTGTTCAGGCACCCCTTATCAATTTAAATTTTCCTGTGCTTAAATCAGTGGTCCATACTGACCCTCAATGATACCGGGGGACCCTTGAGGGATAGTATGGACCACTTTGGAAACCACTGAACTACATAATTCTTCATCTCGTCCTTCTAGATGTAGATGTTGGTCAAAACCTAATCAATTTATTGTTTTTATAAGATGGAAGCATCAAGGATAATTAAGATAATTATTATTATTCTTCATTTATATTTAGCCATTAAAACTTTAAAACATTTTCGGAATCCCTGATGTAGAATTTTACTTGGTAGGCTTAAGTTTCTTATTGTTGTTTTTGTATCATGTCCTTATTTCAATTTTTATACTTATCATCATTTTTATTTGCTTGTTTTTTCATGTTTTTTCTTTTTTTTTTTTATAGTAGAATCTTGTTTTAAGTTTCTTACTTGAAGCATCTTATCAGTAATCAATAGGATTGAATGCAGTTGATCTTAAACATTGTTCATTTCAATTTTTTTTTTTGGAAATCTTTCTCAGATATTTATTAGAAGATCAACTGAAAGGTCCATCTAGTGTTGAAGGCTATATTCGAGCACTTAAAAAAGGATGTCGATGTTTAGACTGTAAGATGGCATTTTCATTAATATTTTATGTTTTGTAAATTAGTTTTAATTTCACTTCAATGTATTGTAAAATTGGAGACCAATTTTTTAAACTGTGCTCTAGTGGACTGCTGGGATGGAGCCAATGATGAGCCAGTCATCTATCATGGCCACACACTCACTTCTAAGATCTCTTTCAAGGCGGTCATTGAGGCCATCAATGAGTACGCTTTTGTTGCTTCAAAGTAAGTACACTGACAGGTGACACATTTGATACACTTTTAGGATGGCACAATCACAGGATAGCCTCATATGATTCATACAGCATTATTACATAGGACACCAACACTATATCTGTCACATGCTACTTGTGCTATCATGTGACACTGACACATTTGTCACATGCTACTTGTACTATCATATGATATCAACACATCTGTCACATGCTACTTGTACTATCATATGACATCAACACATCTGTCACATGCTTCTATGACATCAACACATCTTTGATATGCTACTTGTACTATCTTATGACATTAACACATCTGTCACATGCTTCTATGACACTGACACATCTGTCACATGCTACTTTAACTATCATATGACATCAACACATCTGTCACATGCTTTTATGACACCAACACATCTGTCACATGCTACTTGTACTTTCATATGACATCAACACATCTGTCACATGCTTCTATGACACCAACACATCTGTCACATGCTACTTGTATTATCATGACACCAACACATCTGTCACATGCTACTTGTACTATCCTATGACATCAACACATGTCACATACTACTTGTACTATCATGACACGAACACATCTTTCACATGCTACTTGTACTATCCTATGACATCAACACATCTGTCACATGCTACTTGTACTATCCTATGACACCAACACATGTCAGATGGTGCAGTTAGCTCAGTTCAACCCTTTTATTTTTGTCTGTAGAAATACAATAGTATTCCATTTGTAACTATGTAACTCACTTAAAGTATAAAATGTTTACTGAAACAACTATTTCTCTTTGATTCTATCTAGAAGTTCAGTTTGCTTTTATTCTGCCTTTACAATATTACAATTTCCTTGAGAAATGGATTTTAAAAAATAATAAAATGAACCTTTTCATGCAACTGCCCTAAGGGGATCTCCTACAGATTGGCTGTTATTATAGGATTAAATCAACAAGTACATTTCCTGTTGACATTTTCTCTTGGCATTTTTTTTTTAAATCAGCAATCTTCTTTAAAAAATAAAAGGAGTTGCAGATTGAAATTAATTAAGACATTTCTAAAAAAAAAAATCATATAATAGCTTGGTGGTAGCTCTACCAATTAAACCATATAATAGCCTGGTGATAGTTCTACGAAATAAACTATATAATAGTTGGTATAGTGGAGAAAAATATTCCTTTTTTTTTCCAGTGCACAACATTATCTCTTAGCTCTACCAAATAAACTAGATAAAACTCTAGTGATAGCTCTACCAAATAAACTGATAGCTTAGTGATACTGGGTTCGTAGCCACCTTGAAAACCTGAAAAACACCTTGAATTTCATTATTAAATTCAAGGCTTTGAAACACAATTTAAATACTGTCTTGTAAGCTAATTATTGAAAATAGTAAAATATTAGCAATAAGTTGCATACACTCACCATTTTGATAATGTATATATGATGTTCAGCTTGTTGTAAGTATTGTAACTGTTTTAATTAGAAGATAAATATGATTTAACTATTGAAAACTGGTTACCACTTTCTCAAATTTAAAGCTTAAATTTAACCCTAAGTTTTTTTTTCTAATAATTGAGTTGTACCATATACTGCTTTTATATGACTTCTTTAAAATATTTTTTGTGTTCCTTTGAGAATCATTTCATACCTATTATTTGTTTCTCTAGGTACCCTGTGATACTGTCTATTGAGAACCATTGTAATATAAAACAACAACAAATAATGGCTCATTACATGAAAACAATATTTGGAGATCAACTTTTTACAGACAATATAGACACTAATAGGACAACACTACCTTCGCCAGACTTTTTCAAAGGAAAAATTCTTATTAAAGTAAGATTTTTGTAATGTAATTTGTTTTCCTTTAAATATTAAGTAAAAGCTCATTATTATTGGCTTATGACATCAGAAATTTTGATACAAGCCTTCTTCATTTTCTTGAAAAAAGTAATTAGATCTAGTTTCTGCAAATTTGTGTACAAGATCTTCAAGAATATTTGTTGCTATTTGAAATGAACACCTAATCTTGGAGTCTACACTTCACATCCTTTTCAAAGACTATTGGTGTTGTTTTAGTCAAGTTCCAATGTTTGATCTAGAATTCAGAATCAAATTTGAATGATTAATCTATAGATTTAGACTTTGAAGACAGAGTGAAAAATGTTCCTGAAAGTTTATGAATTAATAAAAGCTTTAATGAAAGAGCCTACATATGGAAAGTTCCAAAGATATTCATTATCAAGATTTTGTAGTCCTCTAGCTTTGCTTTGAAAAATTTTAAAAGTCAAACTAGAGTTTTCCCGATGTGACCAAACAGCTAATAATTCTTTTCCCAAAATATATATATTTATATAGTTCATCCATCGTGGTTTGAAGATGACCACTTTTGTATATCTAAGGGGCTGAAAGCTTTGCACTTGGGTTTTGTGCCTCCTTATGTCGATGGTGAAACCTATGGAGGATGACAAAAAATGTATACACTATTATTGTAACTCCACAGTATATATAAGGGCCAAAAAGTGTATTGTTGGGAAAGAGATGTTTCATTTAAAGGTAGTGTGTCTATTGTGTGTGAGGCATTAGGCAGACTCAAAGGCTACAACTGATGGGCCTAAGAAGTTTTTATGCACACTCTAAATTAGAGAGATTCATCCATAGTGCAGCATTGGTATTTCCTCGTTACTTTATAGACATTTGGTCATTGATATTTTTATAAAATAATTAGTAATAGATGTGATTAGTTTATGGACTAGTCACAATTACTTTAGTATTTTTTGTAATGAACTACTTAATTGGCACCATTACTTTATTTGTGTCATGAGAAATAACATTACACTGCACTCCTCTTTGTTTGGTATTTCCATCATTACAATCACTCTGTCTCCATATCTTAAAAATCTCCCTACGTCTTCAGACCAGTTCATTTGCCAAGGACTGCAACAGGTAAGGGGGAATAAAGAGATCCTGGTATTTGAGTGGGTGCATATCCGAGAATAAGCTACTACAACACAGAGAAAGATGAGCCCCCCCACTGTTTTATGATTGTAACTGTGGCCTCATGATAGAACACATCCTCAGCTGCCTCAGATACCAGGACATTAGAAGAAAATATTTTAGAAGAAACAATCTCAAAATACTGTTTGATTGCGATGATCTTGGGAAGGTACTGGGCTTTGTACTTTGTACTTATATCTGTGTATAAATATTTACAACATACTTTTATTAGCTTATTAAAATTGCTACTACTTGAATTGTGTTTTTAATACCTCAGTTATACTCTGGGTAACTCTTGACCTATATTCAATAGATAGGGTAAGTAATCCTTGAGGGGCACAACATGGCCCTGTGCTGATTTGCCAAATATCCCAAATATCCCATAACTTTATTGACCTTCTCATTGACATCAGTATAGAACAGTGCAGGACAGGCCACTCTTTTGTTGGCTCATATTTGGAGGAAACCATGTCTCATATTCTTTTCGACTGATTCAGACTTGCTGATCTCCGTCTCGACAGGTCTGGGAAACCAAGAATTTTCTACCTGTATGGTGACATGTATGCACTACACAAAACAGCAGGGTTTCTGACCAAAGCTTTTGCAAGAGAGGATAGGATTTGAGCCTCTTTAGCCCTCTCTCAAATGAAGTTTGATAATGATGATTGACATTACTTAGCTTAATAAGTAATTAGCAAAAAGCATGGGTTGTGTAGCTAAGTGTTGTATTTTTCTACCTAACCAAGGGGACTCAACTCTTGGAATTGCAATGTAGACAATATGCATTTGACTCAAAGTTGAGTGCCCAAAGGCAACATGAAAAACATCTCCAAAATATCCCCCCCCCTTTACATGTCCACAAAAGAATATGCTATAAAAAAATGTAATAGACAACATTAGTTCTTAATCTTAAATTATTCTAAGAAACAGTAAAGTAAAAAGTAAAGTGTCCCCTTCAGACCTTGCGATCTATGGGGCAGATGATGTTAAGGTCATCTGTTTCTTTGGCCAATGGTTAACGAGCAGGGTGTTATGTGGCCAGCACAACGACCAACCGCCTTTTCTTTCTCCAACTAAAGTCAGGTACCCATTAGAGTTGGGTGGACTCAGTGGCGCCCTAAAAATCCAGAAATGCAAAATCCTAGTCTTCACCGGATTCGAACCTTGGACCTCAGGTTCGGAAGCCAAGCGCTTAACCATTCCGACTACAGCGCTCCCTTTTAGGAATCAGAGTAGTTAACAATTAGGAGTCTATTATTAATGCAAATATTATTGTTTTTGCATCTTAATAATAGGGTAAGAAACTTCCCTTGAACTTTGAAGGCAATGAAGGTTATGTAACAGATGAGGATGAAGGAGCTGAGCCTGAAAAGAAAAAGAACATTAAAAGAGTAAGTACTTCTCCTCTATTCTAAGATTAGTTTAGTGATTTACACATTTAGCCTTTAGAGTAGACATACAGTACCCCACTGACCAGAGTCTAATCAACACTCAGTAACACTAAAGGTAAAGGCCAAGTCAAATATGAGCGCATCAGAGTTTTGCTACTTGTAAATAACTCCATTCTAAATGCCTCAAGTGAAATGCATGTTCAAAAGAGCTTGATGCTCTTTGCCAAGGCTTGCAAAAAAATTTGGCATGATTATCAATGCAAAAGACAGTTCTGCATCAACCTCCTTCAAATAAAAATAGTTGCGGAACTAGAAATCTCATAGATGGCCAAAAACTAGAAAATATCAGGTTTGTTTTTTGGGAAGTTTCGTATCATGCCAATCATCATGATGTAGACTCCTGCATTGAAGAGGCCAGTGCCACCTTTGTTCAGACTTAAGAACAAGTATGGTCATGGAAAGAGCTTAGCACTTGTATAAAACTGAAAGGGCTTTAATCCTTCCATCACTCTTATATGCTTGAGAATCCTGGACCTTATATTCATGCCACATAAAAAAGCTAAACTCATTCCTCCTTTGGTGTCTTAAGAAAGTTTCACCAGGTTTGACCAGCTACCAGATTTTGAGATCTTATAGCTAAGCTGTCTCAGATAAACAGAATCCATGCCACAGCAAAAAGGTCCCATATGCATGAAAATATCTCCCCAAATAACTTTTTTATGGCAAGCTTATGCTGGAAAGCACTCTCAAGCACATGCCATGTAAAGACACTCTCAAGGAGTCAACACATGCCATATAAAGACACTCTCAAGAGTGCCCTCAAAGAATGGTAAATTGACATTCTTGACTTGAAAATGCTAACTCTTGATTACTCCTCCTAGTGTGAAGCCATGAATGTCTGTACTTTTAGACAAGATATGGAGTTTAGCCAACTGCAAGAACACAGATCTTCAAGCTCATCTCTGATCACAAAAGAGTAGCTTTTATTATTAATGTATTTAGCTTACAACTCACATTAAGTTAAGTGTTAAGTGTAGAGCTCTCAATAATAGGCATCTAAGTATACATGCAACCCCCAGCTAGATTTGGTGGAGGTCAGTTAGGCTACTGCTCATGACATCCACAAGAAAGTGGTCCACAAAATAGACAAAAAAAAACATTTCTACTGGCCAAAAACTTAAAAAGGCATCAAATGACACAGTAAGTAGACTCTTTTTGAAGTTCAACACACAATTTCTAAAAACAAAATCAGAGAAATAGAAGAAATGTTTAAATTTGAAGTAAAAAACAGATGGATCACCCTCTCAGGACTAATAGAAGAAATGTTTAAATTTGAAGTAAAAACAGATGGATCACCCTCTCAGGACTAATAGAAGAAATGTTTAAATTTGAAGTAAAAAACAGATGGATCACCCTCTTAGGACTAATAGAAGAAATGTTTAAATTTGAAGTAAAAAACAGATGGATCATCTTCTCAGGACTAATAGAAGAAATGTTTAAATTTGAAGTAAAAAACAGATGGATCATCTTCTCAGGACTAATAGAAGAAATGTTTAAATTTGAAGTAAAAAACAGATGGATGACCCTCTCAGGACTAATAGAAGAAATGTTTAAATTTGAAGTAAAAAACAGATGGATCACCCTCTCAGGACTAATAGAAGAAACAGTGGAAGAACACTGGGCTGCAGTTCTTTAAGTCTGGACACTCTCATGCACAGATGTTTAATGAAAAGAAAAAAAAAGGATAACTCTGGAAATATGGGCAAAAATAGAGTCCAACAGTAACATAAATCAGAAACTAAACCAGTGTCAAGAGCTAGAGATAATCCCAAGAGACTAGAAAGTGGTCTGTCTAGGAAACTGACAAAAAATGCAACAACTGGTGAGGAATCATACGTCTCTTGATTCCTAGCATAGTCCTGAGTTTCATCATCCTAGATAGGTTAAAACAGTGGTTCTCATACTGTAGCCTGTGAACACTGGAGATGACCAAATGAGGTCAGCAGAAAGATGAGAATTGTATACATTTAAAATAACTTTTTGGCTAAAAGCCAGTTTATCTGATCAGATAATTAGAATTTTAATTAGCTCGCCCCTCACTGCTGTTCAATATGTTCCTTGCAATTCTATGTTGACCTAATCAAAAGATTCTTCACCTAGATATTCCAGTCTAGGTATGGAACCCATTTGCACATGGACACTCAGATCCCTCCCATACTAATGCAGGAGCAGCTTATTGAAATATCCACAGAGGAGGAACATAAATAGATGTTTAAACAAGGAGAGCTATCATTGAAAAAAAAGCTAGCAAAGCTCCATTTAGTTTTTAATCAATTGTATCTGATGTATTTGCAATAAATTGTTGAAAAACTTGGAAAAAAAAGTTTTGTTTAAACCAGAAAATAATTAGGGGTTGTATGTATGTATGTCTTTCAAAAGAATGATACCTATCTATGTTTATGTGTGTTTTTATTGATTTTGGATTTAAAATGTGTGGATTTTAATATTGTCCAAAAACAAAGTGAAACAATAATTGAAAAAAAATGATGCAATGTTTTATTAAATTTATGTGATCTCTAACAAAATGTTCAAATTAAAAAAAAAGGAGAAGTGCTGTCATCCTGCTCACTTCTTCTTACCAAAATGGTTGTACCAAAACATATGTCACAGTCTAGCTAGTGTAGTACTGACAACTGTGTTTAGCATAGACATTGTTTGCTAGTGTCACTTTTGTTTTCTTTTTAATCAACCTTTTCTTCTCTTCCCTTATAGGAAGGCTCTATAAAAAAACATAAATTGACCAAAGATTTATCTGACCTGGTCTCCTATTGCATTTCTAAAAGATTTGAAGATTTTCAAACTTCTCAACAAAATCGTAAGACATTTGTATTAAAATTTAAATTTAATATTTATTAAGCCATAAGTTTGATTCATAGTGGAATATGATGGGCTTTCTACTTTTTAATTACTATTCTTTAACAGACTAATGATTCCAGATGATTTTTTTGTAATTATTAGCCATTAAAATAATTCTGATTATATTTGAATCTGTTAGAAAAATGTTGGGAGCTTAATTCTTTGAGTGAATCATATGCTTTGAAACTGGCTATGTCGTGTCCTGAGGACTTTGTCAATCATAACAAAAAGTTTATCTCGCGGATCTATCCCAATGGGATGAGAGTAGATTCCAGTAACTACAATCCTCAAGATCTCTGGAACTGTGGCTGTCATATGGGTGAGTGAATTCACACTTTCAATTTGAGCTCTTCAGCAAGCTATTGTACATGGACACTTGTAAACTTCAGTAAACCCATTTTTGCAAAACTACTTTTCTTTCTGGCGAAAGAGAAAAACTTGAAAGGATCATTAGCTAAGTTTGACATATAAATCCAATCCACTAGATTAATAATACACAACCTAAGGCCTGCAGGCCACAGGAAAAGTTCTTGCTAGTATATTTTGCTCCAAATGTAAATTCACTACAATGGATATCAAGCATGTCCTTGTGATTAATGGGCTTAACGCTTTGAACAAGGTTTGGGTTGATTCTATGTATATTCTATTCAGCTACAATGGGTGAATAAAAGGAAAAGCTACATTTTAAAAATTAAACTTTTTATTGGAGTGGTAATTTCTAGGACTTTATGGTAAACACTTTTTTTTTCATAGAAATAATGTTGATTTGTATGTTTGAATGCAATAATAATAATGTGTGTTCAATTAAACATCCTTATTGTTCACAGTTGCACTTAACTATCAGACTGCAGGTTTAATGATGGATTTATATCATGGATGGTTTCAAAAGAACGGTGGATGTGGTTACATACTAAAGCCAGCCATCATGAGAGAGGAAATAGCTTATTTCAGTGCCAACACTAAAGATGTAATACCAGGTGTTTCCCCACAGATATTACATATCAAGGTTTGTTAGCTTACTTCTAGTAATTCCCCATAATTTCTAGTCATTTTTTTAAGCTTTTATTTCAGTGGCAACACCTGACATACACATGAATGCAAACAGTATGAATGATGAAATTGACTTAAAGGGAAACTCTCATAGTTTTTCAAATTTTAGTTATTGACATATTTAAATTCTGCGTAAAAAGTTGTAATAGTAAACATTATATCATTTTTTATTTAAATGCTTAGAAAATTTTATATTTAATAAATTGAACAGTAAATTTGCCACGCCTCCTAAAAAACGGGGTTCTTTGAAATTCTGTTTTTATCTTAGACATACGTCACTTCCATCAACAATACTGAAAGGGAAACTAGATTTAACCAATCGTATCACTTCTTTCTTACAGTAGCTGTCAGGCTCTTAGGCGTAGTGACGGTATAGTCCAGAGCTATGCAATAGTTTTATATATATAGAGAGAGATGTAAAAGCATTAGGATAACCAACTCGAGAAAAAAAAAAACATTTTCATCTAAACCTCTCCCTATCCCAAGAAGTAAATATATCGTGTGTCTGACTGATTCGAACAAACTGGTCAGTGTAAGGTTAGTCTAGACTACGTGTAGTCGGTCATGACAAGACAACCAAGCGATAGTGTTTGTTGTGTGTTGAGTGGTCAGGCGAGAAAATATACACTGCCGTGGTTAGTCAAGCATGTAAATCTCCTTTTAATACGCTTTTTGTTCTTTGCTTACAAGATCCTAGATCTAACCGTATAGACGGCGATTTATTTTTTTTAATGAGAATGTGTATCTATGGTCTCACGCTATAAAATGAGTCAATAGATTAAATTAATAGGTTAGTGTGACGTCACATAGAAACCCGGTGAAAGTCTGACTGTTTTGGATGCGCAGAAAAATAACGTCAGAGAAACATCAATTACTAAGTTATTATTTCAAATAAAAAAAATAATAATAATATATTCATTATCTGTAAATCAAAACACATATTATATCAAAAATTGTCAAAACCATCGGAGTTTCCCTTTAAGTCCTCCAGTTTTTGCAGTCTGCCCAGTTGACCTTTTATGGAAGCTTTCAATCACTCCTTTTTGCCAGTCATCAGGAACTTTTGAAGTATGCCAACAGAGATTTAAGAGATCAGTATTAACAATGCACTGTCCGCCCAATTTTAGCATTTCTGCTGACACCATGTCTAGCCCTGGTGCTTTGATGTTCTTTAGCACTGCAATGGCCATGGTAAGCTCATCTGCAATTATTGGGTCTGTCTTGACCTTGAGATCATTGTCCGGAGAGGGGTCCTTGAATGTGTAAGTCAGATCTGGTGACAGTTGGTTAAGGGTCTCTTTTAAGAGCTCTACTCATCTTGCATCATGTTCTTCTTTCATTAGCAAAGTTTTGCCTTGCTTGTCTTATATTGGTGCTCCATGTCCTCTCTTTGCTCCAGTGAGATTTAAAACAATACGATTGAGAGTTCTTGTGTCATTTCTGCTTGCAGCAGCTTGTGCCTCTTGTGTACTATTTTAGTATTTAATTGTCTCCATTGAGGTTGAAACTGCTAAAAAGGCATAGAGCCCCTGGCTCTGAAGGTTTGTCAGCAGAAGTTTTTAAAATAGCTGGTGCTAACCTCAAGAAAAAGTTAAGACCTCTTCACTTTGTGCTGTGACAAAGTATTATTCTGCCTGAACTTCTCATATCCCTGTAAAAAAAAAAAGTGTCAATTCTGACTTCTCCATGGCATTATTTTTTCTCTCTTCATGTGAAAAACCCTTGTGATAATTATTCCCTGACCAACTGACCAAAAACACCTTAGTAGGCAATGTTCTTTCTGAGAGTCAGTGTGGGCTGGTACAACAGACATGATTTTCATCTTTCATCAAATTAATGCAGGGGACCTGGACTTTGGAGCCTTATTATTCTCAACCAAAGCACTTGACACAGTGAGTTATGATGGTTTATGGAGGCTTTAATCCTAGCTCGGATGCTCTAAGGTTCCTATCCATTTTTCATTGCTATCTTCTTTGGCGCAATGACTAGTCAATTTAGGCAGAGAATACATAAAACAACTACATTTGAGCACACTTTCAGTCAAGAGGGCAGAATTTAACCAAATTCAAATGGAAATTTAGTTTGACTACAATTGAGCACCTCAATGTAACTATTGTAACAATAAGGATATAGACGCAAATACAAACAACATTCACACATTAAACAAATACACACTCACAACCAGAGCTTTATGAATTAGACTTCTATGTACTTCTATGATGACAGTTGATCTTGTAACACTCTGACCAATAGTTGGATAAAGGATGTTTAAAATATTTGTTTTAGTCTTAATGGAAAGTAGACAACCACTTTGTTCAGATCTCATGTAGCAGTGGTTTAATGGGTGCAAGTTGTCTTTAAGGATCGTAAGGCATCTTTCATGAAAAAGTTCTTCAGAGATGGTAGCTGTGTTGGAGTGATATACAATGCTCTTTTTAATTAATCTATTTAGTCCGTCTTTGTGCAAGTGAAGTATTACCATAGCAGCAGATGATGACAAAGTTAATTAGACTGCTGATAGTTGCTGTATAGAAAAGTTTAATTTTCTTAGCTTTCTAAGATAGAAGGGTTGTTGATGAATTTTGGTGTAAAGGATTTGACAGTGTTCACTCCATTTCATTATCAATTTCCATTGGAGGTTGTACCTAGGTATTTATATTCTTGCACTTGGTCTATGGTTTGGTTGTTTATCTGAATTTCTGCAAGACAGTCATTATATTTCCTAAATTCTATATTTTTTAGTTTTCTGAACATTTAAAATTGGTAAAAAGTGTTAACTATTGAATGGTACAGATTTTCATCACCTGTAATAAGGCTGATGATTGCTTATGATAGGAGTATCAGCAGATTGGTTCCAAATGTCATGAGTGTAGATGGTATACAATACTGTTGACAGAACATGGAGGATTCAGTTCCCTCACCTCAGCATGGTACCTCAGTGGAAATGTCTAGTAGTGGAACTAGATAGGCTAAGAATGGGAAGTGACTGGTAGGATACCCTGGGTGAGCTTTTTGTTTTTTTTATCTCACTTGGGATGGGGATGGAACAAAAGCCAGCAACCCCAGTTCAAAAAGTCCACCATAAAGAGGGTTTGATGTCAGTTAGCTAGAGTGGTGGTTACAGCTTAGGAGTACAAGACAAACGCCCATGGTTAGTGCTACACTCAGCCACTTATAGCAAATTGACTGTACACCATACAGCCCCTTTCTTTGTCCATGGCTGTAACTGATGGAGGCCCTTAGACAGGACTTGGGGTGAAGAGCTTCTGAACCAGGCCTGTTTGATAAAAGCCTTTCCAGCGATAATGGTGCCTTCGGCGCCGAATCTCTACTGAACTTTATTGAAGGTGGCAATGCTGATTTAGCTGCTGGT
>JADKLZ010001483.1:15269259-15290374 GCA_021533235.1 Biomphalaria straminea
TAATAAAGGCTCCTTCTAGAGTAAGTCAAATGACAGTAGCTACCTCTCACTTGAAGGTGCATATGGGGTGGCTGCTCCGCCCTGGCGCTAAGCGGTTTTTTTTTTCTGAATTAGAAAAGGCATTTTTTGGCCTCTAAAGCGCATATAGTCCTTGGTATCATTAGAGCCCCAATCAAACAGTCAAAGAAAATAAACGAATTAGCAGAGCTTAGAAGTAACGGTATTACACACTGTCTACACCCAGGATTTGTTCATATTGTAACGAACTTCACTTCTCAGGCCTTCTGCTCACACTGCTTAACACAACACAGCACATCTAATACAAGAACTTAACAAGAGCTTCATTAACAACAGTGGCGATTTAATAATAAACACATCAACCACAGCTAATACACACAATTGTCTACACTAATTTCAAATGCTTAATAACACAATGGAACTGCCTAACTAACACAACAAGCATCTAGAGCGTATGAGCTACATTTTCAAAGCCTTCTTATTCTAACACACACACAGTTCTAACTGTCTCTCTCTCTAACTGTACTGGACTACCACTGTCTCTCTAACTGGACTACATCTGTACAACTGTCTCTGTACAACACACACAGATCCCACATTCTCGTCTGTCCAAGCTCGGGTCATGCGCAGATCACAGGTCACAGGGACAGTAGTTGGTTGACCTGTGTGACTAGTCGCCTAAGCATGTATCAGTGGGTCTCACACGTACACACATTTTAATGCGCCACTGGAGATGTAACAGTATATAAGAGTGTATACCGGTACAACCGTTTATTTTTATTTAATTCAATATCTATATATTTTATAAACCATCTCCTCTAAATTTTTGTTTGCTTTTTGGTACCTCACATCTTAACGCTCTACCTGCAAAGCACCCACACAATCCTGATACAGTCCCAGCTGGGCAGGACACGTCCGCAGAATGCAAGACCGCCGCATCCCTAAATGTCTCATGTATGGCCAATTAAAAGAAGCAAGCGCTCACAAGGTGGACAAAGAAAACACTTCAGAGACACCCTCAAGCTTCTCTGAAAGCCTTCAGCATTGACCCAGCCACCTGGGAGATAGAAGCACATGATAGAGCAGTGGTGCCCAACCTTATTCAGACGGCGGGTCATTTTAATTTCTAACACTCGTGTCGCGGGCCACATCATCGTATAAATTTAAAAAAAATGAAATAGGGAATAAACCATTTTAAATAGTTTTATTAGAAATCAGCATCACTTCTAGGTCTTGTTATGTAATGCGATTAAGTTTCATCCGTTTTATTAATGAAACGGTTTATCTACTAAATGAATTACTTGTTAACACTGTGTTCATCCTTAAAACCTAATTGCGGACATTTAAAAAGTTTCTTCATACAATACGGCCAAAAACATTGTATCTCTCTAAATTTCTCAAGATTGTAAGTCAGTCAGTTCCAGATCTATCATTTCAAAATCTGCTGCTCTGTCATTTAGTTTTGAAAGGAAATGTTTACCCATATCGTCCACTCGTGTTGCTTTAACTGCTTTTATCCCAGGATAAATTCTTTCATAGCTGCTAGAAATCACTTTTATTTCTCATCATTTGAGCTGTAGCGTGTCCTTACCTTGAACTCGTTGTCTCCAATTTCTCATCAATCGCTCAACTCACTTAACTAGACGTAAGTTATCGATTTTTTTTTCTTTGCGTCTCAAACCAACAAAGCTTCCATATTAGTTTGTAATCGTTTGTTTTACAAATGCCCTTTTATGATCTGTGGCATTTTACGTCTCTAGAGACGATCTTTTCCCCTTGCAAGCTCTTGTGTGACTAAAGAGGCCGATCCTTGATACACAGCTGCGATCGCAGGTTGGGCATATGTAGTCACCAGGCGCCGTTGCACTTTCACCCTTCTTTCTGCTTCTGTTGTGTATGGCATCTGCAATCAAAGACCCCTTCTTTATGCTCTCTCTCCAAGTGGATCTATCTTGTGCCACCTCTTCCCAGTTGCTGGTGTCGATCTTAAAGAGCTTCATGTCCCGTTTGCATACATCTGTATAACGTAAGAGTGGACGACCAGCGGCTCTTCTGCCTTCTATTAGATCGCCATACAGAATATCCTGTGGGAGTCGACCTACTGGCATTCTACGAACGTGGCCAAGCCAGCCAAGGCGTCTGCTGCTGATAACAGAGCGGATGTCCTGTTTTACAAATGCCCTTTTATGATATATTTTTTAAATAGCAGCCACTTTTTTTTATCAAATCATATTGGTTGTTTTATCATGTTTCACAAAATCAAAATATGTCCACTTTTCAGGAAGTTTCCACATTCAGAATCTATTTTTCATTCCTACGGTTCATTACTCAACAAATATTAAATTGTACTCTTTGATATCAAAATAACATTACCAAAAGATGCAGAATTAATACCAAGTTTTACATACAAGATGTTAAAACACGACTAGTTCAAGACAGCAGCGGAAGGAAAACATATTAACCTTTTAAAAAGTTTTCTTCACTTTGTGTCGATGTTTAGGTGGGCCGGATTCAACAACGTCGCGGGTAGGATCTGGCCCGCGGTCCGTAGTTTGGTCATCACTGTGATAGAACATTACGGCGTCGTGCTGTGAAAACTGGCGCACAAATTGCAGACGAAAAGCGTCAGAAAAAAAAATCAAATAAAAAAGTGTTCATCATTGAACCACGATGGACGAACTATATATAGATTCTATATTTGTCGTATCATCCTCCTAGAATCTATAGTAGCCTACTTCGCTTTTTTCCCCCCCAGACTGTTGATTATATTCTTGTAGGCCTACATAGATCCAGACTGTATTAATGAAATAAGGCCCAGCGATTTTTTTTTTTATTATTCTCTCGAGTTTTACATGACTTAAAAATTATCCGTGTCTCGCATGCACAAATCACACATAGTTGAGGTAGAGTTAAATATTAGGATTTTTGTCTATCAAGACCAACAACTCCTTATCGAGTAGTTTACATGGTAGGAATAAGAAAAAGTAAAACAAAAAAAAAAGTACCGGTACTTCTATTCCCATACGCAGGCTGAAAACAACTGATCTTCATGTTTATTACTATTAGATGTATTTTGTAGATATATACAAGACCGCACTACAAACAGCGATGCCCTTGCGAACGCCGGTATGTACAGTATAGATGGGCTTCTTATAATATGATCATAGTGGCATCTCTTGGGTAGGTGTCACCACTTTGTGGTCTAAATTCGTAATCAGAAAATGCTTCTAACATACGTTGTTTCGTTTTTCTAGAAAAAATGTTTTCTATCTCTACCACTTTTACCAATTGATGGGAAATTTTAATTAACGATAGAATGTCATATAAACAACTCGCTGATGTGCTCATCGTGTTGCTGCTAGACCATGGAAGAACGATTTTATGAAAGTGTGACGGCGAAAATCTTTGCCATCGCTCTAAAAATACAAACACTAGAAAAGCAGAGCAAAGACCAATAGCAGCTGCATGCAATGTCTATGAATACATGCATCCTTTCATTGCTTTACTTTCTTGTTGGCGGATGTAGGCTAATAGGCAAAAAGTCAACTAAACACAAGTTTACACTAGAATACCTTCAATTAAAGGGTTAATTATTGTCATATATATATAGTGATGGCTAGAAGACACATTTACTCTATGAAATGTTATTGAGATAACTTTTGTCAAATCAAACTAGCATGTGATTGCAAACATAAAAATAAGTTTTAACAATATGAAAATATCAGGAGAGTAGCCTAATATGAAGATGCCGGATTCACTATTCAAATAGAGAAGAAGATCTAGAGCAGTGGTTCCCAAACTTTTTAGTCTCGTGGACCCCTTGACATGTTTTCTGGTCTTCCTTGGACCCCCTGTTTAAGTTATATTAAATTTTTGAAAATTCATCAATTTCAAATTACAAATTTTTGTTTAAATAATTTCCAACCAGTGACACGAGGAGTGAAAAAGTAATTAAAAACTACATTGTAAGTGAAATCCATTTTTTTTACAATAAATTTATTAACAAAATTGAAATTTAAACCCATTATATAACAGTTAATATGTATCATTTACTATCACTAAACGCATTGGAAACTTTTTGTTTTTAAAGGTTTGCAAGCTCGACTTCCATTGCTACGGAGATTATTTTTCATATTGAGATTTGTTGTTTTAATAAAAGGTTTCACAAAGAGCTGTTTCACAAAATATGTCGTTTGCAAAGACTTACATTAGAAGGAAGAAATATTTAGCTATATTCCAACAGAGCTCAAGAATTTAGTGAACTCTTCTACAATACCATTGCCCTAACAGAGTTTTCATGGATTGTTCTCAGAAAGCCACCACAAAAGAAGGAGCTGAATTCTTATTGAATGGCCCAATGGAGAAAAAATAATTTAAAAATTAAGATCATTAGAACTAATGAGCTCTATGAGAACCCCATAGAAGAAATAGGAGCACTGCATCATAAAAAATGGCACATTAACACTCTTGTTTGACAAGGAAGTAATGAAGTTCAATTTCAAATACTTAACGCTGTACAGTCTACATTTCTTTTTGTTAAAGTTATAACTAGACAAAACTACACTATGCAAATATAGTTATTAAATTAAATATAACAATTTTTCACACATACATCATGCACTCCTTTGTGCTGAGAATTAGTTCTGATGTAATTTGGTCCTCTCCTGTTGCTTTTTGATTCAACTGATGAATGTTCTAGTCATTTTCTCTTCACATTTGAGCAAGTAATTGCGTATTTAGTTTCTCATAAATGCATTGATAACAAATTGAAGATATTCCTGCAATCAAGATCTACTTCTGCTACATTTGTTGCTACTGATATAATAGTTACAGGGTTTGCTTTTTCTTCGAACGATTGTTTCAAAACATCAAATGTGTTCGACTTTTTTGTCAATTATCAGTTTTCACAAAACGAAATTCTGTCGTGAATTTCTTCATCCATAAATAAACGAACATGTGCCCAAAATGCTTCATGACAGGCACAAATCGGTTCAAATATAGACATTTGAACTATTTGTTGCTTAGAAGAATTCTTAGCAAATATCAGATGCAGGTTTGTGTACAAAATAGTTTTAGAAACTTCAGCGGCTGGCAAAATCATTCCTTTTTTTTTCGCCAATTGTATGTCATTTTCATAATTTTGCAAGATATTTTAAGACACAGCAAACCATTATATTTTCCTTAAAATTTGAAAACAAATATTTTATCAATTGTAGATCCTTTCTCTACTTTATCATAGAGTGTTCAATAGTTTTTCAAATCTTTTCAGGGAGGCTTTGTCTCCAACGATCCTCCAGCTTTGGTGGCTTCATGGTGTCATTACATAAAATGTTAAATAAAAGACACATAGTGACATAAGCAATATAAGTTCGACGAGAAAAGAAAAAAAATGAAAATTAACACCATTGTCTATTATATATTTAGATTCAGCCATGCTAAATATTAATTATCTATAGACCAAATTGAGCTATTTAAATGAGGTATTACAATTTGAAATATGTTTTTCATTTCAGTAATATATATTTTGATATTTAATGGCCTAGCTATAATAAAGTATAAATAAAGTATATTTGTATGATATAATAGCTAGGTGATTCCATTAATATGAGATTTATATTAAATTCAATTAAATTTCTTCTTAAATGAGATCCAGTCTCGTGGACCCCCATTTGGATGTCATGGACCCCCATTTCTTTTTTTCACTTTCGTGGACCCCTTGGAAGTCCTCGTGGACCCCTGGGGGTCCATATGGACCACTTTGGGAATCACTGATCTAGAGGTTAATGCAGATTGCATCTATCTCTTTTATACTAAGCCAGACGACAAGATATTCAGAAATATCAAAACTAGAATACATCTACAGGCAGCAAGTCCCCACGGAAACGCCTCAAAGCCCAGCTTAGGCGCCAATTAGCCTTAGCTGACATAGGACCTGATTCAAGTGATTGCATGCGGCCTCAGAATGAGACTGCTGGAGGTCACTCACAATGGCCGCAGGATACACATTTGGGACCAATAGAAAGTCCGCTGTCGAGGACAGACGCAGAAGGCGAAAAGAAAATCTAAATCGACCACCGGCGGACAATGGTTATGCTTGCATTAGTTGTAGCTGGGGCCGTAGCCACGGGAAATACTGCATTCCTCATTAGATCTCCGCCAATCTTCGGACTCGAAGCCTTATCGATTACACAATAAGTGCACTGACCTAAAATGTTTTGATTGCAATTATAAGTCACAGACCTATATATATATGTATAGATTAGAACCACAGACCTATATATATATAGATCTAGATTTAATAAGCTTCCTGTTAGGCACTAAGTTCGAACATTCATTCATAATCATTCTCAACCATATGAGATCGATATTGATAGAAGTCTATATCTAGATTCTAGAATATAGACGTCTAGATCTAGACTTTTTAGACCATAGACTAGGCGAGGGGACTAAAAGTTACGGTACTAGATCTAGATATCTTGATCTATAAATTCATAGTCTGACTTTAGACCACTTGTGACTTTAGTAAACTCTAGTCTAGACACTCTAGTTATCTCTAGTATAATTAATTATTAATATTAATTAACTGCATACTATTATTTAGGCTTTAACTTAACTTTAGTAGACTTTACTTTTAAACTTTTTAGGCATGATTGCCATTATTTGATATGATTCATGATTATGTCTCAAATGTGTATCCCGCGGCCTTTGTGAGTGACCTCCAGCTGTCTCGTTCCGACGCCGCATGCAGCCAGGCGCTCTCCTCTATGTCAGCCAAGGAAAGTTGACGCCTAAGTTGGTCTTTGAAGCGTTTCCATGGGGCGCCTCTGTTACGTCGACCACCTTTTAGCTCACCAAAAAAGACTGCCTTTGGCATACGTTCGTCTCCCATACGGGATACGTGCCCTGCCCAGCGTAGCTGTCGGATCATAAGAAGTCCCTCTATACTGTCTATACCGGCGTTCCCAAAGACATCGCTGTTTGTGGTGCGGTCTTGCCATCGTGTGTCCATGATGGAGCGCAAGCACCTTTGGTGAAAGCGCTCAAGGAGTCTTAGCTGTTTTCTATATAGGGTCCATGTCTAAGAGCCATATAGAAGGGTTGAGAGAACCACCGCCTGGTAGACATTTATTTTTGTAGGTAGGCGGAGCGATTTGTTCTTCAAAAGAAAATCTGCCGCCGAGGACAAACGCAGACGACGAAAAGAAAATCTAAACCGACCACCTGCGGACAATGGTTTTGCTTGCCCTGGATGTGGCAAAATATGTAGGTCACAGCTGGGACTGCACAGCCACGGGAAACACTGTATTCCTCACTAATCTTCGGACTCGAAGACAAGCCTATTATTATGATTATGTAGACCATCATCAATTATGATATTAATGATCATATGATGATAAAAAATGATATCTCTCCTAGATTTAGATATATAACTATAGAATAGTAGAATTAGAATACATCTGTCACTCTAGACAGTCTCATCTCATCTCAGCCTGTGGTCCCTACTGGGGCATAGGTCACCAACCAGCTTTCTCCAGGCATCTCGGTTCTGGGCAAGTCTCTCCAACTGTCCCCATGTCTTGCCCATCTGCTTGGCTTCTGTTTCCAGATCGCGGCGCCATGTGTTCCTGGGCCGTCCTCTTTCATTGGGGGTTCCAGGTTAGGGCTTGCCTTGTTATGTTGGATGCCGGCTTGCGCAGGGTGTGACCTATCCATCTCCAGCGTCTCTGAAGGATATCTATTTCAATGGGCTGCTGTTTTGTTCTTTGCCACAGTTCCTCATTCGAGATCTTGTCTGGCCAGCGGATCATAAGAATCTTCCTCAGGCAGGTGTTGATGAATACCTGGATTTTTTTTATGGTGGTGACGGTGGTTCTCCAGGTCTCTGCTCCATAAAGTAGTATCGGCTTAACAATGGTGTTAAATAGCCTTATCTTGGTGGTGGTGCTTAATTCCCTAGATCCCCAGGTGTTCTTCAGCTGATGGAAGGCTGCTCGAGCTTTACCAATGCGGGTTTTGACATCTGCATCTGTTCCGCCATGGTGATCTATAATGCTGCCTAGATAGGTGAAGCTTTCCACCTCTTCCAGCGCCTCACCTTGGACTATAATGGCTGTAGTGTTTGATGCCTTTATTTTGAACACCTTGCTCTTTCCTCTGTTTATGGTAAGACCCATTCTAGCGGAATTGTCTGCAACAAGCTACAGAAACACCTCTACGGTCTAGACCTAGTAAATTAACTAAAACATAATCAGTAATTCTATCTATTAGATATAATATCATATTAGGTACTTTGACAAAAAATTCAAAATAAATATATAGATCTAACAATCTAACAACAGAAATTATCTAGTTATGTAGAGCTTGCTGAAAGGATTACAATACAATGATACCAAATTTATCTTTCTATGACTATGTTATATAGGATCAAAGTTATATATTATATGCGGTTTTATGTGTTGAAAAATGGACTATGTAGGTACTTTAACAAACCTTTCTCTACTGACCTATAAACTGCTAACTAGCAGAGCAGCTATAGTTTTGAAACAGAATGGCTAGACTACCAAACCCATGGTGCTAGTTCATCATGGCTGCATCATTGAGTGACTTCATTAAACATCGTCAGGATGGGCCCAATTTTACCTTAATAATCTGATTTCCTTTTATATTTTGTGTACCTAAGTATAGAAAAAAAAAAAGATTTCTAACACTACTCTTTAATAGCAATATATTGATTTTAATACTATAGTCATAGATTGTTATGGTAGTTATATATTATTCTACTTAACCATTTCGAAAAATAGCCTAATTTTGGCATCATTTATAACCTGTTGGGGAAGGTTTTTTTAATTTTGGGGGACAAAATTTCAATAAAAAATGATGAAATAACAAACTTTAAGCATAAATCTAGGTCTAAATTCAATAAAAAATTACCAAGCTTGCTTAAAAATGATATTAAACGCAAAATCATTCTTACCTATGACTTTACTTTAAATTTTCTAAATAAACACGATTTTTATTTATTGACAATGTGGTATCATTCAAAAGTTTAGGAATCCTCCTTTAAGATTAACACTTGTAAGGGTTTTTAAAAAATGAAGCAAATGTAAAAACAACAATCAATCAACTAGCACCATGGGTTCGGAAGTCTAGCCCTTCTGTTTCAAAACTATATAGCTGCTAGTTAGCAGTTTATAGGTCAGTAGAGAAAGGTATGTCAAAGTACCTAATCATATACTAATATAGAATTATAGAAAGTCACTGATAGTCTATTTATAGTAATAGACGTGACTTAGTCTCTTAGACTTAGTTATTACTAGATCTAAGTCTAAGTGAGTAAGTTACGTGTAATAGATTATCTAGATCTATATTGTCTGAGATACTAATAATTATTAACTAATATTTACTAGTCATGACATGGCCATGATGTTAATTTTAATATTTATTATAATATATATATATATATAAATATTAATCTTAGTCTTTGAATAATTATTTATTTTAATAATTATAATATAAATTACATTTAAATAATAGAGATTCTGGATCTATATTTTTTTATTACTTTAGATTTCCATATATAGATCTAGATCTAATAATAATATTAATAATACATATAATGCTATATTTGATTCTAGAATGTAGAGCTAGTGACTGAGTCTATAACTATATATATAAATATAAATCTAGATTATATCTAGTCACTAGTCTAGTCTAAGAGCGGAGTAAAACAAGGATGTTCTTCCTGGAAGATGGAGTATATATCCACAGTAGATCCAATGGAAAGCTATTTAACATGGCACGCCTTAAAGCCGAAATGAATAGACTGTGTATCGAATAGGGAACTGCTGTTCAAAGATGATGATGCACTTATATCTCACTCACAAGAAGGATTGCAGAATGCTCTGATAGATGCTTATCAAGCATTTAGCCTTACAATAAGCTTCACCAAGACCTATATGTTCAAATCCTGGCACAAAATGTTGCAGAAATACTAGTGAGAGGTATTAGAAATCATACATTTACAGGAATTCACATACTTGGAACAATAATAGCCAACTTACATTCAGATTAAATAGCTTACTACTTATGCAGCCTGCGATGCATAATGTGCATCTCCTGGAGGTATCGTGTCTCCAACCAGGACGTTTTGAAATGGGCCAATATGCACATCATCTATGCCAGTGGTTCCCAAACTTTTTTGTCTCGTGGACCCCTTGACATGTTTTCTGGTTTTCCGTGGACCCCCTGTTTAGGTTATATTGAATTTTTGAAAATTCATCAATTTCAAATTACATATTTTGTTTAAGTAATTTCCGACCAGTGACATGAGGAGTGAAAAAGTAATTTTAAAACTGCATTTTAAGTCCAATTCATTTTTTTACAATAAATTAATTATCGAAATTGGAACTTAAACCCATTATGTAACAGTTAATGTATCGTTTACTATCACTAATTACATAGCAAAATTTTTGTTTTTAAAGGTTTGCAAGCTCGACTTCCATCGCTACCGAGATTATTTTTCATATTGAGATTCGTTGTTTTATTAAAAGGTTTCACAAATAGCTGTTTTTCGTGAATTTCCTGAGCCATAATAATATGAATTAAAAAAATACATCATTACCAGACAAGGTTCACTCGGCCAGCTGTATAGAGTTAAAGTTATAACTAGACAAAACTACACTATGCAAATATAGTTATTAAATTAAATAAAACAATTTTTCACACATACATCATGCACTCCTTTGTGCTGAGAATTAGTTCTGCTGTAATTTGGTCCTATCCTGGTGATTTGGGAGTCAACTGATGATTGTTCTTGTCATTTTCTCTTCACATTTGAGCAAGTATGCGTATTTAGTTTCTCATAACTGATTTGAAAACAAATTGAAGATATTCCTGCAATCAAGATCCACTATTGCTCCATTTGTTGCTACTGATATAATACAGGGTTTGCTTAAACATCAAATGTGTTCGACACTATTGTCAATTATCAATTTTCACAAAACGAAATTTTGTCGTGAATTTCTTTATCCATAAATAAACGAACATATGCCCAAAAAATGCTTCATGACAGACACAACTCGGTTCATATATAGACCATTGAACTATTAGTTGCTTAGAAGAATTCTTAGCAAATATCAGATGCAGGTTTGTGTACAAAATAGTTTTAAAAAATTCAGCGGCTGGCTAAATTATTCATTTTTTTCGCCAATTGTAAGTCATTTTCATAATTTTGCAAGATATTTTAAGACAGACACAGCAAACCATTATATTTTCCTTAAAATTTGAAAACAAATATTTTGTCAATTGTTGATCTTTTCGCAACTGCATCATGGAGTGTTCAATAGTTATTCAAATCTTATCAGGGTGGCTTTGTCTCCAACTATCCTCCAGCTTAGGTGGTTTCATGGTGTCATTACATAAAATGTTGTTAAATAAAAGACACATAGGCAATATAAATTCAATGAGAAAAGAGGAAAAAAAGTTGAAAAATAACACCACCGTCTATTTTATATTTAGATTCAGCCATGTTAAATATTAGCTCAAGACCAAATTGAGCTATTTAAATTATGTTTTTCATTCCAATAATATTTGTAATATCTTATGGCCTAGCTATAATTAAGTATAAATAATGTATATTTGTATTATATAATAGGTGATTCCATTAATGTGAGATTTATATTAAACTCAATTCCTTCTTAAATGAAATTCACTCTCGTGGACCCCATTTCGATGTCATGGACCCCCAATTCTTTTTTTCCCTTTCGTGGACCCCCTGGAAGTCCTCGTGGACCCCTGGGGGTCCATATGGACCACTTTGGGAATCACTGATCTATGCTCTTCTTACACAGAGAAGACTACGCTGGCTCAGTCATGTCACTTGCATGCTAGATGGAAGAATCCCTAAAGACATCCTATACACTGAGCTTGCAGAGGTAGTCAGACCCAATGGCCGCCCAAGTCTAACCTACAAGTTTCAACTTGTTTATGGTAGGCAAGTGAGAGGTCCATTGTCTATTCTGAAACGTATATTCACAAATAGAGAGGAAGAGACAGAGTACAAAATGTGTTTAGTTATTTATTAGACTTAAAAGAAAGCTTAGTCTGTTGTTACTGCTATCGCTATTAGGAATGACCAAGTAAATAAAGCAAATACAAAGTTCAATATGACAAATATTCTTCCACTCGTGACATAGATACTGGAGATTGTGTCTTGGTTTTGAAACCGCACAGAGACAATATAAGTTGTCTGTATTTTGGCAGGGCCCATATAAGGTTGTCAAAAAAATTTCAAGGTTTAACTTTGTTGTACAGAAGGACGAAAAGCTGAAAGTGTACCATATTAACAGGCTTATGAAATACCATTGTCAGGTTGGGAACTTAGATAATATTGTTAATAGTAATTCTGATGGTGATGAAAATGAGTTTTTATCAGCCAATATGGTGTCTGTCGTAAGCGACGAAGGCATAGATACGGAAGGGTTGTCGAAAGAAGATGCGCTGCCTAATATTCCAACGTTGGAAGTTAGTCAGAAATTAGACGGGAATATCTTGGCGCAGGTCATAATAAACCCCGATCTGAGCCCTGTTCAGAAAAAACAAGTTGATAATATTTTAAATGAGTTTAGCGATATTATTTCTGATCTACCTGGTAGAGCTAAAGTTGAAAAAATTTTCCATTACACTAAATACAAAGCCTATTGCACTAAAGCCATATGCGGTCCCCATACACGTGAGGGATAAAGTTAAAAAGAAGTTGACGGTATGCTTGGGTTAGGTATAATAGGTCCCACGAACTCGCCATATGCAGCCCCAGTAGTCATCATTAAAAAGAAGGATGGGTCGTTAAGACCATGTAAGCAAGTTATGAGAGCTATGGGCATTGAACAAAGTATGTGGGAGGAGATAGACTGTATGTGCTGATACAAACTTCACAGAGTGCAAAAAAACAAAGCTGCATCAGTCAAGAGAAAGAAAAAGAAAGCTGCCCTGTCAGCTAGTCCTAGGACACATGCATATGTATGCATGAACTGTGGTAAACTCTGCCGTTCCAGAATTGGCTTGATCAGTCACACCAGATTCTTCCCCATCTCAACACGAAACCAAAGCCAGTGACTCACCTGTGCGCATCCAGTGTCCAAGACATGAGGAGCCATTATATATATCCTTATTTAAAAAATGAAAGCAATGAAGATGAGTCCACATATATATAGTTCAATGGGCTAATGAATTCTTGACACTGATACCTCAGAGAGTTAAGGTTAACAGCACAATATCTAACATGTATTGTTAATACAGAAAAGCACCCCAAGAAGCTGTGACATTGACATCGTGGAACACTCTATAATCCAATGATCTTCAAGCAATTAGTCCTTTTTGTTTCTTAAAGTTTTCAGATGACTTGCAGCTCTTCTTGCCCTGCTCTCAGTGAGAGTGTGGATGTAAATCATTTATTTAAGAGAAATAAATGATTATATTGAAAAATACTGTAGTGACAATTTTTAACAATGAATGTCATAAAAGAAAAGAAATGATTATCAACTTCTGGAAGGAAAAGAAAGAAAATGTTTCAGTAGCTGGGGGAGAGCATAGAAATAGCACAAAGCTTTAAGTACCTTGGAACTGTGTTTGGCCATAAATTTAAATTTGATTGAAAACACAGATTACATTGCCAAAAAAAGGGCAAATTAGGTGACTAAGAAAAATTTCATCATTTAATGTTAAAAGTATGTTAAAACAGCCTAACTGGTCAGACTATTTGACCTTGGTATTGTTAAGTAAAAGTAAAGTTCCCCTTTCAGACCTTGTGGTCTATAGGGCAGATGATGTAAAGGTCATCTGATTCTGTGGCCCACGGTTAACGAGGGTGTCGTGTTGCCAGCACAACGACCAACCGCCTTTACTTTTCCCTAACTAGTGTCAGGTACCCATTAGATCTGGGTGGACTCAAGGGCGCCCGAAAATCCCGAAATAAAAATCCCAGCCTTCACCAGGATTCGAACCCGGGACCTCCAGTACGGAAGCCAAGCGCTTTACCGCTCAGCCACCGCGCCCTCTGGTATTGTTAAAATACAGTCAAATAAAAGCAGTAGCCAATATAAAATCCTAAAGAAAAATATTACACTGAAACAAATGCAACCTAACACAATTATACCAAGCGGCGTTAAAACATTCTTATCAGAAAAAGACATTAAACCAGTGTTTCTCAACCTTTTTTGTCTGCCGGCACAGTAAAAAAACAACAAAAATTTCGCGGCACACCACGAAGAGCAACAGTTGTTTTAAAATAAAAAGAAAAAAAAGATTTACCAGTTTTTAATCATTACTTTTAATGTGAAGGTTGTGCCTGTTTTTGAGAGCAAATGAGATCTATCCGAGGCTCCAAAGTCGACAAACAAACTCGCATTTCATCATCTATTGAAAGATGTCTCTCTTTTCTTAGACTTGATTTCGGTCAGTGCTGAAAATCCAAATTCACAAAACCATGAAGATGAAAATGCAAGAATTATTTTGATTGCATTTAAACTGATAGCTGGATATATTTTGTTGATTGAAATCCAAAAATTATCGAGGCTTTTCTCGGCAAAACTTGACTTAAGAACAACATCGTTTTTCAAATCAATGAGCTGCTCTTCTTCTTCAGTTGTAAGATTTGTAGCTTCATAGCTGATCCATCCATATTCATTACTTCCAATTGTTGGAAAGTAATGCTGCAATGCTGACTGCAGGTGTGTCAAAGTGTCAAGAATTTCGGGGGTAATTTCTTTGTTTGAAGCACAATCATAGTAAGAAGGAAAGCAGTCGAAGACTCCTTTCGAGATCTTACTTTGCCACAAAGACAATTTTTCACCAAATGACTTTAGTTTTGAGGATGCAGTGATGATTGTTTCCGATGGTCCTTGAAGACTTTAAGTTCAATGAATTTAATTTGTCAAATAAATCAGAGAGAAATGTGACCTTAACCCACCAGATTTCGTCATGAATAAAAAATCCAAAGTATTTTTTTCAGCCTCCAAGAATGAAATCAGCTCAGCCTTGAGTTGGACGACACGCTTTAATACTTTTCCCCTGGAGAGCCAACGAACGTTGGTATGATACAGGAGGCATTTGTAGTCTGAATCCATTGCTGCATAGAGCTGAGAGAAAAGTCGGGATGCAAGCGGTCGAGATTTGATGAAGTTTACAACTTCAATCACTTGATCCAGAACAGACATCAAACTTTTTGGCAAAGATTTGAAGGCAAGAGCTTCTCTGTGGATTATGCAGTGAACAACTAATACATTTGGATTTTCTCGACGAACAAGAGTGACGAATCCTTTTCTGTTACCCTGCATGAAAGGACAGCCATCGGTGCAAACGCTGACACAGTTTTCCACTGTAGTTTGAAGAACAAAATTTTTTCGTTCACCACATTGAAGATATCTTCGCCTTTGATCGTAGTTGCTAAGTCCTTGCAAAATAAGAATTCGTTGACACATTTTTCATCCTTTATGAACCGAATAAAAGCTAGCAGCTGGGCTTTGCCGCTAACATCAGTGGATTCATCAACTTGAAGAGACCACAGAAGAGGCAGTTCATCGTCAGTCACGTTGAAGTGTTCGCAGATTTGATCTTGTAAATCTGACGATAAGTCTTTTATTCTGCGTGAGATAGTATCATTTGACAAAGGAACTTGTTTAACTTTTTCGGCGGCATCAGGTCCTAGGATTGTTTCAACAACTATTGCTGAAGCTGGTACAATGACAGATTCAGCCTCTGTGTGTGCTTTCTTGCGTTTTGCTAATAACTGAGCAACCTTATAACTTGCAATCAATCCCTTTTCTGGCAGCTGTAGGTAATTTGTAAGTCCCCTAGCTTGTTTATTTTGTTGAGCCCTGATGTTTTCGAAGTATTCCTTCGGTTGGGCTTTTACAGCTGGATGATTTGTTTCCAAGTGTCTCTTCAATTTGCTTGGAACAATCGCCTCATTTGATAGAGTTGCATTGCAGATCAGACAGATTGGCAATGGAGAATCTTCAGGTCCCGAAGATATGAAACCATATCCGATGTAATCTTCTTTGTACCTTCGTTTGGTTCCTTGCTTTTCATTTAACGCTTTCGCAGTTTCATTCTTAATAACGTATTTCTCCATGGATATAAAATATAAATAATGTTTAGACTTGTTATTATTAGCATACACCTAATCAATGTACATGACACACATCGCTAATTATTATCTTTGTCATTTCATGAGCCGGTGTGCATCTGCTAAGGTGGCCTATATTTGAGTCAGTATAATATATATATATATATATTTAGTGGGAAATTCCATAAACTGAATAGCTAACACCCATTTCCATCAATATGGAGAGATCCACTACTATTACTGATCTTTGCAAGAGGGGATATCATCGCGACGTAAAAAAAATTTAATATTACGCTGACCTGTGTAATGCTACACGTGTGGCGTTCTGGAAATTCCCGCGGCACATCTGCAAATCCCGCGGCACACAGGTTGAGAAACACTGCATTAAACCAACCAATTGATCTCTGAATTTTATTAAAAGCCACCTTAAAGCATTATAGAAAATTCAATACCAACTAAATGCTCATGAAAGAAAATAAATAAATAAATGCTGGTTTAATAATAATTTAAAAAAATTTTGCAAACAGAATGAAAACCTATATAGAAAAATTAAAGCAACTAAGGTAGAAGGGAGTTTACAAAAAGTATATTAAATTTAAACACCTAACCCAAAAAGTAAGCAGACAGCTGCAGAGTGAATACATTTATTTATAAACAGTATAATATCTGACAACAAAAATAAAAACTTGTAGTCATATATAAATTAAAGAAAACTTAATGTAAGTCTGTGGTGCTGGCTGATAACGCGAATGTTGTGTATGCTGATGTCTTGCGCATTAGGGCCTCTTCTGGCCATATAGATGTACTTAATTAACGTATGCTCCAACTCCTAGCACTATTTATTATTGCACTCATTTGTTACACATTACTATATGTTCAGAATGAGAAATAAAGTCCAATTCAGCAGACAACAAATTTATTTATAAAACTTAACATAAATATAATTCACTGGCAATTCACACCACAGAAAATACATTAACTTTGATATATGATCAATAAATCTATAGATCCAAGGAAATACTCTTAATTCAACACTTGATTTCTTTAAATACAAATTACAGAAAACAGACAGAGTATAACTACTTATCCTTACTCTGCTCTAGCTCAACATTAACTGACTAACATCGACCCATACTCAAAACTTTCCTCGTGCTGAAACTAACCAAGTGACCAAATGTCGCTCCATGTCACAGGAGTTCTAAAACTAGCCTGTGACACTTAACATAAAATGATAATGAAACTGATGCTAACATTCTAAATAAATAATTTGCATGAGCATTCTCATCCCTAGGAGACAAAGACTTAATTTGAACTATGTGGAAAACATAGGAGATATAGATATACAAGAAAAGGGGATCCAAAAATTATTAGCCAACATTAAACCTAATAAAGCATCTGGACTGATGGTGTTTCAGCTAGATTACTCAAAGAATTAAACAATGAGCTAGCACCGTGTTCAAAATACTTTTTTCAGTCATTTTTTAATCAGGTCAGAGAGACTGGATGGAAGCTAACATCACTCCCGTATTTAAAAATATAGAAAAATCTGACCCAGGAAACTACATACCAGTTTTAATGTAAAACCTTAGAACATATACTTTGTAGCACATAATAAACCACTTGGACAAACATAATGTCCTTACTTCATACCAACATGGCTTTAGGAAATATAGATCATATGTAACATCTTTAGTCAAATCATAAATTTTAGAGACCCTTAAAAGTAAAGTAGCAATTGTACATAAAACACTGAACCATAGTTTTGAAATACAAAAACAAAACCTAAAAGAGTACTTAGACACAAATATAAAGTCACATTACTCATTCCTTATGCTAGGAGAACTTTATACAAATACTCCTTCTTCCTAGTGCATGGAATGGGTTGGCTGAGTCAGTCAGGTAAACCAATGACTTGTCAGAGTTAAAGTCGTTGATTAACAGACATGACTAGATTGACTTAGGACATAATCATCTTTTTTGAAGTAAGGTCTGTAATTTAAAAGATAAGAGAGTAAAAGTTGCTGATATTTTTTGTCCCTCTCAATTCCTATATTTTATCTCTAGGCTATTAATAATGATTTAATTTCAAACTTAATCAGAATTTTTTTACTTTATTTCTTCACAGTTCAAATTAAGATTAATAAAAGAGTTGGACTTATTTAAAGCATCTCCTAGTCTGATGGTGTTCTCGGTATGCCTAAAAAAAAAATTCAAAGACAGTCACAAAAACTATCAACAGTCAGTGCAGCTATGACCTGTCAGCCATCACCTTTAGTTCATGGAGTATTCACTAACCAGGCTACATCCCCCATCATATCCAGAACATCATTGTCCACGACTGAAACACCAGTGCTTGCTAATATTGTGACCTCTCCAGATTCAGGTTTCTCTTCCCCAACATGGCACTGCAATCCTACAGACTCCACTCCCAACACAGTAGGACAAAAATCTCTTCCTAGACGATTAAATCAGGATTTTACTGCAGGTTATATATTTTTATTTGTAATTGATTTTCATAATCAAGATGCATTTTAAAATCCTTTTTCATCTATATTTATATTCTATATAAATATTGTTAGCTTAAAAATGATTTTTTTTACATCCAAGTGATATTATATATGGTATGTTTCTGTAAAGTTGATTTCATTTATTAGTTGCTGC
Organism: Biomphalaria straminea; assembly: GCA_021533235.1. Classification (NCBI taxonomy): domain Eukaryota; kingdom Metazoa; phylum Mollusca; class Gastropoda; family Planorbidae; genus Biomphalaria; species Biomphalaria straminea. Next base: position 15,288,062 of record JADKLZ010001483.1, read on the forward strand.
TCAAATTAGATTGGATAACTTTTTGTCAACAACTAAACAAAATCAGGATTTCCTAAGATCTGAAAGTTCAACAGAGTCTGGCGCTGATCCACATCAGGTTAGTCAAAGTCTCTCTTTCTTAAACATTTTCTGCCTAAAACCTTTTATTTACTAGTACAACAGTACTATAGTTCAAAGCTAAATTTTAAAATGATCCTTTCAGCTCTGCACCAGATCTGAACTTTTAGAGCGACCAATGTACTCTTATATGGATCTGATCAAGATGGCCATCCTCTCATCCAAAGATGGTGAAATGACTTTTCAGGAAATCATTTCTTGGATTGAAACACAGTTTCCATTTTTTAAATATATGGCTAAAGAGAGTTGGAAGGTAGTAATATTTTCAGTTTGTGTGTGTGTTTAGCAGTGATTCTCCTTTTTTGTCGGTAGTTGACAATAACATTCTTTTACTAGTCTGTATTTGTATTTCTGTTATCTACAGAACTCAGTGCGACACAATCTGTCCCTACATGCTGATTTTATGAAAATTGAAGGCAAAAAGAAAGGAGCTAAATGGAAACTAGCTGATAACGCTAGAAAATATCACATGAAGCTACCAAAAACCCAATGTGAGTGTTGATTCCATTAGGTTTTTATAGGCGCTTTTTTCAATAATGCTAAGTTTATTATTATCTGTGTTACAGCTTGCTATTTATTTAATGCACTGGAAACTAAATAAACTAGTTTCTTATCACTGTCTTGGTGTACACAAAACACAAGAATACATTTTTCATGATTCTTGTCAACATTTGAATACCCAGCTTTTTTTTTAGGTATGCACTTGCCTGTGTAAAAGTTCAGACACAAAAATGATTCAAATAAGTAAGACTGTCTCTTGGCTTTATTCATCAGCTGTCATCCACAAATGTAATAGCTTCTTAAATGTTGGTCTTTGCACTGACTTCTGTGGCTGTTGTTGATGAGGTCAGCAAACTTTCTTGAATTACTTTGATAAGTATTATGCGCCCTTTCGCAGTGTAGAATGTAATCAATGAAATACACAGGAGGTAACCTTTAAACCAACTCAGTAACACTGGCAAGAGGCCGAAACAATCAATAGAGATGGAGTCGACACTAGTGTTAAACAATAAACACTTTTAATACTTAAGAAGGGATCTGTTGTTATTTACTCGTTACTTGTCCTTCGTTACTTGCCGTCTGTATAATGAATAAAACATCTTGTTTATAGTGTCGAATAGATCGTTCTACTTTTTTAACAAACTTTACGTCATCTGTAACTAATTAAAACTTTCCCCTTCATCCCAAAACAAATACCTAATTCCTAATCATGTTGTAACATAAGTAACTCGCTATAAATGGTTTTCAAATTTTTTTGTCCTGGAAAGTAAAATTTCAGACTTTGGTTTATCCGGCAATCTAATTGAGTATGTGCTTATATAGAAACAATTTTCTAGAGTAGTGATTTAGTTCTGGAGCTAGTTTCTTAAAAAGTTCACTAGTCTTCCACACTTAACAGCGATGTGGACTTCAAATATAAGACACTGTTGAAAAAATGGCAAATGTAGGTCCATTAAACTTTGGAAAGTGGAAATCTGTTCTAATTTGCTTTAAATGGTATGAAAGATAGGATAAATATTTGCCAGCTAAAAGATTAATAGATGGGTATTGTTATAACCCCATCGGCGGAATGAAGGAGTTAACTGTGTAATCAGCTGACATTAGTGACACAGGCCAGCAATGATGTTTAGGGTGCTACATCGAAGGGCAAGGCATGAACTTTGCACGCAAATATGACCACTGTTATGGTCATCTGATCATAAGCCTGCGTGTACCAAAGACAGAGTGTGTAAGAAAGCGGAGTTCAGGATAGGACACGGAGGTGACCAGGTCTGTGAGTCTGGCTATGAAGTCGGGCCTGGTTGATTCCTCAAGTGAAACATACGAGTCTGGGAAGAGACAGTAGAGTTTTGTACGGTGATGTACAGAGTAACATTTTAGTTGTAGTACTTTATTGTGTTGCCAATTGTGTCATATTGGCTGTTTTACTTTATTTGACCAGTATTAAAGTACCAGATTATTTGGAGCTCTTGTTGTGTGTTTAGCAGTGTTTATGGAAAGCCTGAGATGGGAAAGAGAAAACGTATCAGTATTGATGCAGAAATGATATTTTTGGATGTAATCGTTTAAGCACTACACCATTAGGATTGCTAACTTACCTTTAGGTAAATAAACACCTTTACCATCTTGGCCTTGGTGCTGTTCCACAGCCCCAGATATTCTTTTGAAATAAGTAGACCCTAAGGCCCCAGATAT
>JADKLZ010001483.1:15435808-15448444 GCA_021533235.1 Biomphalaria straminea
GAGGCTACATCCTCCTCCCTCACCTCGGGCATCCTCTCCATTTTGAGTTCTCCCCTTAGGGAGTTTGTCAACCTCTGATTCAGTAGAGGTTGGGGTGTCTGACTGGGTTCTCTGAGGAGAACCTCTATCAGACATGGTGACTCCGGGTTCTCCCGGAGTGTTGGTTTGGACATGCTGTTCGGTCTCCATGCTCTCATCAGTGAGCACAGAGAACCTGTTTTGTAGCATGACCACGGGGCTTTCTGGTTTCTTTTGAGTGAAGTTCTTGGGCGGAGTTTTCTTCTGAGTTGGAGGAGGAGGAGGAGGGGGTGGGGTCAATGTGTCCGTCTGTGTGGCTATGGATCTTCCTATCTTAGCTGCAGCCTGGGCGTATGTCTTTGTCAAGCCGAATTGGCCCTTGGGTAGGGCCGATACAGCTGATTTCGCCTGGCTGAAGGTGCATCCATTTCTTGCCTTGTACTCCTGCACGGCAACCTCCTGTTTCCACACAGGGCAGTCCTTGGAGTAGGCTGAGTGGCCAGCGTGACAGTTTGGGCATTTGAACTGGGCTGTGCAGCCCTTGTCCTCATGACCCTCTCCGGCACATCTAGCACACACAGTGTTCCTCTTGCAGACTGCCGCGCCGTGTCCATAACCCTGGCACTTGAAGCACCTCATAGGGTTAGGAATGTAGGGCCTCACTGGAACTCGTAGGTATCCTGCCTTCACGTACTCTGGCGGTGTCCTAGTTCCGAATGTGAGGATAATAGTGGCGGTCTTGACCTCCTCACCATCCCTGCGCCTTGTAATGCGCCGGGCATGGGTGACTCCTTCAATACCCTCCACTATTTCCTTCTCGGAACATTCCAGCAGGTCCCTAGAGCTGATTACACCTCTGCTGGTGTTCAGACTCTTGTGTGGCATGACTTCCACTTGGAGATCACAGAGTCTTCTGCATTTCAAAAGCCCATCAGAGTGTATCTTGCTATCTACTTCTACGAGTAGTTCCATCGTTCTGTGTAGCTTTGATACACCCTTGGGCTCTCCCACTACCGACTTGAGTCCCTTGTATATGAAGAAAGGGCTCAGTTTTGTCAGGCTTTTCCCCTCCTCTGTGCACCTGACCACCAGAAATGATGGCCAGGTAGGACAGCTTTTTGTGGCCTCCTCCTTTCTCGTTTCAATACGACGTTTCTTGCCAAGACATGGGTCTGTGGCAAGTGATTTTTGTTTTTTTTGGGTATCCATAAGGAAAGGTAAATAGTTCGGCACCTGTGCTCCCCACCCGCCATCGAGTCCAACAGGGGGACGGGCCATTCGGATGTCCAGAATGAGCCCGCCAGGGCTACACAGGTGCTATACTCAGTCAGCTGCTGCATCGGACATGTGTCCGATACAGTAGCTGGCTGATTGACCCTCTAGCCACCGCCCTCCAGCATAGGTCGAGGACCTATGCTGGTAGCTCGGCATGACCAGCCGGTTGACCCAGAGCGGGCCATCTGGGCCTCAGGTCTAGGGGAACTCGGAGCCAAAGTATTGTGTTGCGGTGGTCCATCCTCAGATAGTCACCCACTCAAACACCAGGATCTCTTTATCCCCCCTTACCCGTCGCAGTCCACGGCAAACGGACTGGTCCTGGACAATGTGAGGTTTTAAAAGATAAGGAGACAGAGTGAAGGTTAATAAAGGCAGACTGAGAGTAAGAGGAGGCAGATAAAATGATAGAAAAGAAGTAGGGCACTTTTGAGCTCCAAAAGTGCTAAGGAAAGAGGAGCGCAGTTTAACGTCATGTCTCAGGGACGCCACTACATAAGAAGCGAAACTTGTAAATCACACCACCAAGTGTCTTGTACATAGATCATGAATATTTTAAAGAGTCAGCAGTGAGACATTGCCAAGATAAATTCAACATTTTTACCTTGCCATCCCTTCTCTCTCTCCTAAATAACTTACAACAATAAGAATTAAAATTTGTAAATAATTTATCTTTTTCTTAAATCTAGATTTTATTCTCAAATTCTGTATGAATAAAGATAATCATGGTTTGATTGTGTTTCAATTCATTTTTTTTTATTGATTATTCACTAAAAGATTTGAAGTTAGAGTTTAGCTTTTAGTCAGGACACTAAGTAAACTTTGGAAAATTGACATTTCACATAAAAACTTGAGCAAGACACAATACGACACTCACCTGTAACCCAATAATAGATGTCCCAATCATTTGAAGGTTGGTTGATAAGTTTATCATAAGAGGACAGTTGATCTTCAGTTAATGTATTTAAATGCTGTTTAGCAAAAGTGCTGAAAAAAAAATTTAAAGCTAATTAATTTGCTAAATTTTAGTTTTAGACAACTGAAGCACAGAGTATACTCAATTTTTGAAAGTTTCTTTCTGACAACATAACCAGAAGTTAGGAACTCTATTGAACAAACCTTAATAACAATCCATTCTCCAACATTCCCCTCTTTCTACTCTGATAGAGGAGTCTTGCACGTTTGAGTTCTAATGTTTCCCCATACCTTTGTTGATATGGAGGGATGGGAGGGCTCAAATCTTCAGGAGTGTAGAACTTAGAACTGTCTGATTGATCACTCAAACATCTTCTCTAGAACAAGATTTAAACACAAAATAATATGAATGAATTTAAGTAGCAACTATACTTGTTCATCAATACACTAGAATTTTCTATTGAAGCTTATATTATAAACTTCTAAAAATATTTTATGACTTATGATTAAAACATTCTGCAGACCAGATGGCAATGGTGCATAGAAGCGAAAGGTAGTTGCATGTACTATACCTCCATTATATGGATTGATATGAGGGTCATATGAACCAATTTCATTTCAAAGATAAATGTAAACATAAGGATTAAAACATGGTTAAGTGTACAATGCATATTTCAGCTTTGTAGTAACATTTCATTTCTTTGTTACTCATTTAGATATTTCAAAACGCTATTTTTAATCATTACAAACTATGGTATTTTGTGAAACTTTTACTCACACCAAACATAATCAAAGATATTGGTTAGATTACATTTATTCAAGTTGTATAACACACACTTGAGAAATGCTCATCATTTGAAATTTGATGCCAATGATTTTTATTTGAAGTACTTTATTGATATACTTTGTTTTTACTAGTCATTTTGAGCATATGTACTTTGTTGTGCTTATGGACATTTTTAATGATGTTTAAATGTTTTACTTTGTTGTTTATGTTCTTATGTGTGACTGTTTTAGTAGATCCCCTAAAACAGTCAAGAGGGAGTGAGACGATGTCACAGGCTGAATAGTTATTTTCTTAAGCATGATAGTATGGTCTCTCAATGATCGAGCTATCATTTTTACAGACTATTGGGGACAAGGATACCAGTGGGACATGTAGCATAGCTTAAGGTTTTATAGGGGAAAATATTGTGATAATAGTCTGGTTGATAACATAACAATTAGAGAATGAATTAGACATAACTTTAGGGACTATAAAGACAAACAGGAGACATAAACACAGCTTAATGTTGGACCAAACTGATGTTACAAGTACCAGTTGTTTTTGTGAGTGATTAGAGAAAGCTTGGCCCAAACAAGACTTAGCCCCCTAAACCCTCCTATAGAGCAAAAACTATAAGGAAAACTGCCTGATCTGTAAACCACTATTTATCTCAGATATAGAATTACTAATCGGAACGCTCCAACATGTAAAATGAGAATGAAACAGACAAAGCTTTATAAAAGCACATTTTTAAGAACATGGGGTAAGACAATATTATTTTATTATTAATCTATTCATTTCAAGACTTAGCTTAAATACTTGACTATTAGTGCTATACTTAATTATAATTCAGCTGATGGTCAGAGATAGAAGATAGCAAAGTGTAACCATTGCCTGCTACACAAGTAAATATCACACCAATACTGCGTGTCTATAAGTTGAGCTCGGTATATGTGCAGAGACGAGAGAGAGACAAAAGAAAGAGAGAGTCCACCATGATATTTTATTTGTAGCCAAGTATCAATGTCTCTATCACTACTAAATTATAGTTCTGAAATAACATGAGTTAAATAGAACATTTTATAATATTAATATTACTAATTATACTGTCACATTAAATATAACTGGAAATGTTAATTAAATATTTATTTTCAAATACAAATTTGTGTCTGGAGATCATAATTTATATAATTATTTATAGTTATGCTCTTTAATTCACCACCCTCTTTGATATGAGATTTATACAATACTATTAGATAAATTTGCAGCAGTAAGAATCAACCTAGATATATACCCATCAAGAGCTTGATTAACTTACACCATACTTGCAAACGGGCATTGTTTACAATACCAAATTGTTTATCAACTGTTTCAAGTGAAAGTGTTCTCTACTCCCCCAATACCAAATCCTAAATTTGAAAACTCTGATCAAAAGCAAGTTTTATAATTCACTATATGCTATTAGGTGCAATGGCTATGTGATTAAGCACTTGGCTTCTGAACATGGGATCCTGGGTTTCAAGACTGGGATTTGAACTATTGAATTTTTTGGGATGACTTTAACATCATTTGCCCTATATGGTCTGAACTTTACTTTGTTATCATTTTCTCACCTAGACAGTCAATCTTTTCAACTTTTGTCTAAGTAGCCATTAGGAAATCATTTATGGGCTTAATGCAGGTTGCAATTAATTAGTTCAACCTTCAGCACCAATGGGTCAAATTTCAAAGATCGTGTAGGCAATTTTAGGAATACTTTTCCTGTGTTCTTAATCCAAGTAGGGTTAAAGATGGGTTACTGGAACTGCATACCTTCTTCTCTAGGACACTTTCATTTAGTGAAAAGCATCAATCTGAAAAGGAAGCCACTGCAATAGTTGAAGTTATGTATATGAATTTGGAAATTGTTTGTGTGGTAATCATTTTATCATTACCAGTGATCTATCTCAGTTATATTTAAGGACTTCAAAATTCAAAATTAGAAAATACAAAGATGGCATCAAATTTGATACTTTGTACAGACCTGGTAACGCCAACACAGGAGCAGACACTTTGTCTAGTGGACACTGCTAACATGACAAAGCAGAGTAGATCATAAATACCTCTGTCATCCTGGTGTTACTAGACTTCTACATTTTATGTAATCTAAGAACTTACCTTTCTTTCAACAATACCATACTTGCAATTGGAGTAGATCATAAATACCTCTGTCATCAAGGTGTTACTAGTATTCTACATTATATGTCATCTAAGAACTTACCTTTCTTAGTTAAATAGAGCATTATAAAAAAAAAATCTACAGGTACTCATAAAAAGGCCACACAGCTGTTTGAAAAATAAGTATTGACTTTAAAGGTTTGTTTCCATCAAGTACTTGAAAAATGCATATTGATTTGCTTTTTCCTGCTCTGATATGGAAAAGCCAGCTACATTCCCTCTGATCATCAAAAAACAGAACAACTCCATATATAACCAGAGAGGAAATGGATGGGTAGAAAGACATTGAGGCACGCTCTTTTATTAGCACTGGACACTGGGATGCTGAATCTATTACAGTGGGAATCTGAGCTGCCTCAGGCATTTTATTCAATTCAATCATTACTGTGTACTTCTACTAATAAAACTGCACATGAACAGATCTTCAGATTAATAGAAGATTGCCAACAGGAATGTCTTTGACTACTTGGATAAAGAACACAGGGAAAGTATTCCTAAAACCAAGTATAAAATCTTCAAAATTTGACCCATTGTCCAGGAGGTTGAACTAATTAATTGCAACCTGCATTGTGCCCATATATGATTTTTAAATGGCCAGGAAGAGACTATATCAAATCAGAGAGCTGCAATCTGCCTGAAGCTATTATTATCAATGGTCCTTCACCAGGGAGTCACTATGTGCCAAAAGTGATCTATGACTCACAAATTCCTGCCTTAATGAGGTAAAACCAGCCATAGCAATCAGAGATTCACAGAGGTGTCACCAAATGCCAGAATCCCAAAGGACAATTGCAACTTAGGAGGTGAACAGTCTATGCCTGAGCTACATCCGAATCCCTCCTTTCCTATGCATGGGTTTACACCAGTTAAGACCCAGAAAAAAATTAGGAGAGGTGAATGGAGCAATCAAGCTAGTATTTGTAATCATTTTTGTTTGCATTTTGTAGTCAGATGGTTGTGACCCATCTAGTACTGTGCTATTGTGTGTTACATATCCATCATATTTTATTGGAATAAAGCCTTTATTGTAAGGTTAAGAGTTGATTCAGTGTATTTCACATTCCCTAAAAACAAAATCTCATATCGTTTTTTTTTAATAGATGTGAAGAATTTACTGTCTAATTTAATAAATATTAAAAATGTTTCTAGGCATTTTAAAAATAAAAAAAATACACACAAAAAAATACAATACTAAATCTGTGTGATTAGAAATATTTTTATTTATATTACCAATTGTTTTGGTTTAGCATGATTTCATGCTTTTGGCGTTCTCAATATGCTATGATCCTATCACTAGTCTGGACCAGTTGGAAAGGGGTGTGATAGAAAGAATGGGGTATCTGAGTGATTCATTTTTTAAAAATGTATTTATAGTTTCAAAAAAAGAACAACTTGAATTCGAGCCAACACGGTAAGCACTCTGTTAGCGAAGAGCGTATGAACATGGAAGATTGTATAGTAACCTATTTTTATTTCATGTTTGTGTTCACAAAGCCTTGGACGACTACCTGTAAAGGAGACTAATTCAGCTTATACCACCACTTCAAGTCAAGTACAATTTCGTTCCCTTGTTCAAAATACCAAACAAAAGAATTAATTACCAATAGTTAATTAACTAATTGGTTACATTTTTATTGATTCTTTTATTGTTAGGTAAAAGAAATATTTGTGCAAAATTTCAGCTTGACCTGAAATTGGACGTGGGAGAAATAACAACTTTTTACCAGACTGAGGACAGACAGACAGACAGCGTGAGCTAATATAAGATAAAATTTGTAAAAATGGTATAATGTTTACTATTACAACTTTTTACGCAGAATTTAAATATGTGATGGTTCAAATTTGAAAAATCATAGGAGTCTACCATTAAGCAAATAACTGAATCCCTTACCTGCATGAGTATTGGTTCTTTAGTAAGTGCCCCTTGAAGTGGAACTATGTGCCCTCTTAAAATCCTACATGCTTGAAGTAACTTTTGAGTAGACATAATCTAGACTAAGAGAATCTATAGACTTGACTATACAATCTAGAGAAGAGTAGAAATAGAATCTAATGATCATCTTATCTAATAATCTAATAATATGGCCTCCATATTACAGGCCTTCAAGGCTTGCAAAGACCTTCCTTCCAGAGAATCTGATGGGAAGACAACATAAAAGAGTTTAGGCATTGTTGTGTATTTATATTTCTTGTTGTGTGTTGTGAACTGATCTGTTCTAGTGTGTCAAAATGTCATGGTGTCCTGGTCAGCTTGTGTGTGTGTGTGTACTGTGTTATTGTGAACTGTTTGGTCATTCTTGTTCAATAAAACCTAGAGTCTAGACATGCCTTCTAGTTGTGTTACATTAGGTTACTACAATTTATTGAACAAGAATCCTGTGGACTAATTGTGCTTCAAACATTAAACATGGATCGTTTTCTAAAGCCTGAAAGATTGGTTGTGGATCCTAATGATCCGGGCGCTCAAAGGATCTGGAAGCACTGGCTTCACACTTTCGAGAAATTCGCATCCAAACTCGCTGCACCAGAAGGTGAGAAGTTCGATCTTTTATGCAACTTTATCTCGCATGGTGTTTATGAACTGATATCGGATTGTACTGACTTTGAAACTGCCGTAAATACACTCAACGGACTCTATATCAAACAAACCAATGAGGTTTATGCTCGCTATCTCCTATCCAATTGTAAACAGGAATCAGGACAGTGTTGACAGGTATGTTCAAAGGTTGAGATTGCTGGCTAAAGACTGCCATTTCAGAGCAGTCACTGCCCTCGAAAACCAGAACGAGGCCATCAGAGACGCATTCATTAGTGGCATGTCATCACCAGAGATTAGGCAGAGACTTTTAGAGTACTCATCTCTGGACCTCGCAAAGTCATTGGAGGTAGCTAGATCTCTGGAGATGGCACAGAAACATTCTGTGACATATAACTCGCAACAAGCCGCTACTTGTCAAACACCACAAGCACAACAATCCACTACGTCGGAATTGCCGCTTTGCTCTGCTGTAGAAGACACAATTGATTCGACACCCGTTACCATAGCTGCAGCTCAATGCAAGTGCTACTTTTGTGGAGGTGCTATCCACTCTCGTAGCAAATGCCCCGCTAAAGATGCAATCTGCAATAAATGCTGTAAAAAGGGACATTACAAAAAGGTATGCAAATCAAAATTTTCTACAGTTGACAGACCTAACTCTAACTCAGCAGCATATACAATTACAGCTGCCTCTTCGTTTTCTCTATCTCAAGCTGTAATGAAAATACAAGTTAACAACATTACCCTTGATGCCCTCATCGATACAGGTAGTTCAGACAGTTACATTTCTGCTTCGGCTGTCAGAAAGTATAGATTCAAAACTTTTCACTCATCAAAACTTATATCTATGGCCAACACTAACCTAACTGGTTATACTCGAGGCCATGTTATCGCTGACATTAAAAGTAAAGGCTCCACTTATAAAGACTTCAAACTATACATACTTGACAACCTCTGTGAGGATGTTATTTTAGGTCACGACTTCCTGGAACAACATGAGAGTGTACAGATCACTTTTCAGGGGCCTAAACCATCAATGGTCTTAAATGGAATGAAAGCTGCTAGTGTCGAACCCGCTTCTCTTTTCCAAAACATGCTTAAAGAGTGTCGACCTATCGCCACAAAATCCAGACGTTATTCTGCAAACGACACTCTATTCATCAATTCAGAGGTTGATAGACTCTTAAAAGATCGCATAATTGAGCCCTCGTCATCTCCATGGCGGGCCCAAGTCTTAATAACAACTAACGAACGACACAAACGAAGAATGGTAGTGGACTACAGCCAAACTGTTAATCGGTTCACACTTAGGGATGCTTATCCTTTACCTCGCAATGATGATATGGTCTCTCAAATAGCTAAATATGAAATATTTAGCACCCTTGATCTTCGCAACGCATACCATCAGATCCCTCTAAGGAAGACTGATCACCCTTATACTGCCTTCGAAGCTGGAGGGAAATTATACCAATTCTGTAGGATACCCTTTGGAGTAACTAACGGGGTAGCCTGTTTTCAACGGACAATCGACAAGATCATAGAACTAGAGTCACTGGAGGGTACATATGCTTATATTGATAACATCACAGTTTGTGGTAAGGACAGAGAAGAGCATGATAAAAATCTGCATACATTTCTTGGGGCTATAAAAAAATATGGACTAACTCTGAATGAGGAAAAGTGTGCATACGCTTCTTCAAGAATAAGATTACTAGGTTATGAAGTCTCCCATAATGAGATGAAGCCAGACCCTGACAGACTACTGCCCTTGCGTCAACTTCCTCCACCCGAGAACCTGAATGCACAAAGGCGAGCAGTAGGTCTATTCTCCTACTATGCCAACTGGATAAGGCATTTCTCAGACAAAATCCATCCTTTAGTTCACAACAGAACTTTCCCACTCCCTGAGAGAGTCAAAGATACATTTCAAACTTTGAAAGGAGAACTAGAAATTGCTGTTGTCACTAATGTAGACCACAAAACACCGCTGGAGATGGAAACAGATGCTTCGGATATCACTATATCTGCCACCTTGTCACAGAACAAAAGACCAGTTGCTTTTTTCTCCAGAACACTATCTCCTAGCGAGAGACGTCAATCCTCCGTGGAGAAAGAAGCAATGGCCATCGTTGAGTCAATTAAGAAATGGAGACACTTTTTATTAGGTTCACATGGTCCAAAGATTTTAACTGAGTGGGAGCCAGGAAAGTCGATGTAGGCTCCATAGCCTGCTCTTTCGGAGTCCAACAATGCCGACCCATCAGTGTATGCAAAAATAGCACAGGGTTTGAAAGCATTAATGGTCTCCAGTGCTATTATTTGGAGGTCGTTAGATGAACGATTTTGCTTGGTGGCGTTAGGATCTGCTAGTCTCAGTCGTACGTCTGGGGTCGTTGGGCGACACCAGGGGGGAAGGGGGTGAAAACGTTGGATGTTTTGTCGGTTGGTGGAGAGGCCAGCTTTATCAGATAGTCTAGTGGCATGGTGCATAAAAGACTGCATCTTGATACGTCTTCTGCATCTCCAACCATCCACTAGTTTTCTAGCTGGGAGGTTTTCGTCCAGCCTTTTATATCGCTCAAAGCAGGTCAGTACTGACCTTTCCCGCCTAAGGTTTAGTGGACCAACATTAGCCATTATTTCAGCCGCATTTACTGGACTTGTCCTAAAGGTACCACAGACAAATCTTAGTGCTTGGGACTGTATTTTATCAAGCTGTTCAAGAGCAGTCCTAGAGCCATAAATTTGCACAGGTAGGCTGTAGTCTATCTGTGATCGGACTGCTCCTAAATACAGGGATCGGAGCATGTCTGCTCGGGCTCCCCACTTCGTGGATGCCAGCTTCCGCACAATGCAAAGTTTCCATGAGGCCTTTCTTGCAACATCCTGAATGTGCTCACACATTTTTAGTTTGCGATCTAAAGTTACACCAAGGTACTTGGGTAGCTTTTCCATGCTGAGAGCCACTCCGTTAAGGGAGAGCCGGAAAGGTTGTTCGAGAATGCCAGTCCCGAGCGTGAACAGGGAATAGACTGTCTTGGAGGTGTTTATTTCTAGCCTCCATTTTTGTGTGTATCTTGTTCAATAAAACCTAGAGTCTAGACATGCCTTCTAGTTGTGTTACATTAGGTTACTACAGGCATGCCAATGTAAGAGGTTCTATCCAAGTCAAAAGACAGAGATGGAGAACGTTGGATGAGAATCTTGTGTGGTGCCCCAGCGGTCCTACAGACTAAGGTTGATGGCTAAGGGATCTATAGGAGAAGATCTAGATCTATATTACATTAAATTAAAAATTATGATTAAATAAATTAATCTACCAGCATTAAATTTTAGATATATATAAGAGTCTAGATCCAGAATAATCTAGAATCTAGATTTTTAGATATTAGATCTAGATCTATATTCTATATCATATATGATAATATACATATTATTATTAAAGCCTCATAGCTTTTAGATAGCGCTACTTTCATGCATATAGCACTTTTGTCCATTCTCATTTGTGGACCAGTGGGGGTGAGGGGGTATCTAGGAGTTGACTTTCCGTGCTGCCTTTAGCCCTTTAGGCGCTCAGTAAACACATACAACTCTGCACGAGTCAAGCCCCATTCTAGGTAGCCAAGCCAAGCCAAGCGCACTTAGCCACTTGACCATGCTAATTAGACTTACATTAGTTACATAGCCACAGGAGAGAGTTGGAGCCACAGGAGAGAGTTGGGTGCCGAGTGGGGACCAAGAGTGGGCCAAGCCACCCTCGAAAAGAGGGTATGACTGCCTGTCCACTAGAGGTGCTACCCCTCCTAGATACCCCATACACCCCATAGCAGCACTAAGCGAGACTCGACTTGCAGATGAAGGTGAACTATGCGAAAGAGGTTCTGGATATACTTTTTCTGGAGCGGTAGAAGCACTGAAGTACGACGTGAATCTGGAGTCGGCTTTGCCATAAAGACATCATTATTACCTAAACTAGTCGGGCCTCCCAAAGGAATTAGTGACAGACTAATGATCTTAAAGCTGCCTTTACTAAACGGGAAGAAACACATTTCCATTGTTAGCTGTTACGCACCCACCATGACCAACCCAGAGGATAGGTCAATGCAACAGCAACGGATTATTACTACTCCAGACCTGTGCTGAACACAAGCTGCTCATATCAAACACAATATTCAGTCTTCCAATGAGAAAGCGAACCTCCTGGATGCATCCCCGTTCAAGACACTGGCACCTCATAGATTACGTCATCACCAGACAATCTGACCGTCAGGACATACGTGTCACCAAATCTTGCTGTGGTGCAGAGTGTGGAACAGACCACCGCCTCATCATCACAAAGCTCAACATTCGTATTCAACCTAAGAGACGTCCGCAAAAATCTAAACCCCTAAAAAGGCTAAACACTGCAAGCCTAGCGGATGACAATACTGAAAAGTCGTTCGCAGATGCGATAGAGAACTGCCTCAAGTCCACCTCTCTAATTGAATCGAATGTAGATAAAAGCTGGAAATATTTCAACGAAGCTATCCATAGCACAGCACTAAGCATACTCGGACCTATGGAGAGAAAGCATCAGGACTGGTTTGATGAAAACAGTACTGAGATCAGAAAACTGTTAGATGAAAAGCACAAGCTCCATAAACTGTATCTGAACAACCCAAACTCCCAGTCCACTAAAGATGCATTCACCAACATCCGCAAAAATGTGCAAAAACAGTTACGCCAAATGCAAGATACCTGGCTTAGCAAGAAAGTGGAAAAAATACAGGAATTTGCCGACAAGCACGACATGAAGAACTTCTTCCAAGCCATAAACGAAATCTATGGACCCACAAAGTCAGGCTCATCCCCTCTATTAAATGCTGATGGGACAATCCTACTGACAGATAAGGAAGAAATCCTAAAA
>JADKLZ010001483.1:15453444-15474329 GCA_021533235.1 Biomphalaria straminea
CAGACCCCCTTGCTGGCAAGTCTACACATTTTCCATTAACTCCAGGAAGAACTTCTTCTACTATTTCTAGGGTACAATAAACGTCTTCCAAACGAATGCAGGTCTAATTATGTAAACACACATATAGGAATTTTTTGCAGGGGGGGGGGACCGATACGTCCATGATATATATTATAAGGCTCCTTTTGTCTCGAAAGGCAATGGATGCGCCCAGATGAGTCACTGGTTTTGGTAGTCTTGAGTCGGGGTAGAATCTGGAGTGGCTAATTAAGCTAATTCTAGAGCGGCAGACTTTGCCACAATTCATACATGTGTATGTATCACATTCAGGTCTAGCGGACAGGGCAGCTTTCTTTTTTTTCCCTCTTGATTAAGGCCGCTTCAGTTTTTTTTTTTCTCAGCGAAAGTTGTCCCAGCACGCACAGTCTGTCTCCAAGCGCAGCATATAAAATATCTTTCGGGATTCTACCATATGGTATGCGGGTGATATGTCCGAGCGTAGTGTCAGGAGAGCACACATGCTGTTCATATTGGCCAATCAATGTATGTATATATATAAGTGTGTGTGTGTTTACGTAATAAATCTTCATTACATTCGAACATTTTTGTACGAGCTATTTAATAGACTCATTAGTTAGTGAAGAGACAGTTGACACCGGGCTTTCCATCTATAAAAAGGGGGTCCGGGGAAGCGCTGTGAGCATTTTTTCTGGAATTTAAAATAAATTGCAAATTCTGGGGTAACTACAGTGCATTATCCTGTTTCTCTTCTATAAAACTGTAGGTTAAGAACAAACTAAATTTTCTATTTAGTGCACTTTATTAATGGAGCCAGCAACTGATGGTAGAAAATGGTAGCCTATTACTATCTTTTTTTTTTTTAATTGGAGGTGGGAGGGAAACACAAATCTTGCATTTGCCCCGGACTCGCTTCACAAACCGTGCTGGTTCAGATTTCGCCTCGCACTGGTCTTATTGCGAGGAAAATTAAAGTCCTTTGACTCCATTTAGTTAGTTTTTATCATTGGTACCTCCCTCCGAAAAAAAAACAACACGCTCTATTATATAGCCAGCTGGCGGTCTGGGGTTCCCACGGTGGATTCGGGAAGGTTTTAAGAGTGTAACGAACAATAAAAGAAATATTTAATGAAAATATTAAGTTATTGACTGACAGCACAAATAATTTCATTCTTGGTATCATTCTGAAACCACGTATGTATAGGCCCTAATATACAGCTTTCATCGCTCAGTCGGGGTGTGTCTGGGTTATTCGGACTGTCGGTTGATCGACGGTACGCTGCGGATTCGACACTACAAGAGTATTGCAAAATTATTTTTGCTGTTAGGTATTTTATATTTATTGATCTTATAAATACTATAGAGAAATATATATATATAGTTTAAGAAAAATACGTTTAAAATGTGAAAAACATGGGCATGGAAACCATGGCTCGAATATGCTATTCGAGGAAAAGTGTTATACTGTGTGCCCCAAGCCCCAAATACACCAAATGAAATTCAGAGGGCATATATCTAGAATTTAGTCATTATAACCTAGGCCTACTGATCCGCGATAAATGAGTCGGGTTATTTTTTCAAGATCATTACCGCAGGTCAAATTCGAACATGACGGACATGATCTATACCGTGCACATCTGCTGAAAACAGAATCAGAATGCAAAAAAAAAAACAACAAAAAAACATAACAAACAAAAAAACTTAGTGTTTTTTTTTTCGAAGGCCTACTTCTTTTTTCACTGCGATATATGTTCTTCAAGGGTGAAAATTATAACGTTTGCGGTTATAATAGACTTGTTATAAATAAATTTGTCTACATTTTCATTTTTAATATGTTATTATTAGATTTTAGATTTTCCTGTTAGTCTTAACCAGATTTTTTTTTAAATGAACAGATCGAGGCAAACAATAATGTCAATATGAATAGTGGTAAGACGGTGTCAAGAATAAGTCCAATCCCATGTCCATGTGACGGCATGTGTCGTGCATTAAAACATTACATAGGTCTAATTATTGTAGATCTAGATTCGATCTAGATCTATATTCTACAGATAGCAGAATAGTGTTGTATCTGAAAATCCATATATTTTAACGACAATATGCTAGAAATACAAATTATGATTGGTTGACATACGTAATTAGTTAACTTCGATAGACCAATGAAATCCTCGCGAGTTGATCGACACGCCAATCGCCATACACAGCTGTGCTAGCGGCGATACGACTAAAGTACGGTGTGTCGCCATTGTGCTAGTTATAATTTCTAATATGTCGAATTCGTAAAGTGGATTTAGACAAGTTTCCTAGTTGATTTATCATATTTACACAGATAACAGAAAAGAAGGATTCTTAAACAACAAGCTTAACAATATCTGTTTGCTGTGGTATGTTGATTTCGCTGTCATGTTTACATGATTAGCACGGTTGCTTGCCGATTGAGCACACGCACTCTTTGAGTGTTGAGCCTGGAGCTTGGCGAGTGGCTTGTAGTGCGCAGCTAGACTTTACTTTAGCTGTAGAGAAGTAATTTTACAATTTTATTAACAATCGGCATTGCTAGCATATGGTGTCTTGGCTATCTATGATATTTTGCGATAAAAAGATAGTACATTTATGGTTTTTAAAAATTAATAGTAAATAAAACTAGTAGAGTCTAGATAGATGATCTAGTTAAAATAATAATAAATATTTTTAGCCTAGCATACCAACAAGGTTTGTTGTGTGTGGCAGTGACCCAGATCTTGTAAAACACACAAAGAGATAGGGCAACATCCACCTTTCATTTTATCGTAAAGACGTTTAGGTGTTCAAGGTTAAATGTTTAATCTGAATATTTTTAAACATAGAATATCATAGATCCAAACCCATAACTCTATACTATATTATATCTATCCCATTATTCCCAGTCACTAGTCACAGTGCATAAAACAGTCAAAAACTAATTTAAGACTTTAAAGATTATTACTAATATTAGAATAAATAATATAGAATCTAATTTATATGATCTAGACTCTAGATTCTAAAATTAGTAAAATAGCATCAATTAATAAAATGCATTGATGATTGATAATTATTGATTGTAATTAATGTAATGAAATTAATCATGCAATTATTATATTATTATTATACTTCATGTTAATGTTATTAGACTTAGAAGTTAGAGCTACTAGATCTAATACTAAATCTAGATTTATACTACTACTAGATCTAGATCTACTACAAAAAAAATTACTACTGATTAAATTAATTTATTAGATTTTAGATCTAGCTAGACTCTAGACTAAATCTTGAGATCTGGGCTCTGGGTTTCTAAATATCTATATATACTGGTAGATAGATCTATATATTAAATAATCTATAATAGATTCTATTATTATATTATTGATTATTGAGGGGAAAGCACTAGATCTAGAACAGAATCTGTAAATCTACTTAAAATTGTCTTAATAAAAACTCTAGATTATAGATCTAATACATTTTTATATTAACTATTAGTAGTATAAGATAACAAAATTAAAATCATAATAGTTCTAGAGTATTTATATGCTAATATAGAGAGTCCTACTCAGTCTAGGAATTTAGACTCTTGATCAAAATATATATATATATTATATCTATAGTATTACATAAAATGATTTACCAAATTGTATTAGTTCTGGAACAAGTCAGATTATTTGCAGATGTTTGCATAATATAATAGAACAATAAAAACAACACAAAAGATACAGAAATTTTATAAAGAGAATTAGAATAATTAAAGAAATGGGAATCAAATTGGAGCATGTCTTTTCACCTAGAAAAAATGTGAATTATTAAGAGTAGCAAAAAAAGCTAAAACATTCCACTTATCTAATTCATGGTAAACCAGTAACAAAGACTAAAAATGAAAATATCTATGTGTTATAATACATGAAAAACTGTCATGGAATACCCATATTGATGAAATTATCAAAAAAGTTGAAGCATTAAGCCCTAGGGCTTATTAAAAGAAATTTCTATAAATCAAATAAGAACATAAAACTAAAATGTTTTTTAACCTTGGTTTGGCCAATAATAGAATATATAATATGCATCCTCTGTTTCAACTCAAGAAAACATTAATAAACTGGAACAGACACAGCAGTGAGATTCATAACAAACGAATATTCACATCTCACTAGGGTAACACCTTTAGTAAAATATTGAAAAGTAAAATAGCATTTATACCAAAAAAAAAATATATATTGTATATATCTATATGTATGTATGTTTCCATTTTAGCTAGGTGACATAATACTATTAGATTCTGAAGAATTTAGAGTAAAATGTTGTCCTTTTAATGAATTTTGGAATATATGTAGCCAAGCACATATAATCATTTAGTTAAAACCCTAAGTTAAATAACGCTATTAGTAATCTAGATTGTGAATGAAAACAATTTTATTAAGTGGGCTAGATTAGTTTCCTTTTCTAAATTTCAGAATCTGCACAATCTAACTATTAATAGTAGAATTGAACATTTTTTTATGTACAGTCTATACATTTTTACATTTTAAAGCTCTAGATCGGTTGCATGAAAAAAAAAACTTTTCTGAGTCTCACTATAATCTACATAAATAATTAAATATATGCATTGTAAATTCTACATTCCAATTATATTTTGTAAAATCTCAAGTATATTGTGGGATTGTATTTATACTACACCAGGGTACAATATCAGTCAGTGTGCATAGCCTTTTTTTCTAATTTGTGACGTGAAGCTAATAGCTTAGACAGCTAGTGACCAGTTTGTTAAAAAATTGCTCTAGATATATGAGTGTTTCTCCAGTACTGGTAACAAAAAGTGTCACATTAGGCCAAAAATTAAAGTGGAAGTTTTTGGTTTCATTTTAAGTGTATTCACTTCTTCAGCCATTATACTTTAAGAATTTATCAATAGAAAATGAATAGGACTATGTACATTTCCTCGGCATAGCTGGCAAACGGGGGTACCCACTTTAGCATTTCAGGTGCATCACTGGGACACCTTTGATGATTACAGTACAACTAACTGTTTATTTGCTTGCTTTTTTAGTATAATTTGAATGTTTCTATTGTATTAAGAAGCTAGATAGAGAAATTTAAGTTTTTGAGCACTTAGGTTATGTTTGCGCTCAATTTAAAAAATGGGACACCGTAGCACCTGTGACACTACTGGTAAAAGTTTTTTAAATAAGATTTTTTATAAGAAAATAGAATTTATGCTATATTTGCATTATAGCTAAATATATAGGCTGTTATTTGCTGCAATATCTCAATGATAATTCAAGCATTTATTATAACATTATTATTATATTATAAGATGTTGCGGGTGCTACAACGGGACACCAATATGAAATATATTGTTTTTTTTGTTAATACATGCTGTAATAAAAAAAAATTAAAGTCTCTAAATACATTACCAAGTATTCTTGTATTAGTGATTCACAAAATAGGTTTCTATAACCACAAATTTATGTATTAGGCCTTTGTGTGTGTGTGTTCAACAATTCTTTAAAAAGATATTAGACATAACTGCCTCAAACATGACCTAATCATAGACTAAAAGGTGCAGCTTTCTGACTTTCAATGCACCAAGAACATGATCCAAAACAAGATTTTCATATAAATTGAAATATAGAGTAGATTTAAATCTACATTTGATCTATATCTAGAACAAGACTTGTTCGGTGTCCCATGATGCACCTCAAACAATGATAAAACAATAAGATTTACATTAACTTAGATAAAAAAAAATAGTATACATGTATTCAAGATCAAACTTAAGAATAATAAGCTTAATTCTTATTATAATTCAAAACTTTAGTGAGAAAACTACTCATATCTTAACCTCTGAGATTTTCTGGTATGATTCAATATGCAGTGTTTCGGGTGCTACAGTGAAAAAATGTGGGACACCATGTCTATTAATGTGTCCTGTCAATTACTATGTAGACTTTTCCCAAGAAAATGGACCTAATTTTGTACTAAGCAGTATCCGAGATACAATGAAGTAATTCCCATCACATTAATAACTTTGTTTAAAAAAATATTGTCCTTTTTGTCAAGCGGTGCAGAGGTGCATCACCTGGGACACCAAGACCTATTTTACTAAAAAAAATTTAATTTTACAATTTTAAAGAAAAATTGCACTGTGTAAATTAATCATTGATGCTTTTAGTAACAGAAACACAATTGGGAGCAGAATCCTTTACTTTGTTTACAATTGATAAAGGTTTAAAATTTCAAATTAAGTGGGACACCCTGTGATGCACCTGTGACACATTTTTTGCAGCGACACCTAAGTAATACCAAAGTAAATATAAAATAAAAAGATATTGTTAATGCAATATCATTATATTGTTAACCTATTTCAACAAAAATGTCTCTTCAATAATCCTTGCTTTTAGTAGAATATTACTTCAACCTAAGCCAGGTATTCCATGTTACATCAAAAGAGGCCATTTTGTGCACTATTTCACACATTTTCTACAATTTTAAAATTCCACTATTCACCTTTCAAGCTCAAAATATCACAATTTATAAATAAACCATTTCTATGTGCAATGAAAAAAAAATTGTGACATTTTAATCAGAAGTTTTTGAGCTATAGACTTTTTAGTGAACCAATACCAATATGTCACCAGTACTGGAGAAACACTCATATGTAATATAAATATTAATAATATTTCTAAGGACCTGACTGATTTATCACTAATTTTCCAACTTGCTGTGGAATAGTACCTAAGGGACACTAAGTGCCTTTCATGATACAAAACCACAGTAAAATCACCAAAAACTAATCTTTATTCACAATTTTGTCCCATTAAGTTTTTGACAGAATTAGCATTTCCTGTTTGTTCCAGCTTATAGTCCTGATTTAAATTCTGCACTTCTAAACATTTACTCTTTTTTTTTTTTAACCATGTAGATTTAGACAAGAAGTCTTTGGTATTATTGGGAATTTTTTTTTTTTAGTCTATTCATGTAAACAATGCATATAATATTTTATAATGTTGCAATTTAATTTCATCATGGAATATATATAATGGCCTAGAAGTCAGTATTATAAAAAAAAACACCACCACCTTTTAAGTTGATGCATTTTCCAATAAATGCATGGTGTCCTCTGAAAACTGGAAAACATCTCAAGGTGTCTAGAGAGATTTCGGGAACCTTTGATCTACTAGATCATCATGTATTATAGATCTAAATGTAAAAATCCAATCCAATTTTTTTTACAGAACTATTGTACAAGATTATACTTCAGTTTTTAAGCACTTAGTATATTGGAGTAAATTATGAAAAAAAAAAAAAAATACAATTTGCAGAGCATCTGACTCAACATTAGACGGTCAGGGGTTTGATTTCCTAGTCATGTAAAAAATTTTATTATTATCTTTAAAAAAATTAATTAAATAACGTTTTTCAAACAATTTACTTTTAATAATTTGATTTGCAAAAACGTTGAAACTGAATCTTTAACTTTGACATGATTTTCAACTCAACACTTGATTAAAAAATTTATGTTGTTTGAAAGCATCAGAGAGCTTTTCAAATATACTTCAATAAAAAGCTGAAAGGACTATTTTCTTAAGTGTGTTTGTGTGCGAGGCTGTGGGGGGGGGGGACATCAAATTCTCTGGCAAAAAATAGAGCCTATTTGTTACTGAGGAGAGGTGGGGTAGAAGTGATATAAACAATGTATAGCCTTGTCAAAAATCAACGGGTGTAGCTGGTGGGTAATTTATTTATATATATATTAAATATTAATGTATATTTATATATTTACAAGCATATTCCCATGCTATGCTATGTTTTATATTTAGCATCCTCCAATAGAAAGCCCTCATTCACAACCATGATTTTTTATGCTTCCCCGCTTTCAATATAAATACCCACATTTCAACCACCTTCCTTTTGGCCAGTGCATTCTACCTGTCATTAACTACGGTCCTTACTTTTCATACTGTAGTAATTTTATCCACGCACATACACAATCTTTCATAGAGATGTTTCATGTTCATACACCTGTGAAAATCACACTAATCTAATGATTCACATTCACTCTGACAATTATCTAAATCTAGAGGAGAATAAGATCTATATCTGTGTAGAAATAAATATAAATTAAGAAAAAACTGGAACAAAAGTTACATATGGGGCGCGATGGTTGAATAAGGTTAAGGGCTGTGTTCAAATACCGGTGAAGACTGGTATTTTGAATTTCAGGATTTTTAGGGCGCCCCAGGGTCCACCCAACTCTAATGGCTACCTGACTTTAGTTGGGGAAAGTAAAGGCGGTTGGTCCTTATGCTGGCCACATAACACCCTGCTCATTAACCGTTGGCCAAAGAAACAGATGACCTTAACATCATCTGCGCCATAGATCGTAAAGTCTGAAGGAGACACTACTCTTTTTTTACTTTAAACAAAAGTTACATGCCTAAATAGTGTTGATAAGTGCATAAAAAGAAAAACTGTCATGGAATCCCCATATTGATGAAATTATCAATAAATCAAACAAACAATTAGGGTTTATTAAAAGAAATTTCTATAAATCAAATAATAACATAAAACTAAAATGTTTTTTTAACCTTGTGTGACGGGTCGCCGCGTGTGACGTGAATTTAGCTTGTTTGGTGTCTAGGGGATGATTATTTTTGAAGATATCACACACTGACCCATCAGCAGATAAATCAGGAGCAGACACGCAACTAGACAAGCAATTAAGAGAGATACAAATGATAAAAGTATAAAGAATATTTATTTACATAAATATTTACATAGAAAATAAAAGGGGGAGGGTTTGTATCTAACTCTAAACAATGTTATGTTTGATCATCACTTATGCACGTAATGAGAGAATGTGCCACTTTGTCCTTGGTACTTAGCTCCTTCTGTCTTGGATGAATCGTAGTTGTCTGTATCCTGTCTTGAAGTGGCGTGTCTAGCGGGTAGAGGGACGCCGATGATATAGTCCTTATGGAGGTTCAGTCCAAAAGTTCCAATATCTGTAGTGGGCACAGTAAGGCAAATAGGCAGACACCTGAGGGAGGCTGCGGATAAATAAGGACAAGTTAGGACATGTCTCTCATGCATCTTGTTGATGCCCTCGACTGAGGTGCATACGTCAGATTGATAAAATTGCTTTAGTGCACAATGGGGAAAATGATGACAAATGGGATTGGAAAAATAGAGGGCTAATAGTAATCATAAAATGCACATAAGAGGGGAAAAAGTAATTTATATGTACATAAAAGGGGACATAAGAATCTCAATAAAATACAAGTGTAGAAAGGGGGGGGGGAGAAGAGGTGAGAATTGGACGCTGGCGGTCAATGACCGTGACGCTATTGTGCAAACACGGCCGGGGCCATGACGTGAACAATGATTGTCCGTTTAAGGGGAGGGAACAACTCTTGCAAAAGCAAGATGATTAAAACGAGAGAGATTTCTTACATCTCTTCAAGGCGACCAGCAGAGATAAAGAAAATAAACTAAACTGTACATATATGTACAATGTTGCGTCAATTGTCAATCGAGCGACGTGGCAATAATATTGCCGACATAGGTAAACGTGATATATAAATATATACATATGCAATGGTTAAGTTTCCTACTTACGACAGTGAGAAATACACAATGCACAAGATAAATATAAATGAACTAAATAAAATACACATGACAATATCCAGAATGAAATATACACACAAGCTAGCTATATGGAACTTGTGACTAAGTTCGGCTAACTCACCACAGATAATCCTCTAGGAGTAAGAATGGATGAAATCGTCCAGTCCCGTATGCCAGCGGGAGAGAGAATGAAAATGAGCTAGTGTCTAATTTGACATGGTCTAGCTTATAAAAGTCAGAAGTGAGACCGGATACAGGAAATGTGATAAGATAGGGATTATCTCTCACGTGGTCGGCTGGAGACGAATATTTCACATATTGGAAAGAGGCCTGAGATGTGCGGACACACCTTGGAGGGTCGATAGACGTGTGGCGTCGAATGATTTCTTTGATCAAGGAGAGAGAGACACGCGTTGGGGCGGGAGGAGTAATGAATTACATTCCTGCCCATATGGTATCAATTGAGGGGGCTGGGCATCCGGCCCTCAAGGCGACTACCTGTTTGATCTCCTCCCCGGTCAAGGGGAGATAAGAGAAAAGGGTTGGCCTAGTTGACAGACAGTGTGGCGGTCTTAGTCTGGCGAGGGGAGGAAAGAGGGGGGGGTGAGGAAATGAGGCATATAAAGGGGAAATAATTGAAATAAAATAAATAAATAAGGATAAATAATAATTAATGCTGTGATAAAAGTGAGCGAATCTGACGGCGAGTTTTTGACTTGTCACACCTTGGTTAATGGAATATCCATCCTTTGTTTAGGACCCCTCAACTCAAGAAAATAAAAACTGGAACTGACACAAAACAGAGCAGTGAGATTCATAACTAACGAATATGCATATTTGACTAGAGTAACACCTTTAGTAAAATCACTAAATTTAGATAGCCTTCAGGAGAGAAGACTCACAAGTTAAGTAACAATTATACATAAAACACTGAACCATAATCTTCAGATAAAAAAACAAAATCTGATAAAATACTTAGAAAGACACAAAGATAAAGGCACATTTCTCATTCCATGTGCTCGGACAAATTTGTAAAAATGCTCTTTCTTCCTTAGTGCTATTAGAGTATGGAATGGGTTGCCTGAGCCAGCCAGGAAAACCAGTGACTTAGAGAATTTAAGTCATTGGTTAACATTCATAACTAAATTAAATGCAAGACATATAGGACATAGTCATCTTCTTTTTTGAAGTAACATCTGTGTTATATAAGATAAAAAAGAAAAAAAGGAAGTATAATTTTGCATTTCTAATTAAAATGTTGACTTAAAAAAAAATATTTGGGTATAAAAATTGTGAATAAAAAAATAGTTTTTGATTAATTTAACTTCTTTCTGTGCTTTAGATAATGAAAAAAAAAAGTTAAATCTTACTATTTTATCATCCATGACAAAAAGAAAAATTAGTTGTCAGGACCAAGAATTTTATATTATATATATTATATATATATGTGTATGTTAATACTATCCAAATATTACCTACATAGACCTTAATCTGTGTATCACTGATCTCGTGCATTGGATTTATGCCATGAAAGTGAAAGTGAACTATGAAATTGGTTTAGTTTAGCTGACATCTAATTTTAAGTATTTGAACCATTCATGTCTGAAATTGAAAGTTACATTTAGGTATTCAAGAGTGCTAGCCTTCAATAAAACAACCAATCAAAAGAATTATATATATATATATATTCTATGAATGTCGATAGATGTAGGTACGCATTAATTAAAATTATTGGCTATTGAAAATTAAATGAAAAACTGTCCTTGTCTTAAACTATATATCTGTGGGAAGCGTGGTCGAGAGGCTAAGTGCGGCTTGAGCTTGGCTTGCTTGGCTACCTAGAAGGGGCTCGAGGTTCGACACCCGACTCGGGCAGAGTTGTGTTTACTGAGCGCCCAAAGGCAGCACGGGAAACCAACTCCTAGATACCCCCTCCCCCCCACTGGTCCACAAATGAGATTGGACCAAGTCGCTCTGAGCATGCTATAAGCATGAAAGTGGCGCTATATAAAAGCAATAATAATAATAATAGATCTAGAATGAAAGAAATATTCAACCCGAATGCTAGTGACTGACGACTTTGGAGTAAAACTGTAGACCTAAATGACTACATCTAAAAATACACCTGTTTAATCTGGCCTATATTTAGTTAATAAGTCAAGGGGTTCAAGAGCATGTTAAAAAATCCAAAATAATGACATAATTAAAGTGAACACATAGTTGTAAAAAATATATTAAAAAAACACACTTGAGAGTGAATTGTATTAAATTAATGAATTATTAATTATTTTTCAATTATGAGCCTTTTAATTTTTTTTTCTGTGATCTTACATGCTAATTTGAATTGTAGCACTGCAAGACCAAAAGGTAATTATGAATGGAGCTATCTCAAGGTGGCTAGTTTGACCCAAATCTAGTAAAGTGTATTGCATTTATAGAGTTGAGATTTTTTTTTTTATTTTTGGGTCCTCTAGTGGTGGTATGGGCATGTAACATTCACTACGGTCTCCATTGCGACTTAAGGGACATAATTGTCAAATTTTATCAAGAATTGGTCAACCATTTGTTTTTTAAATTCATATATGTAATACATACTCCTTTCTATAAATTGCTTTATCTAAATATATATAAAGATATATATATATGCCATTTCTATAGAATTTCTCTTCTATTTTCATTTATTGCAGCATGAAAAAAAAACTCACCACTGGCCTTGTGATTGGCAAAAGTGATGGACAACCCAGTGTACTTCCTTCCTTCTCAGCCAGCTGGTGCTACAGCTCTGCATCTAGAACACTGGCTGACACTCTGAAGTATACAAATACAAGTGCTGCCTTGTATGACAACATGTCCTCAGACAGAGTGCAATCTGAAGCTGAAAGAAGTCATTTGGAAAGCAGTTCTTCTGCCTCAAATGATGAAGATTCCTCCACGGCTCATACTACTGGCTTAGATAACAATCACATGCAAGAGGACAACAGTGGTGAGCCTGTGGATGAGGCTAACAATGTATCATCACCTGCTCGCACGCCACAGTCACTTCCCTTAAATATAAACCCAAACATTGCTATGAGTGAAGACAGCAATGTGGATGTGGAATCTGAAGACCAAGGCATGCCAGAAAGTGACATGAAATCAAGAGAGATAGTTTCCAATGAAAAAATGAGCAGTGATGGTAACAACTCTATGAGCCACGTTCAAGAAGTTGCAGCTATGTCTGATGCCCATTATATAGAAAAACAAGTTGTTGAGTCATTTCTAAGTGGCAGTTCTAATGATCTTTCTCATTCTAGAGGATATTATGATAGAAGTCAGGGCTTAGACAAGCGCCCCTCCGCCAATGGAAATAACAACTATGAGAAAGCACTGATGACTACTTCCAGTAGTGTTACTGCTTCCAATAATTCAATAAATAGTAAATCTGCAAAGTCTTTGGATGCCATTCTATTAACAATTGCTAGTGTGGCGGCTGGTGAAGGTGAGCCATCAGAATATTTGACTCGTCACCCTGAGAAGGCTAGAGAAGAGCGCTCCCCATATCAACCTACTCCAAATTTAAGTCCATTGAATAGAAACAGTGAGTCCTTTATATCTTGCTAATTAAATTTTCTAAATCTTAAAATTCTAATGTTTACATTTATAAACATTTTTTTGATTATGCAATTACAATATTGATAATAAATTTTATTGTTGAAAACTTTAATAAATAAATACAGCCAATTCTAAAAAAATTCAACAAAATAAGGCAACAAAAAAAAACAACATGAAATCTAATAAAGCCTATAAGTGGTCAAGCTAGATTGATTTTTGTATTCATTGTATTCAATTTGGTATTTGTGTTTGTATTTTCTTTCTGACAACTAAGTTATCTTGTGGCCTGCCCCTGTTATACTAAGCCCAGCAAAACTGCTCTTACTAACAAGTGAAGGCGAATACCTGGCGCCGCAAAACCAGGAGCTTTGGGCAGATGGAGCTTGCAAGCCTAGTAAGACAATTCATCTAGGAGAGGGGTACTCTGGCTTCAAATTCTGCTGTCTTGCAGTAGTAAGGCTTCAGGAGACAACCTTGAGGAAAAATCAGGAGTGAAGCCCTTGGAGGCGTTTGGAGTATCAGCTATGACATTCCCTTCAGCAGATTCTGCAACTGAGTTGGTTCCAAATGTAGTGCGAAGCATTTCTTTGGATCACATCAAAAAGGTCGAGAGAACCATGGGTTACCCATGACCTCTTATCTGAGGCCCAGGAATTCCCCCTGGAGATCTTGGCACATTCGTTGTCTTCTGAGACAGAAAGAGCCATAGATAAAGAAAATATATTATATATATATATATACAGTCCTTGTTTTGATCATCATTTTGTTTCAATACATCTTCTATAGACTATATGTAGACAACTTATCAATATGAATTCTATCAATATTTATACATCACTGATTAAAATACTCTAAAATAGACCCAAAAAAAAATGTTTAAAAAAAACAAACTCACAAAGAATAAATGTGTTTAGTAAAAAAAAGATAATATGCACACAATAAATACACATTTATTCAAAAGTTAAGAGGTAAATATATATTATATTACCTCTTAGCTTTTGAATAAATTATAATATATTATTCTTCTTCTTCTTCCTCTAACCAGCTTTTTACTGCTGAGCTGTCAGCTCTTTTGCAGACTGTGCCAAGGAAAAATACTGTGCTGTTTTTTTCAGTTGCTCAGCACTGCCATAAAGGGTGTTGGTTATGTTGGGCTGTAGTGGTAGTAGGGTCTGCCTAAGGTGGATTAGGAGGGGGCATTCAAAAAGGATATGGTTTACAGTTTCATAAGGGTGGGAGCAGATAATATATTATAAATATTATATTCTAGTTGGTCTGTATGTATTTGTGTTTCTTACAGTTTACATACTCTACCATTCTGATGTCCTTAGTTAAGGTAACATAATAACTGAATGATATATCTTCAAGAATTTCCAATCTTAGATTACTTGCTGTAATTTGTTTTTTTTGTGAGCCTTCTACAAATTTTGCTACTCTGTTGTTGTTTTTATGGAACAATATAATAATTGGTCATTCTAGTATTCTTAGTCTTTCTGGTATTTTTCACTAAATAATAATAGCATCAATTTTTTACCTTCACCTATCCTTTAGCCTGTTGGACCGTTGCAAGATCTGTTGACCGTCTTTCTCCATTCCTCTTTGTCTTTTACCATAGATTGAACTTCTTTCAATGGCAGACCTATCCATTCTTTTATGTTGTCTTCCTATTGCTTTTTTTTTTTTTTCCTGGTACTGTTTCCTGAAGGAAGGTCTTTGCAAGCCCTAGATTTTTAGTGTGCATTTTTTTACGATAGTTAGCAGGTCATTGCGGGGTCCAATCACTGTATTAACCCTATTTCTAATCTCTTGGTTTGTAATGTGGTCTTTAAAAGTGATACCTTGGATTCTTCTGTAGCATCTCAATTCCATTGCTAGGATCCTCCTCTCTAGCTCTGGAGTATGCCTTCAAGACTCTCAAGCATATAAGAATGTGGCCATGACCAGGGAGCGCATCAGTCTGATTTTGGTGCCTTTGTCTTTCCTTATTATTTAAGTTTTGAAGGGCACGACATGGCCTATACTGTGCCGATGTGCCCAAAACTAAAACTAAAACTAAGTTTTGAAAGTGCTGCTGTGGACTGTGCTATTTGGTCCAGGAGTTCATGTTTCGTTCCCTCATCTGAGACAATAGCAATAGCTACAAGATATTTGAATCTACTGACACTAGTCAGCTTTTCACCTTCAATACTGATGGCTTTGGTCATATTTTTTTTTATAGAAACACTAACTGTTTCACCCTAATGATACATAAAAAAAAAAAATGAAAACCTCAATAACAATGTATTAACATAGCTGTGTTCAAAATCTCAAGAATTGAACTGAATTACATTTTCTAGTGTTAACTTATAATTGCTCTAAAACCTTTATTTTAACTCAGTAAATGCAAGTTTTTTAAAATTTATTTTTCAGAAAAAAGATCAGATAAGAACATGTCTGCCAGTGCTCGTCTGCCAGTGATAAGTTCTCTTCTGGCACCATCTAACTCAGGCTCTCATAACTCTGTAAGTTCATATTGCAATTGTTTTCCGTTCAGTTTAATTTCATCATGATTTACCATCTAATGAAAAGCAATTAATTATCTTGAATTGTTATAAATCTTGTTCAGTGAATTCCACTTAAATATTTTCTAACAAATCTTGAAAAGACTGCATACCCAGTGAGATGTAAAATGTAATATTATTCTTTTCTCTTTCAGCTACCTGGTATCCAGCATATTGCATCATCAGGTCGAACCAGTAGCTCCCCCACCACTGTGTTGCCATCTGTAGCACACTTCTTAGGACCTGCCAAGTCTCCACCTTTAGGCTACACAGCACACCACACTAGTAGTGACATCTATGGAGCCAGTTTATCTTCTGCTGGGAATGATACACCTGGTAATATTGAAATACTTTTGTTATTTGTAATGAGTGTGGGTCTTTTATAATACAGCCAAGTAATAAGGTTGATCTGTCTGCATGCAATATTCAGTTGACTTTGTAGGGGCAGAGCAGAGGAAGTGTAGATCTAGATGTAATTAAAAAATACTTTTTAAAAACAAAGCTTATTAAATATTAATCGTGCTTATGTCAATTAGTTTGCATTGGTCATGTAATTAAATTTGTAATAGATCTAGACTAACAGTAAAAAAGCACAAAACTCAACAACAGCAAAAAAACTGTTATTCAATGGGTACCAGCTCATATTCAACTAGAAGGAAATGAGAAGGCTGACACACTCGCCAAGAGTGGGAGAACTAACTCACAAATAAACTCTGCACTCTACCCGGAAGAAATGAAGAAATTAATTATAAATAAAATAAATGAGAAATGGACAAGCTCACATCCAAATCACAAGAAAGATGATGCTTACTATAAGCTATCCCGACAAGATCAACGTGTAATCTTTCGACTTAGGACTGGACACAACAGAATGCGACAACACATGTACCGGAAGCTCAAAATTGGAACCAGTGATATCTGCCCATGTGGAATGTCATCAGAGAATGCCAACCATGTCCTCCAAGACTGCGCTCTGTACCAAGAGGCCCGTCTTAAAACACTGGCCCCAAAACACCCCAATAGAAAGAAAACTATATGGAGAGCTCCCTGACTTGGAAACCACTGCGCAGTTCATCTCAGATATTGGTGTAGTTATCTGAACCCTCCAACATAACAAAAAGAACAAAGAAGAAGAAAGTAAAAAAGCATTTATAGAAATAAAAAAAAGGAAGGGGAACGACCTAAATTCAAACTCATGGCTCAAGGCTTTTCAAGCCAAGGTGGTAACCACTCTGCTAGTGGAGAGCTTATGAACTATGGTTTCTACAGTCTCATCCTATTTGTCAGGTTTGTGTTCACTAAGACTCTGATGACAACGTTGCATCCATAGAAACAGGCTTAGAATGAAATTTTAAAAAATTCTTATTTAAATTACACCAACCATGTTTCTCTTTTACATCCCCCTGTCCTTTTATCTCATGTATAACAGCAACACCTCACATCATTGCTTCTTATCTGGGAGTAAACTTATTTCTTCTCAGAACAGTGCAAATAAACGTTTCAGTGAATTATTTTCATTCCTCTCATCTCTTACTGGCACTATGTTTTGCTTATCTCTTCCAAACAGTTTTAGTAGGACAATTTCTACATGAGTATAGCCTATATAGCTTTTATTCCCTAGTAAAGTTTAGAAACCTATTATATGGATCATGACATTTCTTTTCTTTATTTTTTTTTTTTTTTTTTTTTTTTTTTTTTTGCATTATCTTTTTATTAACTTGGACTGTGCATGTGTGTAATTTCTTTACAATACTTATCTCTTAGGCCACCAAAGTGGACATTACCAAGTATCCAGTAGCGGACATTCTACACCAAACATACAGGTCCAATCAAAATCTAAGAATAATCGCAAGCCAGTGACTCCTGCTGGATTACGTTTAAGCATGGCTGCATCAGAAGAACTTCCTGATCCTTTACCTTTACCTCAGTACTCTGAAAAGGTATCTCTAATTTACATAATGCATCCTTACTTAATTTGTTGAACCCAGTAAGTTGTATGGTTTGTGTAATTTTAATTCCATTGAATCATCTCATCTCATTATCTCTGCCTGTGGTCCCTACTGAGCATAGGCCACCAATCAGGTCTTTCCTTGGGGGTTCCAGGTTAGGTAAAGTAAAAGTAAAGTTCCCCTTTCAGACCTAGTGGTCTATAGGGCAGATGATGTAAAGGTCATCTGATTCTGTGACCCACGGTTAACGAAGGTGTCATGTGGCCAGCACAACGACCAACCGCCTTTACTTTTCCCCAACTAATGTCAGGTACCCATTAGAGCTGGGTGGACTCAAGGGCGCCCAAAAATCCCGAAATAAAAATCCCAGCCTTCACCAGGATTTGAACCCGGGACCTCCAGTATGGAAGCCAAGCGCTTTACCGCTCAGCCACCGCGCCCTCTCCAGGTTAGGGCTTGCCTTGTTATGTTGGGCACGGGCTTGCGCAGGGTGTGACCTATCCATCTCCAACGCTGATACTACTTTATGGAGCAGAGACCTGAAGAACCACCAACACCACCATCAAAAAAATCCAGGTGTTCATCAATACCTGCCTGAGGAAGATTCTTATAATCCGCTGGCCAGACAAGATCTGGAATGAGGAACTGTGGCAAAGAACAAAACAGCAGCCCATTGAAGTAGATATCCTAAAAGTAGATAATTCCATTGAATACGTTGGCTAAAGATCTGTCTTAATACTTCGTTTAGAATTACACACATACACTTCAAATATACATGCATTTAAAAAAAAAAAGCAAGTAATAATCTGTAAGTTTGATCTCATTATTTTGTGAATCAGGTTTTGAGAGCTAAACAGCTAGGGACTGTAGCTTTTGACAGACCAACTGTTTTACGAGAAACTGTGCAATTTTTTCTACAATTTAAACATTACTGGAGCAGCCATGATTATGACAGAATCTCCAACTTGGTTATTGAACTGTTTCCAGAATTCAAAGACAACAGTGATACACCAGGAGTGCCAGCTAATGTATGTATATATATGTATTGATTGTTTAGTAGCTATTTGTTTCAGATGGCTTTTGATTTGTAATTAAATCAGTTTTATTCATTACAGAAACGAATAAGGACTGACTTGTCAATGTATGCCAGAAATTTTAGGAGACGTGAAGTGTCTCAGCGTAAGAAAGAAGGTTCCAGTAGCATGGCTCATTTAGATCAGAAGCAGGATACACCAGTCTCATCTCATTCAGATACTACCAACAAGACCTATGTACATTCAGTGTCTCCTACAGCTTCTAGCAGTAACAGTGGGGCTAACAATAACCCATCTGATTTTTGTAATGAATTGCTGACAGCGGCCAGCATAATTGAAAGTCAAAATACGTCTGCTGGATCATCTAGAAATTGTGAATGTAAGTCAATTGTTAAATCAGCTTTAATAAATATTAACAGAAGTGTTAATGTTGTTAGTATCTTGTATAAACTGTTAGTTGACTTGTATTACTTGCCTTATGCAGTTGCTACTCCAGTTTCTCAGAGCCAGCATAAGGTCAAAGTGGGGGATTCACATGTGATCCACAAACAAGAAGCTATTGAAGAGGAAGAAGGAAACACTGCTGTGACCAGTAATCATCACCACCACCAAGAGGAGCCATTGGATGATGAGGAGGATGACACACCAATTCATTTTGTTTATGATAAAGATTCAATGGTTACATCTCGAGATGCTAGCAATGCTTGGCAGGTGTTTACAATATTGCATTCTATTCTTAATGGTTCAAATTACAGTGTTTTAAAACTATATTATATGGTACTTCAATATAACTCATTCCTGTCACTATATACACTTAATATAAGATGGTAGCCATTTTGTTTTGTTTTAATAAGAGTAATAAGCTTAAGGAAAAATAGCTTATTGATGATTTTCTTTAAGAATTCAAATGTGGGTCAGGTTGTAGATTTACAAATTACATGCACTTGAAGATTTGTTTTCAAAGACATTCTATATTAATATTTTAATTAATTAATTGTTTTTTTTAAGCTTCAGATTTTTTTTTCTAAAAAATAGCAGCCCAAATTTCTTTTGCATTGAACAAGAAAAGATCATAGTTAAGCAGTTACCTACAAAATAATCATTTTTCTAGTTTTTGTGAAAGCTGATTGATTTTAGTGAATGGTCATGCAATGTTTGTGATGTATTTAGATGTATTCAGACCAAATGGCTCAAGCCCTGGCAGCAGAGAGCTCAAGGTTGGATTATGGTTTAACCCCTGATGTAAGTAATTGCTTTGTTGGAAGATATTGTTGAGTTTGGTTTTACTGACTTTTTCTTGGTTGAAAAAATTTGTTTTGATATTTTTTTTATTTTAAACTTCACTTGTATGTAGACAAATATAACCAATGATATTTTAAACACTTTTTGAGTCTTAACAGAAGAGAACCAACCCATTAGTGTTTAGTTGTCTAATCAGTAGTTACAATCAGTTATATCAAAATAGCACTGTTTATTTTATTTATTTACAAAATTTTGACAATAGTGCCTAAATTATTGAACTAAAAAAAAAAATTTGTTGTCTTTTGCTTCTCTGCACACCATTTTTTTTTTTTGCTTGCCAAGACCTACACTTTTATAACCCATGCATTTACATCTCTGTATTGCTGGTATGCTTAACTCATTGGCTGTGGTGCATCTCTCCCAAAGACTATCTACCCCAAAACACTCAGGCGTCTCTAGGATTTAACTTTTTTACCCTACCTTTGTTTTGTTGCATTTATAACTCAAATTTTTAACTCATCATAATTTAACTTTTTTTTTTATTTATACCCGATTCTTCATCCTACTTTTCCATAGAAATCACAAACATCTGGCCTTATTTAGACATTGGGTTGTTGATCTGTAAAAAAAATAAAAAATTAACCATGACAATGCTAGTCTTAGACACACCCCATATATATTGTTACGATCGTTCACTCTCTCTACTATCCAGACTCTCTGCAAACTCAATACAGCGAACTTCAAAGAACTTCACAACTCACAGGGCTCAAAAGTATCAGTGACATTTTAATTCAAATACATCACAAGTGGCAATCACATCAACACTAAAAACATAGCCTTGCTCCGGACTTCACACACCGTTCTGGTTCTGACTTCGC
>JADKLZ010001483.1:15545306-15574979 GCA_021533235.1 Biomphalaria straminea
TTATTCTGCTTACATAGATTTGACCAAAGCATTGGATAATATCAGTATTAAATGTCTGGTGGCAAATCATAACCAAATTTGGCTGCCCAGGTAAATTCATAACAATGGTGCAACAATTTTATGATGGCATGGAAGCAAGAGTCTATGACAACTGAGACTACTCTCAAATCTTTTCCTGTCTCAAATGGCATGAGGCAGTGCTGTTTGCTGGCTCCAACACTATTCAGAATAATGTTCACTACCAAGTTGAAAGATGCCTTAGAGTTGACACAATATCACACAGATGCAAAACTTGTCCTTCTCAAATGCTGCAATAAGTTTGGCTTCAGTATCAAGTAAAAAAGACAGAAGTGTTGCACCAATCTCTGCCAAATAAATCAGCCACAAATGCTAAAATGTCTATTGCCAACCTAGATGACGAGGTAGACTTTTGTGCTACATGTGCCAGGGCTGCTTTTGACAGACTTCAAGATTTAGTATGGCAATGGAGAGGATTCAGTTAATCTACAAAAGTGAAAGTGTTCCCTTCACTCTATATGTATCAGAGTCCACCATATAAAAAAGCTACACACCATCCACTTAAGAACAATTCATGAGGTGAAATGGTTTGACCACAAAACAGATATTGAAATCCTACTGTTGTCAAATTATCCATGCCACAGTAATCCCAATTTGGATGGGTGGGACATGTAGTCCAGACAATTGCTTCCCTAAATATTCTTTATGGGGAGCTGTGCTCAAGGAAACAATTAACAAAGGGGAAAAAAAAGTTCCTAACAGATTGAATAGTGGAATAACTTTGATTAGTTAACATAAGATTTAAGAATGTTTTGTTACCTGAGCCAATTCTCGTACAGACTCCTCTGGACTTTTGAATCGTCTGTCAACAATATAGATGCCATAGGATTTGGGATCTACTATGTGATCATTCATGAAACAACCAAATCCTGATAAATTTGTAGTAATACTTGGAATACCCATCACAGTACACTCAGCTGATAAAGAATCAACATAAATTGTATCAAGGCAAGTGACAATAGTAAACAGAAACAATTTGAGAAACATGAAAGAAAATACACAAGATTATCTATAATTTACAAGAAGAGTTCAAATAATGGAAAAAATGATTTATAGTTAAATTTCAGCTTTATTTATAGAACAATGAACTTGTCTGGACAGCTGGAGATAATTTAGGTAGCCAAACTACATAATGCTTGAAATGTTTTCTTTTTTGTTTATCAAACATATATTCAGAGATAGAGCGAGCAATAGAAAAAAAAAAGAATACTTTAGAAAAAAACAACAAAGCTTATCTAAGGGGAAATAACCAATAATTATTATCATTTATCTGAAAAACATGTAAAAAAAGTAATATATATATATATTTAAATAAATGGTTAAGAATGTTTTTGTTGTTTTCTTGAATTTACTCTAAATATTACTTGCTTAAAAAAGCATTTAATTATTGGCACCTATTGACTGACATACAGAATGCATTAGAAAACCGAATGGTTAAGCCCAAGGCTCAAAATAAATAGTAAACTCACAGAGATAGTACACAGAGACACACACATACACAAAATGTACCTGGTGTGTAGCCCCAAGGCTCATAATAACTAGGGAAGACTCCTAAATGACAGCCCCGTACAAAATCTTCATAATCCAGAGCAAAGAGAGGATTGGTAGAATTTAAAAATTCTGGATGAAAAACAATCTAAGAAAAATTGAAAAGGTTCATTAATGTCTAAAAGAAAAAGTACAAAAAGAAAGCAACAACAGCAGAAAATATCAATACTCATAATAATAATCTTTAATTGACAATTAATTAACAAATGTATGCTAATTTTAACTCTTAAAGATTCCTGAGTTTCCCCCCTTTTTTTATTGTTTTTTAAGGTACTTAATAAAAATTGATTTTTGTAAAATAAACATAATACAAATGTTTGCAAGTTATATATCATTTTATTCAGAATTGCATCCTCTTTCTAGTTGAGGATAAAAAATATGGTAGGTGAAAACATTTTTCAAGAAATCAATTCTTGTGACAATTGTTTTTTTCTTTTTTGCAAAAAAAAATCATTTTATGACAAAAGACATGAATAAAAAAAAAGTATAAAAGCCAATATGAATAAAAGTACTATAATCATCAATGATAAACCATTCTTACATGTGATATATCATTTTTAGGCAATTCTATAGGATACTGAGGTGACTTTTTATGAAACAATATAAAAACAAAAAAAAAACGCCAAAAACAAAATCCTCTTGATAAAAGAGCTAAACATATTAACCAAACATATAGATTATTAATTATCTAATATATAAAAGGAAAACAAAGGCGTATGTATGTATGTATGTCCCCGTATAGAAATCAAAACCATTTCACCGATCTTGACAAAACTTGGCAGAAATGTTCCTTGGGTACTAACTTAGACCTGTATGTATGA
Organism: Biomphalaria straminea; assembly: GCA_021533235.1. Classification (NCBI taxonomy): domain Eukaryota; kingdom Metazoa; phylum Mollusca; class Gastropoda; family Planorbidae; genus Biomphalaria; species Biomphalaria straminea. The sequence goes on from JADKLZ010001483.1 coordinate 15,547,754, forward strand.
ATTGTAGCCCTAAAACAAACTTAAAACCCTAAAAAAAATAAAGTTTCCCAAGTCTATTACAGATATACTATTTTATGAACTAGGCTTTGTTTACAAATGTTGACACGAGAAAAAGATCGAAAGGATTTAGATCTAGATTATTCTATATCTAATTTTAAGAAATACACTTTGCACTTATAGATTTTAACTTTGAGGCATGAAAATACAAAATATAGTCTAACGATTTAATTATTTAACAAAATTAACCTTCGAATTTGTGTTTCAAAAGGATTTTTACATAAAGTCGTTCTTTGTATCTGTGAATATAAAAATCCTGTTGAACATAGTTGCATTAGAGTAGGCTTAGACATTACCGAAAGGTTACAAATCTCTCTATTCCTAGATCTAGATCTAGGTCTAGAACTAAAGATGATAGAACTTCTCTTCGCAAAGATAGTTTAAAGCTTTAACACTTGAACATACTAATTATAGTCCATTCATTTCATATTTTAATCAAATTAACATTGAAATTTGTTTTCTAAAGCATTTTTACATGATTGCAACTATTATCCTATTATCGCGTAAAATAAGGTCAAGTTTCTATTTATAGCTCCATTAATGATTTCTTTTTTAACATGAATTCGCGCATTCGCTTTACTTTAAACATTATTATTTTCTATGTTTCTAATGCACAATATCACTGACTACATCAGCATTACGCAAATAAAGACCCGCGGACAGTGGGTAATATCTGTCTAGTAAAGAATAAAAACATTAATTAATTGAAGAAATAACAGTTTGAACTTCAAAAGTAGTCTTAGTTGACACAAAAAAGTACATTAAATGTGAAAAACAAGGTTATTTATGATAAAGTAAAAGACAATTTCTTTCTGGACTGAAACACAAGAATGTATCACAAGCACTACACTTGGACCTAGTCTTTCTTTCAATTTTGTGAAGACTATAACAAAGTTTACAATTTTTTCTATCTTTTGAAGCAACCATTGCAGGTAATATTGAGTGGCAGGTTTTAAGTTTCAAATGTTGTACAGTAGGAACCGGGTCATAATCATAAATTTTTCCCAACTCTCTAATTAGTTCAATGGTGAAATCTAACTGACTTTAGTAAAGGCTTCTATTTAATTCTTCAATATCTGGATTCTGTTTTCTCCAGTCTTGAAATAAAATAATAACTATTAACTCTAGCAATATCGATGAAATGAAAAAATAAGGTTTTCCAGTACTTATTAGTTATGCGCAGCATGTTATATTTATTTCGAAGCTGGTCACTTTTATCCACCCCTCCCATATAAGAATTGTAATCCCCCACTAGCTTAGGCTGTTTAACTTTTAATTGTTCAAATACACCATTAGTTTTTGTTCTCCTATCAACATAATTAAACTCATTTGCTGAATGCATAGTAGAGACTAATGAAACTGTTTTATTATCCGTCCACTGCAAAGCTAAAACCTGATCTTGTCTAACCCATCTCATCCCCTCTTACTAACCTTTTCCCACTGCTTCACATTCTGTTGGAAACCCTTTCCTATTGCTTATGATTGTTCCACAAGCAACAATACCTTTTTTTAAAAGATCAATAAAAAGTACAAAACTGGTATAAAAATTATTTAAAAAAAAAAAACGATAGCCTTGATTTACTAAAGAGGACACTAACTTCATTACTACATCATATGCTAATCCAAAAGTAGAGCTATTCCCTTCTATCTTACCTAAGTATACATCAAAGTCATAAGTGTACCCACTAAGAGAGTCTGCTAAAACCCACAATTTCATCCCCCATTTAGTTGGTTTATCCCTTATATATTGTCTAAATGCATACCTACCCTTATTTCTAACCATTCTTTCATCAATAGATATATTTTGACTAGGCTGATATAATTTCATACATTTCCTCCAAATAAATTCAAATAAAAATCTAACCTTAGTAAGTTTATCAGTAGCCACCTCAGTATCTCTATTGCTTACTTTCAAAAAGCAAAGAATCTGTTAAAAAAGAAACCTGGTCATGAACGCTCTGGCCCACAAACCATTGAACAAACTCTTTTCGTTCCAATAAAGTTTAAAGTTGGGAACCTGAACAAGTCCCATGTACATCAGCAGTCCCATGAATACATAAAAGTCTTCAGCGTCCATATCCTTCCAGTTCTTGTACATACTTGGTTTTGTAGGACCAGTGGCAGCAGCATTTTCGTTTGTAAATTTACAGAGCATTTCAACCAAAGCTTCTGTGAAGAACAGTTGAAAAATGGAATGAGGAGAGAGGTAGTTTCTCCTGTTTTGTCTTGTAACACTGTCAGGGAAATGAGCTCCAGGAGGCCTTTCGGGTCTGAATGCTGGTATGGCATGTGGTATTTGGTCCAGGTCATCATAGCTAAAAAAAAAAAAAATAAATAAAATAATTAGAATTATTAAAATTAAAACATAAAGACATACTAATTACAACTATAAGAATGGAATCCAAATATAAATAATATACATATAGATCTACAGCACTGAAATGTTTACAGATGTAGATTATAAACAAAGCGTAACCAATGTAAACAAATGAAATATGGAACTAGCAATGTGATGAATGTGGTCTGAAAATACTTAAATTCTAATATAAAGTCTTATAAGATCTTTATTTCCATAAATTTTAAAAATAAATACTAATTATATGTAGACTAGATCCAAAGCTTATAGATCTAGATCTAGAGTCAGACGAGTCAACCTAGATTTGAATGTTTCGTAGGAAAGAAAAATATTTACCTTCCATAGTTCCTCTGTTTATTGAAATTGGGCTGAACGTTTTCATCATCATGAAAATCTTCTTCAACCCATTCTTCATCTTCACTAGAAATGTACTCAATTTCTTCATCAGAAGATAAGTCTTGAGCCATTTCTTAGGGAAAAATGTGATGCTAGTGGACTAATAGTGGTGAAGGCAAGTAGTAAAATGGCCGACGAGAATCACAAAATGGCTTGTCTAAAATGCGAACTTTCGGACGCAAATAAAAATAACTTTTTGTAAAAAGTTTAACTTAAAAAATATTTTTACGAAACATAAAAATTTTTTTTTTAAAATAATAAAGAAATAAAGCAAAAATTTCAAGATTTATTTATTAAAATGACCCGTTAAGGCGTCGACCACGGGTGATCGAAAAGTCAATATGGCGTACCAAAAGAGTTAATGCATTTCAAAAAGAAAAGTATTGAAGAATCTATATATTATTTCTCAAAGTAAGAGGTCAAACGTGCAACAACATGCAACAACAAGTAAAGAGGTCATTTCTATTTTTAGCTCCATTAATACTTTTTTTTAACGCAATCGCTTTACTTATTTTATAATGCGAAAAATTAGAACCATATTTAAAACTCGAATTATTTATGTATTTAATAGTCAAAGAGAAAGTTTTCTAGAGCGCAAATACTCTATAATTCTTTAGAAAAAAATCCATTGACTGGCAAAAGACCTTTAATACGAGTATTTGTGAACAATTGTGGTGGAAAAAAAAAAGCATTAGCAAGGTTAGAGAGACAAGTGGAGTTTTGTTCTTCGACTTTTTAAAAATTATATTTTATCTTTTCAGTCTGTAGTGTGCTATTGTGTTTGTAATTGCAGATTGTGTTCAACCATATGCCAAAGACTTATTTCCCTTACAGCTTGATGGTTAACAGCGTTATAAATGACTATATTTTGTTAAAAATGTGTTTGATTTCTTTTAAAGCAATAGCTTAACAGACAAATAATTATAGGGATGTTAAATCGACAGGATGGCACGGGGAATCTGTTGTAAGTAATAAAATGGCTTAATTTAATAATTTTTACACTTTAAATTAGAGCGGGTCCTATAAAATGCGGGCCCCACTGCGTCGCCGGCCCAGGTAAATAGCGGCGTATGCTATGCCGCCGGTCAACTAGTGTGTAAATAATTTGTAATTTTAAGGCCATTGTAGTATACGGTAATTACATATTTCAAAAGGGTATTACAACAGAAGTTAACATTAAAACATGACTAACACAACCAAACATGAACAAACTACTCCATTTTTATAAATGAGATAAAGCTGTTTCAGTTCAAGATGAATTCAATAACTTGTCAGTATTGCTTAATGTGGACTTACTTTGACTCTATCATGGCGATTGTTGAATAAACTACATCTCCGTATCTGATTGAGAACTTGATCATTTGAATCATCCACTACATTGTGTGTACATATTGGTGGAAGGCTATTTCTCTGACAAAAAAGAATCAATACACAAAATGAGTTGTCACACTTAGACAGTTGACAGTCAAGCTAAACACTCAATGTCCACATGTAATAGACAAATTGTAGGAACATCAATGACAGGAATTGAGACTAATAGATAAAAAAGATCTAGATAAAAAAAAAGTATGCTTAAATCTTCATCCATCACCATGTGAAAAAAAACAACAACAAAAAAAAAACAAAAAACGCTACTATCATGGTAGATTTAAAACAGCAGTCAGTTTCTGGGCATGGACGCACTGATTTAGATATTTGATTGAGAGCGGTTTTTTTTTTGTTTTTTTTTAATTGCAGGGGAATGCATATTTCTAGATGAAAAATCCAATATGCATAATTTTGTGTTCATTTGTGTACTAAATATGCAAGATGAGTACTAGTAGGAACCTTTGTATCCCCCCCCCTTCTTGACACCCATATAGTTTTGTCCTGTGATTTTAAATAAATAAAAGTAAAAATTATCTTTGATTACTTAAATTTAAAAGAGGACAACATACCTGTGCTGCATAAATACATCTCTTTAATTTAACTATATCTTCTTGTACAAGTATGTCATCTCCACTTGGTAAATTACCCCTGATAAAAGAGCACAAAATATATATATATTATGGAGGAATAAACTTGATATCTTGTTTTTTTATTTTTATATAACTAATTATTCTTTTAATGCTTTTTTTTTATAACACATTAGTTGTCATAAACTGTGTAGAAAAAAATAAACCAGTTTAGAAATAACGTAACACTAATTTTAATTACTTAACACAATTGATTGAGCTTTTCAATCAGCTATATTGTAATAGAAATGCTTTAGTGTTTGGCAAACTTAACTAAATGCAGACAAAAATATGTAACAACTCTAAATGGCCTTGATAGTTTACCTCAGGCAAATATCAAAAAGTCTTCTTCCTATTTGATTTTGAACACTGTTCACTGTGTCTTTAAGCTGTTTAGCTATGGCTTGACCTCTTAAAGATTCCACATTAAAATTATTGGTTCTTGCAGGGAAAATAAGGAAAGCCACAATGGTCACATCACTATTACAGGACTGCAAAGAATGAAGAAAACATAAATTATACTAAAACATGAAAAATCACTGCATATGTAATATGTGTTGTTTTCATGTGAGCTGTAGATTCTATAAAATCTTTTGTTTAGCCTATCAACATTAAATTATTGAGTAAAATAAGGTTTATATTATCTCCATACAAAAATGTAAAATGCTTCATTCAAACAAATTAATTAGCCGATAATATACTTAAATGTTCTTGATATGATTTGCAGAACAAAAAAATCAATTAAAAAAAAATAAATAAAATAAACATCTTTCAACCCTTTCCCTACTATAGTTGCAAGGATTTGCCACTAATGTTGACAAATATAGATGCCAAAAGTAGTGGATTTTAGGATGTTTTATCAACACATACATTGAAAGTTTTTATCCTTTACTATTTCTGAGGGTGATTGAGTCACCAATTTTAAGTGTGTTTTGTTTTAAGCATGTTAGAATGGATTAAAATGTATTTATTCCCGTCAGCCTATGAAACTGCACAATATTTGGATAATAGCAAGGGTTTTAACTGTATATTATGATGAAATGTTATTATAGAAAAATAAAATCACAGGTAAAGTGATTTAGAGCCATTTGAAGCAAAATATTAGTAATGAAATTGATGTTAGATCTAAAACTGATGATGCCAAATTTGGTCAAACTTCAGAGTGAAATGCAGCTAAACCTGACAAAAAGTTCTGTAGGTCTATGCATTACCTAAAACTTGATAACTTCTGACTTTTTCTCCATGATATATAAATATAAAAATGATTTTTATTTTTTCTTTTGCATTAAGAAAAATACTGAGTTATGCCTCTTATATTTGGGAATGCAATAGATATTTGGGGAAAAAAATTAAACTTTCTTAAGCACATTACCAACCTTAAGATAATAGTTCAGTCTGGCTAATGCTTCTATAAACATGTCAGCTCCTTTGTTAGAATACTCATAGCGACCTGCTGTAAATAAATACAGAGTTTTGTCTAAATCGAAGTCAAAGTGCCTGAAAGTAAAAAAAAACTTATTAAATACAGAATAATGGAATAAAGGATCAATATGTCAATAGGGTTGAAAGCTAGAAAGCTTTAGCTCAATTTTACCCATAAAAATGTCCTCTGACAAAATCATTGATCTTCTCTTTGTTTATTGCATGTAGATTCTGGAATTCATGCAATGCACTAAACTTGACCACATTCAGGCCATTAGGAGTTATCACATCTGAAATTGAATACAACAGGTTTTACCACATGGAATTCTACACTTTAGTGTTTCTTTTATTATAATTTAAACTTGAATATTATTATGTAATTAACACAGAAAACAAAGAAAACAAAAACATACCAGGTTTTCTTTTCAGAAGATTTTCTGCCTCTACACCTGTGATTTCTGACACTGTTGTAAAGATATGTGCACAATGCACAGCAGCTCGCTCCATGCAGTAACGATGATAGATTTGACGATCTCCAGCTTCCTTGTCCAAATTAAACTGAAAAAAAAAAAGATGGGACATCTCACTTAGTATAGTCTTTGAAATTAAGCAATGAAAAGGGAAAAAAATAATTAGGGCTTGATCCTCCTGAATTGAAAATTAATGTATTTAAACCTACATAGAAATATAATGTACAAAAAAATAGTACAATATTTAAACATACAATGGTAGTCTAATGTGCTTTGTGAAGTCCACTAAAAAAAAGAAACAAATGTAAAAAAAAAAAAAAAAAAAAAAAAAAAAAAAAATTAGCTATATTAAATGAGTCAATACTGTTAATGTTTTTGTCCAAAGTCAATATAATAATAATAATATGGTTTAAAGAATGTTTTCTCAGTATACTAATTTTATGCAAGATCATCACAAAAAAATGATGTTCATTTAAATGGTTTTGTACTCTCCCTAAACCCTAACCCTAACCCCTACTATCCTACTAGCAGGCTGCACTTTATTGGATATAATGTTTAACAAAAAGAGGAGGGGGGGGGGGGGAAAGAATCAAGCAATGGTGTAGGAGCATGCAGGGTGAGGAAGTGAGGGACATTTGGTTTTTATTTCTGACAGCTCAACATGTGGGCCACATGTGCAAAGGTGAGGACAAGGGGAAAAAAAAATGCAATGTTTTGTGTGTGTGTATATGAAGCAAGTTTGTATTCTATTTTTATTATCAAAATAACTACAGAAAACCACAAGTATCAATTATCAAAATGAACAAGTTCAACAGGACTTACCTTATCAAGATTGTTGTAAAAGTCTGCACTCCCAGCACATAGATATCTTCCTAACAGAGTAGCATGGGTAGTGAATATAAGAGCAGCATTGATCTTCCTTGTGCGTGTATAAATAAGACCAGCTCCAGCAAGCCACTCATGGAAATGTGCAGTCACCATAGGATCAGACTGAGTATTTTTGATGAACTAAAAAGAAGCACAATAAACAATTCTTTGATATAATTAAAAAAAAATAAATAAATAAATAAAACTAATGCATGAGCTTCCATGTGATAAGCTTATCAGTCACATCTGGAAACAACAAAAAACAATTGAGATACACATCACAAAATGAATTGCATCCTCTGCCTTTTCATGATTCTAACCAAGATCTGTGTAAAGGGTGGAGGGTTAATTATTTTGTGAAAATTATTTCTGTCTTTTAATTTCTTAAAGACTTCAGAGCTGGGTTTTTTTTCAGCATTGTTCTTTTTGACCTTTTAAAAACTGTCAAAAATGTAAACTCAAACTCTATGGCCACATCACAGTGTCCTAAGGGCTTGAAAAGACCTTCCTCCACGGAACAATACCAAGAAGAAGAGGAAGACAGCGAAAGCAATGGAAAGATAACATCAAAGTATGGAGAGACCTGTCAGTGAATGAATTTCTATCATAGGCAAAGGACAGAGAGGAATAAAGAAAGATGGTTGACAGATCTTTTGTGGACAAATAGACAAAGAGATAGGTGAAGGTCTTTTTAATTTTAAAGTAGTAATTAAAAAAAATAAATTATTTTGAACATGATCACATTGACTGAAAACTCTATTCATACATAAACGTTTATACTCTTCATGAAATTTGATTCAGAACTCAGTTATGAGCTTCGTTTTTATTTTCAAATATCCTCTAGCCATCAAAAACAATAATCAACAAAATTAAATTTTGATCTGTTGGGTGGTCCCAGTGACCTCTGTTACTAACTTTTGTTGTTATGGCAATTAATTCATTCTAAAAATTGTATGTCTTGTTAGAGACTCTCACTAACACACATTCCAAAGACTCTTCTACTATTCCACACACTACTGAGACTTCAAGTATAAACCTAGAAATTCTGATCTCATTGAAATAACTAAGTATAAAACTAGTTAGCACTGTCTTAGCTACCCTTTAATATGAACACTATTATTCTTACATTCAAACAGTATACAAGTATATATAATTACAAAACTTTGTGTCCATTTAACCTAAAAAATTTTAAGCCTAAGAAATGAGGGAAATTAAGCACATAAGAGAGCTCAAATGGACTTTTGGTTGTGGTATCCCATGTAACCAAACAAAAAAAATAAATTGGATTATAAAGAGACTGAAATAAATATTTCTATTATAAATATGTATAAATATTATTATAAATATCATCATAAATAGTTATTCGATTATAAATATTCTACTCATGAATTTCCTAGTTGAAAAAGGGGAATGTTTTTTAACAAATTTAACCATATTTTTACTTACATCACCTAAAAACCATGCAACCAGCGCTCCAAATATAACAGCATCGTTGGACTCCCTGTCGTGCCAGGGAACGCCGATGTTAGCTGTCTCCCAAAGCTCATGCTTGAATTCATCTAATTTCCATGCTGCTGAACCAATATCAAACAATACAACTTTGGGGTAGCCATCAATCAGCCAACGACCGAAATATACCTTGACAAAAATATAACAATATGTTTATAAAAACGTGTTTTCTGCTTCTTTAACAATATTACATGTAAATATTAGAAAGTGAAAAAAAAAAAAACACTTCAGCAACAACTGCATTTTGGTTTCAATAAAAGTTTCATTTTGTTGTTACATTTTTAAACTAAAGTGCATATCAAATTATATATATAGTAGTTCATATTGAAAAGATCTTTATCAATTATAGATCTGCAAACTACACAAATGTGAAACTATAAATAAAAATGTGAAATAAAAATATGTAAACAAATTATTCGCTACATGTACATGAGTACAAGGTACTATGAATGTATGACTATTTTGTAAAACCTGGAGTATCTAATACTTCCAAGAACTGTAATATTCAGCATGAGCTAGGTGTATATATTACAAAGTGCTGTAGCCAGACAAGAGCACATACAGGCAATGAATACTAAAAACAATAAAAGTATAAACGCTAAGTCATGTTAAGTATGACTGCCTGTTAAAGTTAATATACAATGCTGACATCAAACACTCAATGCATGAATTTGGTTATCAGATACAGTGAACATTACCTGGAAGTACTTACAAATAACATTTTAAAATTAAACAGCTTTTTAAAATTCCAGGTAAAATATGGGATAAGATAGGCTCAAAGTTTTTAGGTAAAGAGATATATCAGACACATTCTTAATTTATACCAAAGAAATATTAAATTACATTTAAACTTGGAACAAGTTAATTGAATAAGCAAGAAATAAAAAAAAAAATTTGCATCTTTAATTCAAACAAATGAGGAATGTAATTCCTAATGAGTCAAATAACTGTCCTTACTAAGCAACAAAAAGAATGAAAAATATTCACCTTGATGCCAGCTTTTCTCATGTTGCCGATAGTTTCACGAAATACATGATGATGGGGCTCTAACACTTCTACCTCTGTGCGTACACAGGCTTCATTGTAAGGCCCTATCAAGCAGCATTGTTCACCCCATTCCTCTACAGTCACAGGTGCCTTGGTTTTTATAACAGTGTAAATACCCCCAACTGCAAAAAAATAAGTAGTAATAATCATTTTTTGAAATCCATAATACTGTCAAATGTAACTCACAAAGGTAATGTTTCTTGGCATTATTATTTTTTAGTTAATTTTTGTATTTTCTTTTGAGGATTTCTATGGGATTTGATTCTATGTGGATACTTAAATCAATTCAATTTTTTTTTTACCTTATTTTTATATTTTGTCATACTAAAAAAGCTTCTCACAATTTCTACATGAAAACCCAATGTGACCTATATACTTTGCAAATGAAGCCATTTACTGTTGGTGCTTCAATTAAAGAGTGTATTTGATTTGTGCCTTTCTATAAGTCTCAAAAGTTTGTCTTAGCATTTGCTTCCCATATGTTAGAACAAATTAGTAGAAATACTCCTCCTTTCCTAGTGCTATTAGAGCATGGAATGGGTTTCCTGAATTACCCATGAGTTTAAGCCATTGATTAGCATGACTAGATTGACCTAGTGACATGCATAGATCGCAATCATAAAAAATCATAAAATCATAAATAGTTTATCTTTATGACTTTCATTTATTTACTTTTCTATTGCATGTTTATTATATTCATGTTGCAAACTTAAGTGATAATTTGAAAAGTAAGGCTAAGCATGGAAAACATACAGTTGTTAATACAGTAAACTACATTGCTACAAAAATATTGTTGTGACAGTATTTGCAAACACAACAATGTTATTTTTTTTTTACAATGGTTGAACTTGTTTCTCATTCACCAGTTCAGGAATCCTTTTGTCTTTGCAAGATCATGATAAATGGCATCTTTAGCATCAAGTCTATTTTTTAATTACAACTTGATTACTAACAAACTGGAAAAACCTGTTTAGAAAAGATATGTTGTTGGAAATGGAAGAAGGCGCAAAACAATCTCAGAACGGAATATGCCTGTAAGCAGATTCAGAATTGAGTAACTGACATTGAAAAGAAATTATTTTTAGTTGCATCGCTATTGACGTAATGCAGGTTGAGTGAGTTTTGATGAATTTTAGTGGCGATATTCAGAACCAAATGTTGAAATTCAAATTGACACCCAAGCATACTTGGAGGAAAATCAGGACAAAACAAAATATTTATTTTTTCCAATATATTATGCAGCCCTGCCACCATAAGTTTTTTAGCTCCATAATGGTAAGTCCTAGGAAAAAACTGCAAACATCTTTAAACTTGTCATCCATTTGTCAATAAATAAATAAATAAATATATATATATAGGCCTACTGTTTTGCTTCACAATGCATAGTTACAATAAAATATGATATAGAAGATGGTCAGTTCCAGCACTGACTTTAACAAAACACCATTACCTGCTTTGTAACTTAACAAACACTTCATAATTATAGCGTTTGCATTTAAACTTAACCTCCTTCTGTTCTAGAAGAAAAAAAGTGACGTCATACCAGTGCTCTTTGGACCCAAGTATAACCCTTGTTACACCCTTGTAAGCCTTGTTTTTCAGAGAAAAGGAAACTTAATCATGTGTTTGAGCTAAAAGGAAATCTAATAGACTAGTTTCATCATTTCTATCAAAATAAAGGCTCATTATATAAATGTTGTGGGAAGTTTTTAGACAAAAAATGTAGATTACTATCTTAGATCTATTATAAATAAACTAGACTGACTAGAAGTGTCTAGACTCTCTTACTACACTAGTTTACTGTGTCTTAGAGTTTAGACCCTAGAACTAGATCTAGTCTAGTACAGACAGGAGGGGTGTCATTTTTTGATATTTTAAGTGATTTTTAATGATTTTTTAAATTTTATATTATTAAAAAATGATTTTACACAGTGTAAGTGCCATTGAGCCTTGAGGTTGTGTCACTGTCAGTGTACTGTTTGTTATGTCAACTTATGTTAGATTTAGATCTAGATCTAATCTAGATTAACTTTAACTTAACTTACGACTTGACTTAGACCTGGACAGGATGCTGGATTCTTAATCTTAGTCTTAGTGTGTGACTGAAGTTACTGAACTGACACTGACTTCACTGAGTGACTGGCAATCTGTCACTTCTTAGATCTAGTAGTGTGACTTCTGTCAGTGTAACAGTAAGAATATGACTCTAACACTGCACTGAGACTGAGTCAGTGACACAATGACTAGATCTAGAATGAGTATTACTAGATTCTAGTATGAGTTGAGTGCACTGTGTTGATCTGTCCTGAGCCTTGAGGCTGATCTGATGACTGATGCGAGTTTTAAGTTCAGAGTCGCCGTCATGTTTCAAAATGCATAATCTTTTCCTTACCTTTATTAGCAACTTCCCAAGCTATTTCAAACAGCCATTTATTTTGTGCAGCAGCAGAAGCACCCCTGTCATAAACTAAGTCCTCTAAATCGGGCTCGACATTTTTCAAAGTACGGTAAAAGCTGTTTCTTCTTTTTTGAAGCGCCATGTTTCGACTGCACTGTCATTAGGTCAAGAGGTGAAGGTCACCAGCCTAGCCTTGATATAAGTAGATCTATATATTCTCTTACATTTTAAATACCTTGACCTTATGCCTTACATTGTGTTAAAAGTAGTTAAACCATGGAACTAGTATAGTTCCATGGTTAAACATATGGCACAACTTCTACCCGCACCGTGAGCGGTGCCGCAACCACGAACATTTCATGCTAATGCCTCATGATGTTAACATGTTACAAAAGGTTGCTGAAAGGTCTTATACTCTATATAGATATAGATCTACATCTACCAGGGCAATAGATTTATACTCTACGTTTAGGTCATGTAAGCTGAGTGTGACTGCGACCTTTTTGCACTTTCAACAGCAGAAAGTCAGGCACATAAACAGGCTTTACAGACATTACTGTAATGTACAATGTACATAATTGTATTATTGTAGGCAGAGTCTATATATTAGCCTATAGATAACATATATATTTATATATTGATCTAAAACGCAGTGTTTCCCATACATTTTGTCGGAATACTTTGCACCTTCTTAGAATTTAAAAGAACACGTTAACAATATATTACTGCTTATTTTTAGTCTGAATTATTTTCTGATTGTATATATAAACTCTTAGCCTTCACGTGTGGTTCAAATATTGAACCTGGCGAAACCGTTACCAATGATTCGACAGGAGAAGAGCAAAGATGAGCAACTGGTGCTGAAACAATAGGCTAATATTTAAATTTCGGGCAAGATCGAGGGGCTCGTTATTATATAGCCTTGGCTGGCTACCCATCTAGGAGAAGGGAAAACCAAACCTCCGCTGCCTTGCAGCTGTACCTAAACACGGGAAAGGCTTTGGAAGACAACCCTAAGAAAAATCAGGAGCTGGTGACTCCAAAGATGAATGTGGCAGACTCTAATACAGTCAGGCAGAGCCTGCGGCGCTATTGATCCCTAAGCAATGTTCGTGAACATCTTGTAGTGAATGTAGTCCACTGTAGTACAGTTTGTAACCAGTTTGTTATTTAGTTAACAGCAATGCCTATTCATGCGGTTAGCGTGCTATTCCGGGTTCATACCCTGCTCGCTGCCATCGGAGCCATCCCCCGCATCCGTCGGAAGATTTGGACAAGGAAGCTAATTATCTTTAACTTTTAGAAACATCTGAAAAATGTAAAACATAAAAAAAAATTACTAGGGCAAATGAGTCTTTGAAACATTATTACTTTTGACAATCAAAATAAAATCACGTCTTGAATATTCCTTGCGAATACGCGGATGCGACATGAACTACAGCAACTCCGTTGTGAACTGTTATCCTATATCCAGTCGACTCATCTCCATACGTTTAATGGCATCACCATTCAAAATCACCATCATTCAAGCATACGCTTCAACATCAACATATGACGACGAGGCTGGAGAACAGGTTTATGAGCAATGACAGGAAGTGGTCAATAAGGTCGCGAAAAAGGACAAACTAAGTACAAGGAAACTGGAATGCCAAAGTAGGAAGCGACTCCTACCAAACATCGAAAGACACATGTGAAAGATAAAGTAACCTCTCAACTAATGAACGAGGTCAGCGACTATTAGAATTTGTGAAATACAACAATCTCTTACTGGCTAACACACTAGGATGGCACAAAAAATCGCGTATAACTACATGGCACAGTCCTAGCGGAGAACACCACAACCAGATCAGCCATATCATGGTGCAACAGCGTTTTAAGACAAAACAAGGTTTCCTGGAAGCGATCATGACCTTGTTATGATGACCTTCAAATTACACCTAAAAAGGTAACAAAGCAAGGACCTACCAGGATAAAATTTTACCTGGATAAACTGAAAAATCCTCAAGTAGCTGCCACATTCGAGACACAAGTAGAGAGACGCTTTGCAGCCCTCAATATCTTGGACTCTAATGACCAGGATATCGACACACAAATCAATATGCAGTCACAGGCATAGCTTTGGAAATACTAGGGAAGCTTCGCCCGCCCCCCCCCCCCCCCCCAAAAAAAAAACAAAAAAAAAACATGGGTAACAGAGGATATACTCTGTGACAAGCGACAGGAGCTTAAAGGGAAAAAGTTGTCCACCCAAAATATGTCCACGAATACAAAAGCGTCAACAAACGGATTAGAAGAATAAGTGACAAGCAACTGAACAGGAACTTAACAGGAATGACAGTAAAAAGCGTACCAACTAATGAAGGACCTCATTACCTCAAAGCATGGAAAAATTAACACAATAAGACAAAAAAAATCATCATCATCATCATCAAACTCCATTTGAGTGAGGGCTTGAGAGGCTTAAATCCTCTCTTGCAAAAGCCCTGGACAGAAACCCTGCTGTCTTGCGTAGTGCGTAGGCGTCACCATACAGGTCGAGAAATTTTGGTTTCCCAGACCTGTCGAGACGGAGATCAGCAAGTCTGGGGCAGTCAAAAAGAATATGAGACACGGTTT
Organism: Biomphalaria straminea; assembly: GCA_021533235.1. Taxonomy (NCBI): domain Eukaryota; kingdom Metazoa; phylum Mollusca; class Gastropoda; family Planorbidae; genus Biomphalaria; species Biomphalaria straminea. Next base: position 15,562,886 of record JADKLZ010001483.1, read on the forward strand.
CCTCTTCTTCCCCGCAGCGGGGGCACCGTGAGTCAAAATTTGGCCATAACCGTGAAAAGTACCAGTCACACCTATGTGACTTGGTACCCACTGCATTATCACAGGAATGCCATAGCGCTGTTTCATGTTGTGTGAGGTCATGATGACAGTGTCGATATTGGGGGGCCATGGTCCAGGGCTTTGCAAAGCCTGTAGTACAGGTTTTGAGTCAGTGACCACAACAATCCGTGTTGCCCCCAAATGTCCCTCGCCGAGATGTGAGTCAATGACCTTTAGGGCTTCACAGACTGCCATGGTCTCCGCATCAAAACTGCAAACACTACCACATGGTCCAAAGATTTTAACTGAGTGGGAGCCAGGAAATTCGATGTAGGCTCCATAGCCTGCTCTCTCAGAATCCAACAATGCCGACCCATCAGTATATGCAAAAATAGCACATGGCTTGAAAGCATTAATGGTCTCCAGTGCTATTATTTGGAGGTCGTTAGATGAACGATTTTGCTTGGTGGCGTTAGGATCTGCTAGTTTCAGTCGTACGTCTGGGGTCGTTGGGCGACACCAAGGGGGAAGGGGGTGGAAACGTTGAATGTTTTGTCGGTTGGTGGAGATGCCAGCTTTATCAGATAGTCTAGTGGCATGGTGCATAAAAGACTGCATCTTGATACGTCTTCTGCATCTCCAACCATCCACTAGTTTTCTAGCTGGGAGGTATTCGTCCAGCCTTTTATATCGCTCAAAGCAGGTCAGTACTGACCTTTCCCGCCTTAGGTTTAGTGGACCAACATTAGCCATTATTTCAGCCGCATTTACTGGACTTGTCCTAAAGGTACCACAGACAAATCTTAGTGCTTGGGACTGTATTTTATCAAGCTGTTCAAGAGCAGTCCTAGAGCCATAACTTTGCACAGGTAGGCTGTAGTCTATCTGTGATCGGACCGCTCCTAAATACAGGGATCGGAGCATGTCTGCTCGGGCTCCCCACCTCGTGGATGCCAGCTTCCGCACAATGCAAAGTTTCCCAGAGGCCTTTCTGGCAACATCCTGAATGTGCTCACACATTTTTAGTTTGCGATCTAAAGTTACACCAAGGTACTTGGGTAGCTTTTCCATGCTGAGAGCCACTCGGTTAAGGGAGAGCCGGAAAGGTTGTTCGAGAATGCCAGTCCCGAGCGTGAACAGGCAATAGACCGTCTTGGAGGTGTTTATTTCTAGCCTCCATTTTTGTGTGTATGAGCAGAGCGTATGGAGATCTTCTTGCAGCACTGTTTGTATAGAGGCTGCGCTCCTTCCGGATTTCCAAAGGACAATGTCATCAGCATATAGCAGCTTTTGGCATTTTAGCTGAGCCGGTAGGTCATTTATGAAGGCCGTGAAAAGGATGCATGACAGGACGGAGCCCTGGGGGAGGCCGTGCTCGAGGGTCATTTCCCCTGAGACTTCTCCGTACATCCTTGTTCTTATTGTACGCTCTTGTAGGAAGTCTCTAATCCAGTTATATATCCGTCCCCGCACCCCCACGGCTCTTATCTTATGAAGCAAACCAGGCCGCCATACTTTATCATATGCCTGTTTTAAGTCAATGAAGACTGCGTATATGCTTTCGGTCCTTTGGAATCCATCTGCTACGCTCTGCACAAAGATGTTGACTTGGTCTATTGCGGACATTCCAGCCCTGAAACCAGCCTGTTCTGGAGCTATAAGACGGGCACTCTCAAGGTACCAAACCAGACGCTCATTTACCATTTAATACCAAATAATAGATGCTTAACTGAGTAAAAAGATGTTTTAAAAAGATGGACGGAATACTGTTCAGAGTTGTACAACTTTGAAATCTCAGGAGATGCAGATATACTAAATGTCGCAGCAGTTTAGCCAATTCTTCGCTCGGGAGTAGCATCAGCAGTTAAGGGACCTGAAAAAGGGAAATCGGCCGGATTTGACAACGTTCCTGGTGAACTTCTGCGGGAGGACAAACCATGATAAACGCACTCTATACGTTTTACAACATGATCTTGCAATTAGGAGAGTGTCCCAAACCTTAGACTCAATCACTCATCATCACCCTTCCAAAAAAGACAATCTACAACTCTGCCAAAACTATCGCACCATCAGCCTCATAAGCCATCCCAGCAGTACTGTTAAAAATTATATTAAATCGACCAAAATCGATAGCAGACAAAATCATATCAAAAGAACAAGCTGGTTTTGGACAAGGTCGCAGCACAACAGAACAAATCCTAAACTTCAAAATACTCTGTGAAAAAATATCTCCAACACCAAGAGAATCTTTTCCATGTTTTTATTGATTTAAAGCAAGCTTTCGATCGAGTGTGGCACCGGGCACTCTGGGCGACAATGGAAAAGTACAACATTAATAAAAACATAATTAAAGTTATCAAGAACATCTACAAAGATGCCACCAATGCGGTGTACTTCAACAATAATATTGGGGACTGGTTCAAAACCACAGTTGGAGTAAGACATGACTGCCTACTTTAAAAACACTCTTTAGTGTCTTCCTTGAAAGGATTATGGAACATGCTCTCGAGGGCTATATTATGAAGGTACTGTAAGCGTTGGAGGAAGAATAATGACTAACTTGCGCTTCGCAGATGACATTGATGGCCTAGCATTGACAGAAGAATAACTAACTGATATGGTGATGCGCATTGACAAGACTTCAGCAGCATATGGATATGCAGATAAATGCCAAAAATAAAAAACAACAACAAACAAACAACGAATTATCTGGAGGTTTTCTAAAATCGTGACAACCAGACAAATAATGAACCACCTCAGCAAGACGTAAAGCTTGTTTTTTTTTTGCTTGAGAGAAAATCTCAAAGCACTTCAACGAAACTTTCCGGGAAGCGCGGAAATAATTTCAAGACGTTTTGCTATTTATAGTCTACTTACTAATCTAGATCTAGATCGATAAGCCTATCATAAAAAAAATAGCATGATTAAACGAAAATTAAATTTATTCGATCTTGTAAAATGAAAATAAATTTAAATCTATCTAGATGCCGACTATATTCATATTGAGCAATGATTTTCCTTTTACTGTACTAAATGCTATTCTAGTCTACATTTAGAAGTTCGTTTTGATTATCTTGCAAGATCAGAATCTAGAATATCTTAGGCTTTAGAAAATTTTCTTTACTGGCCAGATATTTTGTTTATTTTTCTTACTATGGAAACAACAGAATCTAGCTCTAGACACATAGATCTAGAATAGATCTAGTTTATTACTACTTTACATGTAATGGGAGTTTTATTATAGTTAAAATACCTCGGAGTAGATATAGTAATACATGCATATAGTGATATAGAACACGAGTTTAAAAATGCACTTAAGAAAATTATTTTTTAACAAGTTGAAGCTGTCTTTTTAGCTCTGACTAGTGACTAGTCTGACAGATGATGGATAGGCAAGCGTCTATTTTATTTATATAATTATTTAAAAATTTATAAATATTAATTATTAATAATATTAATATACTAATATAGACTAATAAGTAATATATTATATAATAATACAGGCTCTAGTGGCATGCTAGTCCTAGAAAATTAGAAAATAGTAGAATGCTCGACTGTACTCGACAATTATTGAATATCTAAATCTAATGACTGATGAATGTAAGTTGTAAGTTAATGTAAGTGGAGTGTAATTATCTGATACACTGTATGTATACATTATACAATGTACTGACTATATACAGTATAGTATAGTCTGAATAGATGAGATCTATATAGTCTGAATTGAATAGATGAGATCTATATAATATAATATAGATCTAATTAATATAAATAATACCGAATGCTGTTTACACAGTACTATTAAGTAACATCACTCAATTACTCAATGTAACTGTACATAATTAAAACTTAAAGTAAGACATCTATTCAGATCTATCTAGATCCCAGATGTCTGTTTAGAGTCTGTTAAGAATTAAGTCTATATTTTATATTACCTATAATATTACTATATATTACAATACTATAATGCCATAATGCCTATTATCTCTAGATTTATATTCTATTCTTGCAGTCAGTTTAGTAGTCTATGTTAATATAATATAAATCTGCAATAATTATAATATTATATAATGTTTTATTTAGTTCGTCCATCGTGGTTCGATGATGATCCACTTTGTCATCCAGGGGGCTTAGGCTTTGCACTGGGGTTTTGTGCCTCCTCATGTAGCTGGTGAGACCTGTATGAGCCCGGAATGTTCGGCTGCACACTGGGCAGGTTTTTCCAGCTGGAGCTAGAGACAATGGCCTTGCTTTTCTTCTCTGGCGTTTTTCTTCTGCCAGCATTGTTCTTTTTTCCTCAGCAACCTGTGCGCCAGTCTTCACAGCACGACACCATGATGCTCTGTTATGTGCCTCTGTCTCCCAGGTTGCTGGATCTATGATGAACGCTTTCAGTGAAGCTTTGAGGGTGTCCCTGAAGCGCTTTCTCTGACCACCTTGTGAGCGCTTTCCTTCGCTTAGTTGGCCAAACAAGAGACATTTAGGATGTGGTTTTCTTCCATTCTGCAGACGTGTCCTGCCCAACTCAGCTTGGACTGCATCAGGATTGTGGTGATGCTTTGCAGACCCACTCTTCAAAGGACTTCGCAGTATCTGGTATTTTGTCTTGCCAGTTAACATTCAGTATTTTCCTTAGACATGTCATGTGGAAGTGTTTCAGTTTCTTTGCATGTTTTCTGTACACTGTCCACTTTTCTGAGGCATAGAGCAATGTAGGGAGGATGACGGTTCGATAGATCCCTAGCTTTGTATTTGTGGTGATACCACGACTGTTCCAGACATTTTTAGACAGTCTGCCATAGGATGCACTGGCCTTGGCGATACGCAGGTCGATTTCATTATCAATCTTTCTGTTTTTGGAGAGTGTGCTGCCAAGATATGTGGATCTGTCCACAGCGTTTATATCATGTCCATTTATCTTGATGCTAGGATCCGAGTAGGCTTTCCCAGGGGCAGGCAAATATAAGAATTCAGTCTTATTTGTGTTGATGGTAAGATCAAAGTCTGAGCATGCTCTTGAGAAGTCACTGACGTTGCTCTGCAGATCGTCTTCAGAGAAGGCATTTAGGGTGCAGTCTTCATCTATTCTATCTTTCTAGATCCCAGATGTCTGTTTAGAGTCTATTTTCTATATTGCCTATATTACTAAATAATACTTGTGAAGAAACAAGTCCCTTTAATTATAAATTGCCTTTATTGAGAAGCATACAACATAACATATTTACAAGATGAATATTATATACAGATAACCAACTCTACAAGATGACTTCCATTCTTCATGTTTATAACACAGTCGACTTCCGCAAGTCCCCTAACTCCCAGGTCTCCAACACTTGACCGTGTGTCATGGTTGACCACACATAGTAACTGTGTCACAACAATACTATAATGTCATAATGCTTATTATCTGTAGATCTATAGTCTATTCTTGCAGTCAGTTTAGTATTCTATGTAAATATAATATAAATCTGCAATAATTATAATATATGTTTTAGGGCTTAAACGTCTTGCTCTCAGGGAGGTTATGGTTTGTCGAATCCAGTCCAATGTTGTGCTATTTCTTCCCACATATTTTTATTAATTGAAGAATCTAGTTTTCAGACATCTCTGTAGGTTAGCCTTGAGCAGCCCTTGTGTCTGACTCCCTCTACAAGCTTATGCTAGGATAACTAAGGAAATTTTCCCATCTGGCATGCAGGTGACTTATGTCAGAATCAGCATAGTCTTCTGTGTCCAAAGATCCCTCAAGGAGATGCACATAATATGTTGCAGGCAGCTTAAGTGAAAACAATTTAATCTATGCTCATTGATGCATCCATGTTGACAAGAAGAGTGCTTAATTTACTGGCATTGTAGACTAACATTTAGGTTGTGTGGTCTGTAAGGGTGTGATTTCTGATACTTAGGCACAGGACATCACAGAAGTAGCCAAGATAGGCCTATTTTAGTCTTGGTCAGGCTTAGTGTAAAACTGAACTCTTGACATGCTGCTGCGAAATCATTTTCTAGCCTTTGTAAATCTCCTTGCACATGTTAGTGCCACTTTGGCAGCTAACAGCAGTTCCCTTATAAGATATGTCAAGTTTTCATTTGGGCTTTAAACTGAGCCAGGTTATATAGCTTTCCTTGGTAGCCTTGGATCTACTGTGGAGATACGCAGGTCGATTTCATTATCAATCTTTCTGTTTTTGGAGAGTGTGCTCACCAAGCTGGTGAGTACAAATGAAAAGAAGATGCAGAAAGATAGCTTTTTTTTTACATCCAAGAGGTGAAATCGTCAAACTGTACAGTGCCCTTTTACTTTTTCTCAACTAATTTCAGGTACTTATTAGAGCAGGGTGGACTCCTTTCTTCACAAGGATTTGAACTTGGGACCCCTCAGTTCTGAAGGCAAGGCATTACCACTCAGCCATTGTGCCTCCACCCACATCTGAAACCCCAAAAAAAGCCTTTGCCAAAGACAATGACAAAAAAAGCTTTGTTTGCATCAAGTGTTGCAAAATATGTAGGGCACAAGTGGGCTTGCATGATTACAGGAAATACTACACTAAAGTTGACTTTAGGTGCACCATATGCCTTTTGTATCAATCTAATTTACCCTAAATCATTAATATCTCCATTTTCATTAATCACAATGCTGAGGGATATAAGTGCAACATCAATTTCTACTGAAAGGAAAATATCTTTTAAACATAACTTTTGCTTGTTTTTAATTAGATGAATAAAACCGAGTGAAATGTCTGCATCAAGAAAAATACATGTAGACATTGTTCAAGAGAGCAACGAGCACATTGAAAACAACACAAAATCCATGGAGACTATTAATGAGAACAGAAAGTCTGTAAATGAGCATCATCTTGATTCTAGCAGACCCAAATCCTCTAAACTGAAGAGAAAAAAGCTTGCTTCCGCACAGCTATCAATGAACAATGCGGGGGATTCAAAAGAAGAGAAAGAATCAAGAAGAAATATACCTGCAAAGGAAATTATTCCACTTCAAAAAGATATACTTGAACAGAAATATCAGGTTTGTGTATGTTTTGAGGCTTAAAAAATGTATTTATTCTTTATTCAAGTCCAACTCTATGACATCAGCTCATTGTATTCTTACTTGCTATTACTTCTCTAGAACAATAAATTGATGACGCCATCAAAAACTTTAAAAAAAAATACTTGTTGGATTTTCCATTCCTACTCTAGCTTACACTTATTTTTGTGAATTTGCATTTCATCATAAAATCTACTTAAAAAGTTAAATTTCACTTAATTTTGTGTGCAATTCTATTCCCAGGAGCTTCACCAGTTACTAGTCTTACCTCTTGTTCAACCAATGAATAAAAATGTATTGAAAATTGGTCATCTGCTTCAGCTTCAGTCACTGACGCATGTTCCCAATAATGAAGTTTCTTCTGACCAAACTATTGAAATTATTGAAGGTACATTTTTTTACATAATTACATTCATCAAGTAACTTAACAAATTTTCTTATTCATCTTACCAAGCTGTCAAAATGTGTGAAAGCTTTTAATATGAATAATATTGATTTATTAGGATTGACTCTACAGAACCCCAGTTAGCCTTTATCCTTCATCCAATACTATTAAAATATATATTTTTTAAAATGAAATAATTGGAAAATGAATTCTTTTAGATTTTGACATTTAAAATCATTAAGGAACACACCCTTTTAGCGAAGAGGATGAATTGTTTATATGTAAATTGCATTTGACCAAGTTGGTTAGATGTGGTCGGTCCAAACTTTGCCAAGTGTATCTGTGCTCATGTACTTCTTTCTTCTGAATTCCTTTTTTCTTGAAAGCTATGATAAATATTTGTTTCATTATTTATTAAGCACTTAGTTTCCCTGATTGAATTTCATAATATTTACTAACATTTATGCAGACTTTTAATATTTCTGTTAACAGCTAATGATAATGAAGATTATCATGATGCATCCGAACAAATGAAGAGATTAAAAGTATTGAATAGGGGCCATAAACCTTCACAAAAAGAAGCAATATTTAGAGCCCAAACGTCTATGGATTCCTCCAATGAAGAAGGATACAGTCAATGGGTTCGAAGAAATAAAACTAAACAAAATAATTCTACAAGTGCAGAGCAAGCAATAGACAAACAAAATCAGGTTAAGAAACATATCTTTCAACCATCAGACACTTTCCTTAAAAACACTGCCAATCCTTCCATCAAACAATGGCTGAAAAGAAAAGAAAGAGAACTCAGAAAAAAGAAGCGGGAAGAAAGAAAACAGTTAAAAGAAGAAAGATTGAAAAAGCAAGAGCAGGAAATACAAAAACAAGAAAAATTTAAAGATTCTGAACAGAAAGTAAGAGAATGGATGTTACAGAAAAGAAAGGAAGCTGTTTACAGAACTAAACAAAATAAAGGAACAGAAAAAGAAGATAGCAATTGTGATACTGCCAAGACTGCCAATGATGGAACAGATGCAAATTCTACTTTGCTTAAAGGAACTGATACACAAGGCATTACCAATGTCAACATTTCACTTACAAGTCAAAGTAGGCAGCCAACCCCAACAAGTTTTGTCTATGCAAGGCCAGTGTCTGGAAGAATACGTCTTATTAAATTGCAGCAAGAAAATAAAGAGAATGCAAAGAAAAAAGATTTGGAGAAACAGTTTCTCAAGAAGCAGCTGGAAATAGAGAAAGCTAAAAAAATGAGAGTCTCTTATGATCAATGGCTGTTGAAAAAAAGAGAAGATGATTATTCCAAGCGACGAGAGGCTGCTAGAATAAGAGCATTAGCCAAGTCTGATTCTGAACTTCATATAATTGGTGTAAAAGATGCACAGAAGAGAATAAATAACTTCATGAGGCAACAAAAAATAAACACCAAAGAGATTGAGTTAGAAATCAATGATTCCAGCTCTGCAGAAGAAAACAAAAATAAACAGATTAAAGTATTGGGTTCTAAAAAAAACTTAAATGCTCGCCCCTCCAGTGCCAGGCCTTCTTTAAGTCCAAGAATATCTCGATCTTTTCACAGACCTCTGTCAGCTAATCCGTCAACAAAAACTTCAGAAAAAGAAAATGCTGAGAAGATAAATTTTAAAATACCATACCCACCAGAGAAAGGGGCCCCTAAATATGTCTTAGATAAACAAAGAAAACTGTTTTCTCCTCATTTGACTAAGAGTTCAGTCAGTGATTATGACATTAACAGCAAAGTAGCTCCTACCAGTTCTGACAAATTCAGCACAAGCAATGATTTACATGACAATGTAATTCCTATCATTGATACAAATAACAAGGCTCATCCTGTTGTTGATAAGCATGGCAAGTTGAGGGACACCAGTGATAAGCATAATAGTAAATCAAGTACTACCAGTGATACACCTAGTAGCTCTGATGCTAGCCTCATTGGAGGAAAACTAGGTGAATCAGTTAATAGGCAAAACCATCTTGATGACCATGACTTCTTAATAACAAGAAGTAGAGAAGAACACATGGTTGAGAGGAAAGAGCCAATAGAAATTAAGAACCAGACATTCAACTTTATAGAAGACATGTCTACTGCTGAACAAGAATCAGAAATAGATATTGAAAACGTTCATTCCAACTCTGCAATGGAAACAAAACAAGAAACACAACCACACATTCTAGAGCTAATCATTCATTCAGACAGCTCTGATGATAAGAATAGAATTGTTCAAGGGCAAACAGACACATTCAAAGTTAAGGAAGCTTTGGATAATGCCTCTCTAGTGGAGTTTGAAGAAGATTCAGAAATTTCAGCAGACTATTTTGTCAGTAAATCAAATCTTATTAAAGATGAATCTACAGTAAATAAGTCAGAAGAGGATTCCTTTACACATCTTGAGGATGTGCCGAATTCTAAGAACTCTGAAAAGCATGTCTCTTTTCAAGAAAATCCAGTTGTCTTTGAATCTTCTGACGCTGAGATCAATTCAGAATCTTCTGAGACTACTGAAATTGATGAGGACTTGCCAGAAGAAAATGATGAATTTTAATTTACTTATGTAGAAGATAGAGTAGGAATAAAAATAGGTAGAACAAATTTTATGTCTTGTGCATAATCGAATGAACATATCTTTTTTTCTTGTCAAATGTTTCTGTAAAAGTTGTTTAGATATTTGGGTTAATATGTATTTCTCAATTATTAATTCTAGGTACTGTAAGTTTGATAATTTTATTTACATCAATCAAATCATGTAATATATTATTTTTAAATCAATCAAATCATCTAATTTTATGCACTTATGTCATTTAGCAAATGCGAGCTGCTTCATTTAAATACATGACTTGGTCTCAACAGGTAACAGTGAAAGAGTCACAGTAGAATATAAATCCATAAGTCCATTTCTTAATTATTAAATTGATGATTTTAAATAATTCAAGACCTCAAAAAGAAATTTTTTAATACAATCTATCCCTTTTGATTTTACTCAAAACCCTAAAGAACATTCAATTCCATGACACCAAATGTATGCACATTCCTTAGTTGTTGGGAAACTTACTTCAAATTTGTACAAACATGAAAATAAAGTGTAATATACATGTTATCTCAGATAAGAAAAAAATAACAACACAAAACATAAACAAAACATAATAAACAATCTACATTTTACATAGTAATATCACATATCAGGAATAGTTCAACACATATTGATACTCCTCCATTAATAATTTTAAATATGTTTAAATTTTGTGATGCTGTTAAACATTTCAACAAACTCTGTGTGCCAAATATAATTTATAGTGCATCTACTCTCTCATTTATATGTAATCATATTTTCATTTAATAATCTTTCTCAATAAAAAATATAATTTATTTCAAATTTGTTTTTGTTTGCTTTTTATGTGTGAATGAAGTCAACCATGTTATTATTATAGCTTTTATATAGCGCTACCTTCATGCTGATAGCATGCTCAGAGTGCTTTGGTCCAATCTCATTTGTGGACCAGTGGGGGGGAGGGGGTATCTAGGAGTTAGTTTCCCGTGCTGCCTTTGGGCGCTCAGTAAACACAACTCTGCCCGAGTCGGGTGTCGAACCTCGAGCCCCCTTCTAGGTAGCCAAGCTCAAGCCGCACTTAGCCTCTCGACCACGCTTCCCACCATGTAGTAAAATTTAAAATATTTTTTCCTTCATAATCACAAGACAGAACTTATCATGTGTGAGAGAGTAATGTCTTTATAATTAATTTCCATTATAAGAGAAAATTTATATTTAAGTAAATACATTGACCATATTATTATTAATAGTGTTTGTTTGTGAGATACTGTTGAAATCTGTTCAGAGGGTGCCATAATGCCATTTGATCCATGTTAAGACAATGTCTAAGATTTTTTGTTTTAAATCAAAAAGGAATACTATTTTAAAGATGTGGGAATCATTTTGAAATCAGTTAATGTCTACCTCTTTTTTTTTAATAGCAGGAATAAGCATAAGCAGAAATAGCTTGAAAAATATACACACTAAGAATACTACTTGTTTTGACCAATAAAACAGCTTAATGTCAGAAGCTTCTGCTTTGAAGTGATTTAAAGACTACAGATCACAACTGATTGATTTGAGGAAATTATTTGGCATGGTTGAGACCAATCATCAGTGTTTAGGGACTTCTATAATGAATGGTTTCAATATGATAGGAGGAAATTATTAGGAATGACATTTTCAACACTTTAATCATTGGAATTATGGATTATTTATATTTTTACACTGAATACTTTTTCACTCGATCATGATGAATCAATAGTCCAGTCTGGTTAATCAAAGATAATTTTGATCTATATATATATTTAAAAAAAAAGCAAAAAAAGTTATAGCAGCTACCTCAGACAGAAATTTTCCTGAATAAATGATGGATCAGGGGTTATACAGGCATCTTATTCCATTTCCTGACCTTCCTAGCATCACCTTAAGGGAAGCTAAGATTTGCTTGGCACCAACGTATTGTAGGAGCAGTTGGAAGGAAAAATAACATGAAAAATCCTAATGCTTTAGGGAGCATTGGTTTAAAAGACACTCTTGTGAGTTGTTTTAAATAGAATATTA
>JADKLZ010001483.1:15620100-15630584 GCA_021533235.1 Biomphalaria straminea
ATTACAAATACTAAACTCACAGTTTGCATAATTTGTTACCTTTAAAACACACTTGTCAATTAAACTGTCTATCCAGTCTGTGTAACTCTCTATCTGACTTTGTTTCTGTAGTAAACTTTTTAGCTCTTCAAACACTGCAATTAATGATAAAGCTTTAGCCCATAAAAAATACAGACATCAAAAAGCTATATTAAGTAGAACAAATATATTTTAAATAGCAAAGTAACTTAATTGAGAAGGAAAAGCCACATATATGTAGAAAGTAATTGAATAAACAGTTATTAATTTTTAAAATAGATTATTATAAATGATACCACATCAAAGACTTACTCCTACAAGCAAGCTGATTATTAACAACAGATGTATCCTGTACTGTGAAATCTGTGACAATACATATTTGGTCAAAATCAATGTGATCAAGGTCACACAAAGCCTTGTATGTCAGTTCAATATTGGACAGTTGGCATCTGCATATCTATACAAGCAAGTTGAATTTCAGATAATTGTTACATTTTATCTATAATTTAAAAATATTATTATTATTCTAAATTGTTTTGTAGCTAAGTCTAAACAAAATCTTTTTTTTTTTTGGTAACTAGGGACTCTATTTGCCTAGGAAAAATGTGTTTCCCTGTTGTGGTTCTCTGACTGGTAGCACCAAGTGTGTAGAAGTTTTTACCCAGTTTTGGGACATTGCTTTTCAGATATATCAGGTAGCCTACATGAGATATACTACTAGTGATCTAAGACCAGATGGTAAATAATTCTTCATTATATATGTTGGAATATGTTAACTTTTCTATGTGTAATTAAATTAGTATATAATCAAAGTTATCCAGAACCTCTTCAAGAATGTCACCAGTGCTGAGTACTTCAACAATAATATTGGGGACTGGTTCAAAACCACAGTTGGAGTAAGACAAGGCTGCCTACTTTCACCAACACTCTTTAATGTCTCCCTTTAAAGATTAATGAAAGATGCTCTCGAGGGCTATGAAGGTACTGTAAGCATTGGAGGAAGAAGAATGACTAACTTGCGCTTCGCAGATGACATAGATGGCCTAGCAGGGACAGAAGAAGAACAAGCTGACCTTGTAACGCGTTGACAAGACTTCCGCAGCACATGGCATGCAAATAAATGTCGAAAAAAACAAAACAAATTATGACCAATTGCCAACAGGGCTTTAAAAGAGGCATTAGTATTGGAGGCGAAAAGCTGACTAGTGTTAGCAGATTCATATACTTCAGAGCTATTGTCTCAGATGAGGGAACGAAATCCGAACTATTGGCCCGAATAGCACAGTCCACAGCAGCCCTTTCAAAACTTCAAATAATATGGAAAGACAATAAGGACTTAGCCCTCGGCACCAAAATCAGACTGATGCGCATGCGCTCCCTGGTCATGGCCAATTTTTATATGCTTGCGAATCTTGGACGCTGAGTGCAGAGCTAGAGAGGAGGATCCTAGCAATGGAATTAAGATGCTACAGAAGGATCCTAAGTATCACACTCAAAGACCGCATCACAAACCAAGAGATCAGAGACAAGGTTACAGAGGCGAACGGACCCCATAATGACCTGCTAACTATTGTAAAAAAAATGCAAGCTTAAAATCTATGGCCATAGTACATGATATGTGGGGCTTGCAAAGACCTTCCCTGAGGGAACAGAAGAGGCGGGCAGTAAAAGCGATGGAAGGACAACATAAAAGAATGGACGGCCCTGCCATTATGAGAGGTTTTAAACAAGGCGAAAGACAGTTAGGAATGGAGAAAGACGGTCGACAATTCTTGCTTGGTGCCGGAAAGGTCCATCAGACTGAGGTATAGGTAAAGGTAAATTCTAGCCATTTTTTCACCATCAATTCAATTAAAATCTAAGAAGAAACTTAACAAGTAGTGCTTACACTAGTGACTGAAGTACAGTTGTAAAGATACGTTAGTACTGTAGTAGACTAGCCTAAGCTAATCAGCAATTGTTGGCTGACCATGTAGGCTACGTTCACCCCCTGAATTCTGAGTATCCAAATTTTAACCAATATTTTACACCTTCAAATCAATGAACTTTATTATGCAGCAACGTAACAAGTATAAGTGCTTCCTCTAAAATACAGTTGTCAGGATAAACTAGTATTATAACAAAATAGATTAGGATAATCTGTAGTTCATGTCCGCACGGATAAACTTGACAACGTGTACAGTAAATAGTCTGTTTACATTTCACCTTTTTAAAACTTAGTTCATGAAACCTTTTACAGTGCACTTAATATCTCATTGATAGGGGGGGGGCAAGGAGGTCACCAATTCTCTTCTTTAATATTCTCTTAATAAAAAAGATGAAGCTACGACTTTGAGCTATTTGCACCCACCTGCAAAAAATCAAATCCAGAATAAAATAATCTTAAACTTTGATGAATAAATACAATAGAATAAATAATAAGATTTCAAGAAAGCTAATTTCAAACTGAAAATCAAAACAACTTGCCTGTGCCATTTTTATAAATGCCAGCTGCCTGGCCATGCTGCGCAGAAACTGTTGTAAAACTAAAAATACAAACATAAAAATTAATATTTCACTTCTATATATATTTTAAAGAGCCAACATTTATTGATTTCAAATCAATTAACTACAATGAAGTTTCCTATTGGAATATATAATAATAATAAAGCATGTCTTTGAGTCCAGCTGCGATCTACATACTTTGCCACATTAAGCGCAAGCATAACCATTGTCCGCCGGTGATCGATTTAAATTGTCATTTCGCCGACTACGTTTTTTATCTGTCATCGGCTATTGATTTTTTTTTGGCTTCAAACGTGTATCCCGGGGCCATAGTAAGTGACCCCCAAGCGATCTCGTTGTGAAGCCACCTTCAGCCAGGTGCTCTTTTCTATGTCAGTTAAAACAAGCTGGCGCTTTGGTTGGTCTTTAAAGCAGATGAGTAGACCAGACCGAAAGGATGCATGGTGGGAGCTCTGCCGTGCGGAACAGGCCGTCCTAGCCCAGTTCCGAGTCGGACACTGTCCAATAGGCGCGTACTTTGGACGGTGGAAGGAGACACACGGTGCCGCCATTGCTTCGAGGACGACGAGACAATAGAGCACATTAACTCTATGAATGCCGAGCTCTGCAAGATGAACGATCGGGACAAGGTTATGAGAGAGAGAACACTGGTCCATGTGTGGCAAAAGGTCTGTCCTTGTATTGGGATAAGGCCACCCTACAACTCACTGCACGCTTTCTCTTCCGTGCTCAAAGGGAGTAATCTCAGCATGGTTTTAACAAATGGGGTATCTGCTTCGGTCTTTAAAGCGTTTCCTTGGGGCACCTCTGTTACTTTTCAGCTCACCAAAAGGACTGCTTTTGGCATACGTTGGTCCCCCATACGGAATACAGGCCCTGGCCTAATATATATATATATAGCTCCTCCTTCGTGTTCGAAGATGAGCACATTTCTCATTTCCTATGGACTCGAAGATGGCTGTTAAGTCCAATCCTCTTTCTCTCCTGACGGACGGTACTAACGTTGATTTCATCAGAATGTGGTAAATAATTACGGAGAGAAAGAGTTAAAAAGCCGGCCGAGGGTGTCTTGGTAGCGCTTGTATTGGCCGCCTTGGGAGCGCTTTCCTGTACATAACTCTCCATACAGAAGTCGCTTGGGAAGGCGATTGTCTGGCATGCGGACTACATGTCCCGCCCATCGGAGTTGGGACCTTTTTACTGTCGCACTAATACTGTGCATATTGGACAGCTTTAGAATTTCTGTATCTGGTATGTGGTCAGACCAACGCACCTTATGGATACTCCTTAGACAGCGAAGATAGAAGGAGTTTAGCTTTTTGGTGTGGCGGGAGTATAGGGTCCATGACTCTGATGCATATAGGAGTGACGGGAGAACTACAGCACTGAGGACTTTCAGTTTTGTGGTTAAACTGACTCCTCTCCGTTGCCACACTTTTTCTTGAAGTCTGCCAAAAGCAGCACTGGCACGAGCAATACGGAAGTCAACTTCATCATCTAGGTTGACGCTTTCTGATATGGTGCTTCCCAGATAGACACATTTTTTGACATTTGCTAGTTTCTGGCCATCTATGAGAATGTCTGGTTCTGTGACAGCTTTATTTTGAGGAGGTTGATGCAGCACTTCTGTCTTTTTTACATTAACCCTGATTCCAAAATGTGTGCAGGCATTTGCGAAGAGGGACAGGCTCTTTTGAAGGTCTTCTTCGTTTGCAGCGTTTAGGGCACAGTCATCAGCGAATAGCAGGTCTCTGGTGCAGTCGAAGTTTACCTTGGTCCTTGCCTTGAGTCTCTGGGCATTAAATATGCTTGCATCGGTGCGATACTGTATGCCAATTCCAATGCTTTCTCTGTGAAAGGCATCCATCAGCATGGCGGTGAACATTATGCTGAAAAGTGTTGGAGCCAGTACACAGCCCTGCTTCACGCCATTTGAGACAGGAAAAGGATTGGAGTAGTCTCCGTTGTCTTGAACTCTTGCTTGCCCTGGCCTAATAGGGAGTCAATGTAATAGCCTTAATTGATGAGAATTATAAAAAGGAAAGACGTTTATAAAACAAGTATCCTTCTTTGACTATCCCGTAATTCCAGGTAAATGTTAGGAACACTATTGTTGACTCTGTTCACGAGAATGCGCTATCAGTCTTAGTTCTAAACTATTCTCAACGATTCTTTTCATGGAAGTTACTACAGGTTGAAAAAGAAAAAAAGTAAAGTTCCCCTTTCAGACATTGTGGTCTATAGGGCAGATGATGTAAAGGTCATCTGATTCTGTGGCCTAAGGTTAACGAGGGTGTCATGTGGCCAGCACAACGACCAACCGCCTTTACATTTCCCCAACTAATGTCAGATACTCATTAGAGCTGGGTGGACTCAGAGGCGCCCAAGGATCCCGAAATAAAAATCCCAGTCTTCACCAGGATTCGAACCCGGGACCCCCGATTCAGAAGCCAAGCGCTTTACCGCTCAGCCACCGCGCCTCCCTACTACAGGTTGAGTACAACAAATTTTTTTTACATTTTAAGCATTCGCGTGTATTAAAATAGTTTTTTTTTAATGACAATTTTAATTTTAGAACTCTGCAAAGGCATTGGTTTTCATGACTGATTAAAGCAATTAAGTCCATCCTCTAATCGCTTTTGAAAAGAAACAATACAATTTATGATGGCGTATGGGATACGTTTGGCTCCTTCTGTCTCGAATCACTGGTTTCGTTTTTTTTCTTGAGTCCGGGCAGGATCTTGTGTGACTGAACAAGCCAATTCTTGAGCTGCGAAATTTGTCACAGTGCCTGCACGTGAATGCCTATGTTTTAGGGTTATTTCATAGGACAGCTTTCTTTCTCATTCTTTTTTTATAAGGCCGTTTCATTTCTTTTACTCTCGGTGAGGTTTGTACCAGCAAGCACAGTCTGCCTCCATTCTGTCCGGTCTTTCGTGATTTTCTTCCACATACTTTACGCCTGACTTTGTTGTAGGTTAGTCTTGGGCGTGTTTTGGACATGACTCCCTAGCAAGCTCAGCATAGAGGATGTATTTAGGATTTCTTCCGACATGAAGGTGACAAGTCTGAACTAGAGTAGTCTCCTCGGTGTCGAAAAGAATAGATACTGTGTCTTCTGTGCTTTTTATTTGTAGGCTAGGGTTTTATGTTTTATATTATTGCTACTTTAATTTTTTATCTTCAGTCCTGGAGTAAATTGAGTGATTTTACCAACGATGTTCATCATAATATTCATCTGTCCCTTGACTTTCGTTGTAGGGGTGCTGTGAAAGTTCGCGTAACTAAATCCCTCCATTTTGTTTTGGTCAGCAGCTATTCTTAACAGGATATCAAGAGTGAGGCGGCCCATTCCTTTTTTGTAATTAGCCAACTTGTCTTTGGACGACTCTTTCTTCGTGCTCCATCCACTATGACAGAACCAGCTCAGCTTTCCACAGTATTGAGAAGTTCTTCCTTTTTGCCACAGTTTGCTCATGAATGTAATACATAAACGTTGTTTTCTTAAAACATCTGATGATATTACAGTTAAAAGTGAGTTTTTGTTGGTGATAAATCTCAACTCATGGCTCTATTTACGATGTGTTCTTTTTTTTCTCAAAATTTCTTTGCACACAAACTTTTTAATTGATCTTACTGTAAACAAGACTTACTTTGATATTTAGTTTGCTTAATATCTTCAGGGGTGTCAATGTGAAATGAATTCTGGAGCCAGTGTCGAAGACTTTTTAAAAATGCTCTAAGGTCTATCAACAAACTGAAGCATAAAATAAGAAAAGTCACATTTATTTTTGAAACTTATTACATGTTGATCCCATACATGTTTTATTTCTGTATGTTGATTAATGGGAGCTGTCTTAAGTAAACAGTCTATAACTTTCTTGAGTCAAATAAATGAATACAAAATTAATATCATAAATGGCAGCATAAGCCTGTTAGGATGAAATGAGCAAAAAAAAGAGTTTGTCATCTTTTTTGTTACTAAACTCTCATAGCACCATTTTTTTTCAAAACAGCTCTTGTTGGTGTATAGAAATTAGGAGCCCATTTAAAACATTTTTTTGTCTTCAATTAATTAGTTTGAAGAGTTTTTGCAATTGAAGACCATAAACCATGAACTAATTCAAAAAGTTACAATTCTTGTCTAAGAATATCATTATGAGTTAAAGGCTTGATGAATAATTAACCTTAATTAAAAGAGTTTTATAATTATAAAGAACAAAAAATAAACCAAAAAGACTTAAGAAATATACGTACTTTTCTGGTATGTCTTGTATTGTGTTTGGTATTAAAACATCTATTAAAACCTTTAAAATGCAAAGTGTTTATTTGTCAAATAATGTCAACAGAAGCATGTAAATGAATGGGGATAACAAGGACATATAGTTTTGGATATAATACAATATTATTACATATGTTACTAAGTGCGAAATAAAACAGCGTTTCCAGGCAAAGTATGAAATTATTCTACATTTCCTACTTTGATTAAAATAATGATTAGTTTAACGCCATGCAAAGTAGAAAATGTCCTATTTAGGAAGATTTATAAGCATTTTAGGCCTATATACCTCCTCTATACAATGCATAGTGCGATCATTTTTCTTTAATAAGTAATGAATATTAGATATAAAAAAACGGAACATTTTTAGCTGCTCCCCCCCCCCCAAACGATATAAAAGAATTGTTAAATTTCTAGGCAAATCATTAGAGCCGTTTTCGAGGTGCATGTCCAGGCTTTCCCCACCTTTTCCCAGAAGTTTCCACGAAGGTACGAGCCAAATAATAATAACTATTCAATCGTATATTTTTTCATATATACTTCATCAACATAGTGGTTAGTATGTCGGCTTGAGAAGGCTTGATCCATGATACTAGTTCGAATTCAGGTCGTCCCCCCCCCGTGTTTTTTTTTAAATAAATGCTACTTAAAGCGATTACGGTAAAACTCGCACAAATATCTTTTTCCTACCCCCCTTTTCTTAACTGGTTCAGATAATGATAAGTGATAGGATGGAGAAAGCTAAAAACATGAAATAGCGTTAAACAAAAACAATTGGTCAAATATGAACATAAAATATTAAGATTAATTGTTTTTTATTTACAAATTTATTTACATGACTGATCCAAGCTAATTGATACAATTACGCTTCCTATAAGCTTTTTTTAAAAAAGTATTTTATATTTTTTACTTGTTAATTCTATGGAAGCAAGAGTCTTATTTCATTCAGACTTACCGAATACAGAATGGAATCACATATTGCAATCACGTGACAAGTTACTGGGTAAGAAAGAAGACTTTGAAGATGTTCAGGAAAACCTTGCCAAAAATGAACAAGTAAATTTTGTATCTGTAAACAAAATAAGATGTCTTAGATGCACTATATATAATAATAGATTATATTCTTTTACGATGTAAAAATGTTCATTTTATGAATGATCTAAAGTGTCAATAAAAAATAAATTATGTACAATGATTACCAATACAATACACACAATGAGACTTCTAAAAAAATATTCCTATGCTAGAAACCTCCCTCCCCTTAATTAGGTTACTTGAAATTTCACTCAGCTTTAAAATAGTCAGAAAATAGTGCTGAATAATTGATTTACGACATGACAAGCCATGAAAGAAATAGCTACTTTGATTCCCT
Source organism: Biomphalaria straminea (assembly GCA_021533235.1). Classification (NCBI taxonomy): domain Eukaryota; kingdom Metazoa; phylum Mollusca; class Gastropoda; family Planorbidae; genus Biomphalaria; species Biomphalaria straminea. The sequence goes on from JADKLZ010001483.1 coordinate 15,628,275, forward strand.
ACCGCAACAAGGACAAGTAACAAAAAATATATATAATTTGTTCTTGCTTAGAGTATAGACTGCCATATAAAGTCAATAATATTTAATGTAGACTAGATTTTAGTTTATTTAGTTATTTAATTGTATTGTTCTTAGGCTAACCATGTTAAATAATCATGTATTCCAATATCTTTTTAAACAGACAATCTGAATCAAGGGTTTGACATTTCTAAGGGTCTAAATTCGAAGATTATAGAATCTAGAGAGATCTAGATCTATATCAACATCCTATGATCCGTGGCGTAGCATCCATGGCGCGAAGGGGTTCATTGAACCCGGGCCCACGACCATTAGGGGCCCACATCCCGTAGTTTAGCAACAATGGCGCAAAGAGGTGCACTTGGGTCCATAACTCTTGACCAGTTGGGGCCTAAGTGAGACGTTAGGGATGACATTGAAAGAAAAAAAATTGCACTTTTGTAACAGTTATTATTATAAAGAATCTGAAAAGCTGCCTCAAAATACCCAAAAACGTTGAACGAAACATTATATTAGTTTGAAAAAAATTATCCATGAGTTTTAAGCTAGAGTTAATATACCAGCGGCTTGGATTATTTAAATGTAAGGAGTTGTTCTCCATCAGGTTTAATGTAATGGTGGTTAGCCCTAAGTGTACTTTTGAGAGGACTATTGTTGCCATTTCGTCCCATCGTTTTCCATGTATGACCATAAACCATTGTTAATATTAATAGGCTATTATTATAATTAATGGAGTAGAAGGAAGCGTGAAAGTTTGATGTACAAAATATTAATGTGCTGTATAGAAAAATAAGGAAAGGGGCGAGTAACAATGACAATTAGGTCTAGTGCAGGGGTGGGCAAATTACGGACCACCGACCGAAGTGTTTTATGCGGCCCGCGAAAACCTAAATGAATCAAGTCTCCCCACACACTACACATTTAAAAATGCAAATATATTAAAAATAAATAGTTGCAAATATCTATAGAAATTATTGAAACTTTTGATTCTTATCACTTATAATGAAGAGGCTAAAGAAAAACTGTCTCTAAACGTCCTTCTAAAAAGTTTAAAGTAAATGAAGATTGTATTTAATAGCAATGTTTCGATACATTCAGTAGAGAGACAAGCCATGGCCAGTATCTATTCAATTCTATAAACAACAATGTTGAAAGAGTTGGGTTGGCTTGTACAAGATTGCAAGGGTAACAACTGAGCTTAGACTGAGAAAAACAACCAGCTTAATAAAATAAAGAAAATATTCCAACCATAAACTAGTAACTGGAAACTTTATACATATCTACATTGAATTTATAATTTTTAGCGTTAGCATACTTCAATTCAGTGAATATGAGCACAATGCCGTCTTTAGGCATAGTCAAATTGCGCAGCAAAAGTCCATTTATACTGCTTATCACATTGAAGAGAAGGAATAACGAAACTTGTACTCAATGTTATTGTTCGAAGTACACTAGGTTTTTAATAAATTGCATAATTTTATTATTTTTACTTTATTTTGTATTTTTCTATTTTATTCGGGGGCACCAAATTCACTTCGCCCATGGCGAAGCTACAATTGATTTATCCAATGTCGGCCCCGACTGGCAGTTCCGAAAAGTACGTGAAAATTTGTAATTAAAACATTCTGATGTTTGGTAACAGAGTTGCATCCGCTGGCCAATTATTAGATCAATATAGAATCTCAAGAAAGAAATTGTTAGGTTCCTTGTTGGACATAGACTGTGACTCTTTCCTTATATTTCTACTGAAGAGTTGAAGACAGACTTCATTTTTATCATCGGAGGCATTGCAATTTGTTGTTGTTGCACATAAAATGTATGTGAATCTTAAATCTTTTCAAACAAAGCAAGCGAAATTAAGGCCTTATCATTTTACCTTAGCTAAACGGTGAAACTATTTCTAGTGAAATGGTTGAAAAGTATAAGACTTATTTGGATTTCTTGATTATGGAATTGTGGAAGCAAATTTTCCAATAATCCTCGTGACGCTCCTGAGCTCTGTTCACGCCGCTGAACTTTCATGAATGTTCTTGTTTAGACGCGTCGCGGCTGACCATAATAACTCGTCACGCTTAACCGCTCGTCTGGCCTGGGGCGATTTGTGTTGGCTGACTATACACACCACTACTCCCCGTCTGTGCCACAACAGGTTCATAACAATACATTATATTAAGTACTACTATACATTCGTGGTGAAATATTGGATGTAAATGAACAGCAGCAAAATAAAATCATCATTCGTAAAATTAGTTCACGAAATTGCTAGCTCTTGTTGTAATTCCTCATATATAT
>JADKLZ010001483.1:15638857-15649271 GCA_021533235.1 Biomphalaria straminea
GGTCTCTTTGTGTACAGTATGTGGCTGTGATATCTAAGCAGGGTATGAGCAAGGTCTCTTTGTGTACAGTATGTGGCTTTCTCAGGTGTCAAGAAAGAATATGTCCCCACGCATCTATGCGTAATACATTTAATCAACGGCTCACGACTGAATTCAGAGAACCTGGCTTACTAATGTCATAGGTCTATATGCCTCAAGACTGATGCGTCTTTCATTGTGTGACTTATCTACTGCCTGCCAACAAAAAAAATTATATGAAAAACCAAAAAAATATGTTTAAATCAAAGATTACTAGATAAACCTCAATGCCAGTTAGGAGTTGAATTTTTCTGGGATTTTAAGACCACAGTCTGAAAGAGCATATGGACACTTGTATTCGCCACTAACTCTGTAAATAATCCAATTAATACGAAAATTTTAATTTAAACATTTCGATGCAAAATTAACTTTTTTGGGCATATCTTTAAAAAATTATAAAATAGGCTTTATATAAATAAATAAATTCTGTTTATGAATGGAGACAATTGTAAGGACGAATTAGTCACATCAAGTCTGACTTTATATTCATTTATGCCTCAAAAAAATCATTACTAACATAAATAATGCCACCCATTAGAATAAATATTAAATATTATGAATTATTTTGAGCATGTCATTAAGTACCTCAATTAACTTTATATAGGCTATGATCTTCACGAGTTACATAAACTTCAGAATATAAGATCTGCATTTCTTTTTTTTTCTTTTCTGTTTTTGTGAAATGAAAAAAAAAAACAAAACAAAAACATTCATGTAAAGACTTGGATCTAGGTCATGAAATCAGTAAATGGAGTAAATATTTCCAATGCTAGGAGTTTGAAAGTGTTGTCTCTGCCTTAACATTTTTTTGCACTCCAGTCTCCCCCCCTCCCATTCGCCGTTTATCGATTTCATTAATTGGCAATTACGACATTTAATCTAAAGGATCTTAGAGGATCTTGTGTTTAGCGATCTAAGTGAATCACGGGCTTTTAAAGACAATATACTAACGCTAACATTTGATCATCAAAAAGATCAAATTACAAAGTATTACTAAAACAAGAAAAACATTTAAAAAATATTTGCTAAAAAAAAGAAAATCGCCTCCTTCATGCAGCTTATTGTTTTTCTTTTAAGAAAGAATCCTGGTTAAGCGAATGTATAGATTTAGTACACTTTCCAATGATAAGCAGTTAGATCTAGATATAGAAAAGGATGCGCAAAATGTTCCTGAACATTAATTTATTAAACTCTTCAGTCAGAAAAGCCTTGCATTCAGAAATTCTCACAAGTGATAGTCCTCTCATTAAAACGATAGTCCTTTCAAAACCAATGCTGGATATAGTCTATACCAAGATCTTGATTTCTAGACAAATTTGCATTTCTTTCTTTTTTGTTTACTTGCTAACAGTGTGGCTGAAGAGCAAGTAATATCTCAGCGATGTACACCTGTTAAAGTTATAGATAAATCGTTATAAAGATCAGCGTCCAGGTTCTGCCCTCCATGACATTATAACTTGTATAGAGGTATTGTAATAAAGCAAACCATTAGAAGAATAGACAATTAGAGCCACTTTACAACATAGCGCCAGAGAGTACTTTGGTTTAAGAAAACTTTCGTTCTGTTGCTTCCCGGTCATTTCATCTTTAGTCACTTTATCCTAGGTCATTTTATCCCCTGGTCATTTCATCCCCTGATCAAATAAACAACAATTGCAAAAGTTTATATAATATTATTTTTAAAAGCCTATTACATACAAACATGGCTAAATTGGGTGTGTTTTGTCCACGTTTGCTGTCAGGTATTTGGAATCATTGTTAAAATATTGTTTCTTTGCAGTCGGCTATTCTCTTTGCATTGTAACCCGAAACATCGTCAACGATGTCCTCGTGTCATTAGGAGAGATTTTGTCTAGTTTTTTAAAAAGTCACGAGTGTTGATTCAGCATTCCGTGCGTCTTGGGGTCTCTTTTTCAATTCCTACTATTAATTTACATTCTTTTCATGGTTTCTGGAAGTTGGAAGTGTGTCGGTGGACGCCTGCAAATTTTTGAAACTGGCAGCGAGGTTTCCTTCCAGCTAGATAATCTGATTCGATCTGATCTTGATTCGATTCGATTTTATTTGATCATAAAGTATATATTACTTCTTATAGTGTCTGTTGATATTCTTCCGTAACACAACTATCCATTAAACTGATTAAATAGTCGTTTCGGAAGACGACTCCATCTCTTCGTAGTTGGGACCATTTTGTTAAGGCATGAATACAATCTATCTCTGATCTAGATCTATGTTGTTTATAAGTGAGGTGCAAAAATATCTCCCACCGTCAGAGATACCCCATGGCATCCATACGCTCAGCCAATCAAGTTGCAATTATAACCCGTGCTGTTTTAGCCATTTTGCAGCACCAGAGTTTCTCTCCGGGGCGCATTCCTAGGCGTCATGTTCCCTTTCTCGGCCTTGCTGGTGTGATCTAAAGTAGCACTTCTCATTAAATTCTGCACCAACTCAACTGCAGAAGCTGCCGGAGGGAATATCATTGTTGATACACACAACGCCTAAAGGGCTTCACTCCTGATTTTCCTCGAGGTTGTCTCCTGAGCCCTTAGTACCACAAGGCTATCTCCACGATAAACTGTTTTACTAAGCCCTTGGTACCACAAGGCTATCTCCAAGATGAACTAGTTTACTGAGCCATTAGTACCACAAGGCTATCTCCAAGATGAACTGGTTTACTGAGCCATTAGTACCACAAGGCTATCTCCAAGATGAACTACTTTACTAAGCCGACAAGCTCCGTCAGCCCAATGCTCCCAGTTTTAAGGCACCAGGTTTCCGCTTATTAAGAGCAGTTTTGATGAGAGCATAGAATCTAAGCCACACGAGCAGACCAGGTGCTACATTGAAGTTGTTATAGGCTATTTCAGATGCATGCCATTTGGAAGTATTTTATATTTTTGAAAATGGGAACTTATCTCCATTGACACCTGGTATAAGACGCAGCCATTTAACCGAGTGTATTTTTTCTTAAGAAGCGTATTTGAGCGGTAGTGAGCCGTTTGATATGGCAATAATATTAAGTCGAAGACTCTCCAGAGAGAGAGAGAGAGAGAGAGAGAGAGAGAGAGAGAGGAACTAAAGCACTATATAAATATTCAGACACAAAGCTAAAGGCACATTTCTAACACAATAACCTTGGGTTAATTCAACAGGTTGTCTGAATCAACCAGGAAAACCAATGACTTCTTGAGTTGAAGCCTCTAACTAACATGCACGACTAGATTGATACATGGATGCGCGTAGGACGAAACTATTTTTTTCTTTGAAGTAACGCCCTCTAATGTTATAGGTAAGATAAGCACTGAAGACATTCCACTTTGTTGTAGCCAATATGGAGGTTTTAATACATGTTAGAAAAACTATAAATAGCAAACTTGTCTGTGTATCTGGTGTACCAATGAAAATAAAAGAAAGTGTTTTTATGCTTTTTTTTTTAAATTTAAACGCTAGTTTCAACGACAGATTTTTGCACTTTTTTTTAGCACCACAGGATCAAATGATCTTGTAGCACAATAAATTCACACTGAAGGAAGCATTAAACTTTCGCTGTATAACTCAAAACGTATAAACAAATGGTCAACTAAATAGAGGTATTAAAACTATAGAGTTGATACGAAGATCAACTGCTACGCTTGAGATACTGTCATTAAGAAAGTAATACATTTCAAATGAGATTTCAAATAAAATTTCTCAGGTATGTCTAGTTTAATATTGTTGTGAATAAATAATTATGTATAATACATAGGCATAAGCTAGATCTAATTGTAGATCTATGTAGATCTTCTATATCTAATTACAAAAATAAATAAAAAATATTAGCTCAATTTTACTTTAAACTTAGCCTATCTGAAAAGAATAGCATTGGCTTTAAAAGCTAGATCTAGAGATTTTTAAAAATATTTCCTCAAACACTGTTTGCAAATGTTCTTTAAAGAAAGTGCCATTTAAAAAACACCAGAATATAACCGTGTATTTTAGAACATATATAACTATAGGTTTGCGCATTTATTTAAAAAAATACACAAAGAATTTTAGAACTTCTTTTTTATATTAAGTTGGCAGATTCAAAAGTTTTTTCCCCCCTCTGTGTCTAATGGCTAATGAGTATATGGCTAGCACTGCAACTAAACGACTTTATCATTTCTGAAATCAAATCTTGTTATTTTATCGAAATTCGGATATTTGAACTTTCATTTTTGCTAGGACAAATTTGTACAAGATTAACATGCATGATTAGATTGACATAGGAACACGCTTAGGACGTAATCATCTTTATCTTTTTTTTTGAAGTATTGTCTGATTTCATAAGATGAGTTTTATGTTGTCTGTGTGTTTGAAGAGCAAGGAGATAAGGGACGTAGAAAAAGTATTTCATTTTATTTTCACAGGTGCTATTCCCGTACAACATAGCCAATTTACTGAAATGCTCAAATACATTTTTTTTTCAAACACTAAATTATAGAAATAACTAAAACATCATTCAATATTAATTTTGTTCACATTTAAAAGATGATTCTCTGCATGTTTTAACCAAAGTTAATTTCGGAGATTAACGTTTATACTCCATTTGTTGTATATTTCTGACATCCACTTGAACCACAACTCTAAAGTGTAATTATGATTCTCTGTGGAGGGATTATGTATACAATGCTTCATCAGGTGTGTTATAGTTGCCATTCAAAACTTATTCTCTTGATAGAAACAATGCCACTTCGTTTGAAAATAGCAACGTTTTATTTACATAAAAAAGAACTTCAATAGATTTTTTATGTTCCGCGGTGTCTAATACAAATGATCAAACGAAGGCAACACTGATCGAAGGCCGAACAATCAATATACATTAGTCGACGCTGATACTGAATGTCGAACAAGAAGTTTAATAGCAATAAACCGTCGCATGTCAGCTAACTCTATACGTTCATAAAAGGCTTACTATCTCTAAGGCGTCCTGGAAGTAGTCTGTTTACATATTTCGTTCTGTCTAACAGTTAGTCTTGTTTTCACCAGTCACGTCATTTGTCAAAACTTTCCCTATTTCCAAAACATAAAATTAACTCCTAATCGTGCCATAACAATTAGCATAAAGAAAGTCTGAAAATAATAATAAAATTCAACATTTTGAAACATTGTTTGATTTATTAATGAAATGTAATTCACTTACAGTTGTGATACTATCGACCCTTACATCCAAATGTTGCATTGTCTTAAGAAGTCTGAGGTGAAACGTTTTAAAGTCTGTATTTAAAAGAAAGAGCACTACCTCGTTGTAAGATAAGCTGTGTAGCGCGGTGCTGGCCAATCAATGTTTGTTATAACTCTATGCTAAGGAAGTGGGTTGTCACTTGCGCCGTTGGGTCGCGTTGTATTTGACAAGTTGACAGTTGGTTAATTCAGTGGGAAAAGAAAAAGAAATTTTGTTTCCGTACAAAAATAACGTATCAAAGAGAAATCTAATTATCTGACAAATTTGAGCATAAAAACGTTCAATCCTTTTCTATTTTTATTTTATTCTGAGTTCTTAGAACTGATTTTCATTAGAAGTATAGCATCAAGAATTCAATTAGTATATCTTCTAGGACAGGGGTGGGCAACCTTTTTTCTATCAAGGACCGCATTAAATATTTTTTTTGAAATGGGGGGCCGCATAAATATTTATGTAATTAAAAACTTTTAATATTTTCTACTTGATTTTTTAATTTACATGCATACTTATTAAACATTTACTTATTTTTTGTACACTACCAATTGTGGAATTAAAACAAGATTTAGATATTTCTGAAACTAATTTTGCGAAAATGTGTTTAAATTTTACTACTAAAGTTTGGTTTGGAAAGATGTACATGCATTTCAAGCAACCCATTGCGGTACTCTTGATGAAAAACATGAAGTCTGTCTTCACTCTTCTTTAGAAATATTAGTAACAAAGTCACAGTCGATGTCCTTCAAGGAACAAAACAATTTATTTATTCTTCTCAATAAATTGCCTATGCTAACCCAGCGGGCACTCCTGTGGTATGGAACATCGGAATTCTTTGCTTTCACATCTTTATGCACTTTTAGGAACTGCCTGTATTAAGATACCTCTGATAGCTTTGATTACTGAGATAATTGGGTCAATAATATATTTGAATTTCAATGCATCTTTGCACAAACTTTCCCGTGTAGAGTTTATGGTTGGGATATTGTTCATTAATTTGTTTAAAAAACAGTTTTACTAAGTCAAAGCATGAGTTCCAACAGTTGTTACAATTGTCATCTTGTTCGAAGCCAACCCAACACTTTCAACACAGTTCTTCGTAGCATTGAATAACTACTGTCGTGATTTTGTGTCTTTGACTGAATGTTTTAAATTATTGCCAATAAGCATAATCGTTATTTGCTTTAAACTTTTTAGAAAGACAAGCAGAGAAAATGTTTATTTAGCCTCTTCATTATAAGAGATAGGAAGATATTTAAAATATTTTTCTCTTTATGATTTGTTTAATCTGTGGGCACACCTACCTGAATTTTGTAGGTGTTCGGGGGCCGCATAAAACACTCTGGCGGGCCGCATGTGGCCCGCTATCGTAACTTGCCCACCCCTGTTCGAGGAGATTGTAAAGACCTTCACCACACACGCTCTGTGAATCGTCTTTCTCCTCTAATTCTTTCTGTCTTTGGCCTAGGAGAGAACCTTCCTTAATGTCAGGCCAGTCCATTCTCTTTATGTTGTCTTCCCATCGCTTCCTCTGTCTGCCTCTTCTTTTCCCTCGTACTGTTCCCTGAAGGAAGGTAATTGCGAGCCCTGGGGACCTTGTAATATGGCCATATAATTTTAATTTACTTTTTTGACCAGTTGTTATTAGTAAACAAAACATAAATCTTAAATTAAAAACTCCTTGTCTATTTCAAGTTTTGAACTCGATTCCTCTTACTGTACCACTTATTTCATCTAATGGAATGTTTAATAATAATAATATTCTTTATTATAAGCCTACTTGAGGAAATTCGTTGTACAATATGCTTTCTAATTTTTATAAGCTTGCACATTTTTACCATTTTTTCTTAAGTATTTATAGAGTGACTATATCTATTCCTCTTCAATTGATTAAGACGCCAGTTATAATGTTTCGTTTCATTGCTAAGCGAGCTACAAAAACAAGTATACAAAATAAAAAGCGTCAAAATCTTTAAACAAATACCCAGACTGCCTTCAGAATTGAATTATAAACAGATTGTTAAAGTCATGTCACACAGAGCAGCATTTTATTTTTGCACCTTATCTCTGCAATCTCTTGTGTCCTAGAGAGTCTTTTTAGTCAGATTTAGACATGTGACAAACTGATAGCAGAAATCTCTCCACATGCCAGCTTACAAAGACTCAGGGAACAGACTCAAATATTGACATATGAATTGTGGGAGAACGCTTGGCCCCGCCCACTTCAGTTGTAACTGAGAAACACAAACTTGAACGATATCATTTGAGCATTTGTACCAAGCTTCGATTTACTCACTCTGTTTGGTCGGTACACGTTATTTCTATACACTTCCCATTCTCGGATTAAATTCAAACGTTACACAATTATTCAATGTATACATGATTCAATCAAAACATTAACCAATTATTAATAAACCAGTCGTAATGAATTAATTTAGTGTTATATAGAATTTTACTTAACTAAGGGGAGATTTGTGATGTATGTCCTATGTCGTTCGAAAAAAATGTTAGACTATAGAATGTTTTTAAGACTATAAAAAAGTTCTACTTTTATTATTATTTGCATAGCTCAGTGACTAATGCGTCAGTCTTTCACTGTGGAGATTTGAGACAAGTTCAAATTCAGACTCGAGCAAAGTTTTTTTAGCTTTTAGAAAAATAGCACGAAAACCTTCTCCCCTATACCCCCCTTCCCCCAATGGTTGATTGGAGCCAAACTATTTGCAATCACACAAATATGTTATTGTTTGTCCAGGTTTATTAAAAATTAATGACATGTTGCTTCAAATTATGCCAGAATTGTTTCTATAAAAGCATTTTTAACAACAGACTTGAGAACTTGATGATTTATAATGTAGACTCGAAACGAGGTTAGCATTAGACTATTGGTTGGATTAACTGAATGTGGAGAAGAATAAGCTCTGTATTACAATCACAATGATCTTATTTCTATAATCTGCATTATTATTGCTGTAGGACCTAAGGCCTGTGAAACTTCAGTGCAAGGATTGTCAAGTGTTAGCCTTGCACAGTTTAGATATTTCTTTAGAATGTACTTAAGTTAAAATTTATACTGAGCTTCAAAGTTATAATCATTGAACACAATTATGGATTTGTTACTAATTTAATGTCAAAAACTCTTGTTGAAAAGGTGTTGATTTCTTCTGTATGTTTTCCCATCGTTTGTTTATGATGTAAGATCTTGGTGAGGAATCTTTTTTTATGGCATCTGCTTTCTGCAATGTTTGTCCTAGACCAGGGGTGGGCAACCTTTTTCAACCGAGGGCCGCATTAATGAAATTTGAGGACTAGGCGGGCCGCATATTATGTGTGTGTGTGTATATGCTTAGTTTAAAAAGATTTAAGATGCACATACATTTCATGTGCAAACAACAAATTACAATGCTTCCGATGATAAACACGAAATCAGTCTTCAACTCTTCTTCATTAGAAATATTAGGAAGGGGTCACAGTCAATGTCCATCAAGGGACCTAACAATTTCTTCCTTGAGATTCTATATTGATCTCATGATTGGCCAGCGAATGTTACCGAACATCAGAATGTTTTAATTCCAAATCTTCACATACTTTTCGGAACTGCCAGTCAGGACGGGCCTTGGATAATTGGAGGTCATAGGCTCCGAATAATATAAGAATATACAAAATAAAGGAGAAAAACTCAAATTATATAATTTATTAAAGACCTAGTGTGCTTCGAACAATAACATTGGGTAGAAGTTTCGCTTTTCGTTTTCTGTAATATCGAACAGTGGTCACTAAGCGGGCCCTTTAAGACTGCATACTTTGACTATGCTTAGTACGACCCCCCTAAGATTACTGTTACTATGACTTACTATTTCCTCGATTCACTGTGAAGTTAATGTAGCTTTGTGAAAGCCTTCCAGTTACTAGTTTATGGTTGGAATATTTTCTTGATTGTATTAAAAAGGTTGTTTTTCTCAGTCAAAGCTTCATCAGTTGTTGCCCTTGCCATCGTGTACAAGCCAACCCAATTCTTTCAACACAGTTCTCCCATAGCATTGAATAAATACTGGAAAGGGCGTATGTCTTTTACTGAATTTATATAAGTATTATTATTAAATATAATCTTCTTTTTTATTTAAATTTTCTAGAACAACGTTTGGAGACAATGTTTCTTTGGCTTCTTTATTACAAGTTATAACAATAAAAATTTTCAATAATTTCTTTAGATATTTACAATGATTTATTTGGGTCTTCGCGGGCCGCATAAAACACTTCGGTGGGCCGCATATGGCCCGCGGTCCGTAATTTGCCCACACCTGTCCTAGACGAACTCTCACTTTCTTTCCGACAGAGTAATCTTTGGGTAGTCTTGCTTTTGCATCGTATTTCACTTTGCTTTTCATCTGTCATTCGTTGAGTAATGTCACTTTGCACTTATAGATTTTTACTTTGATACATGAAAATACAAAATATAGTCTAATGATTTAATTATTTAACAAAATTAAGCTTCGAATTTGTGTTTCAAAAGGATTTTTACATAAATTCGTTTTTTGTATCTGCGAATATAAAAATCCTGTTGAACATACTTTCATTAGACATTACCGAAAGGTTACACATCTCTCTATTCCTAGATCTAGGCATTCTAGGTCTGAAACTGTAATTCAACTTAAAGATGATATAACTTCTCTTCAAAAAGATAGTTTTAAGCTTTAACACATGAACATACTAATTAAAGTCCATTCATTTCATATTTTAATCAAATGAACATTGAAATTTGTTTTCTAAAGCATTTTTACATGATTGCAACTATTATCCTAATATCGCGTAAAGTAAGGTCAATTTGCCATATCTAGCTCCATTCATAATTTTTTTAAACGTGAATTCACGCATTCGCTTTACTCACAACATTATTATTTTCTTTAATTGTTTCTAATGCACTATATCAGTGACTACATCAGAAATACGCAAGTTAAGACCCGCGGGCAGCGGGTAATATCTGTCTAGTATCCTATAAATGTAAACAGACAACCGAAGCCATCGACGACAATAGATAGGTGTAGCCACACATTTCTCTCAGTGTTTTTTTTTTGTTTTTGTTTTTCTTTCTTTGAACACACGCGTGTGAGCACATACCCGTGCTGCGCTACGGTT
>JADKLZ010001483.1:15684734-15707020 GCA_021533235.1 Biomphalaria straminea
ATTTGCGCACCGTAGTTGAAGGTTTAAAACAGTGAACATCAATCAAGCACGTGGTTATATGAAGACGCTCAAGTGCTTCCAAGTGTTTCTACAAATTAATCGCTTGATCCCTTTATTATAAGGCACGTTAAAATAAGAATTTGATTAATTGTATATTTTTAATTAGCTATAATGTAGGCCGAAAAGAAAGATATGGACGCCGAATCTGGAATCTGGATGTCTGCCTGGTCGAGCGGTTTGCACGCTGGACTGTCGTTTGGATTTATCGATGGTCCCGGGTTCAAACCCTGCCCGCTCCCATCCCCCGTCGTCCTGCGGGAGGTTTGGACTAGGAAGTAACTATCTTCAATTCTGAAGGAACATCCGAAACATGTAAAACAACAAACAAACAATCTACGTCTAGATCTAGGTCTTGATTCTAGACTTACAACTAGATTCTCAGTTCTCCGTCGAAAAAACCGCCATGTTGCTCGCCGTTATTCTTCCCTAATAGCAGGAGGTTTGCGGCGTTGAAGAGATCTAATAATAATCTAATAGGTTTTCTGTTGTAATTTCTAGAAGAAAAGATGTTCACAACTTTTCAGGAAAACAAATAGATCTAGACGTCTACGTCTGAGCTATAGGATTTCAGCCAGATTTCAATCGCTTTTTTTCCTAGACTAGATCTAGATGTAACAGCATTGCCAATTCCACTCTAAATTTATAGAAGACAAATATTATTATAATTTTGTTCGATCTAAATCTTTGTTTTTTTTTTAGAAGGTCTTTTATATAGATTCATTTAGACCAGTGTTCTTCAACGGGGGCGATATCGCCCCCTTGGGGGCGATTTCGAGATTTTGGGGGGCGCTGGAAGCCAAAGGGGCGGTACGGGGGCGATTAGCACAAAAGTGGGCGGTAAGGGGGCGCCGGACACAAAAGGGGCAATCAGTGGCGCAGGGAAGAAACTGAGGTACTTTGAAACAAAAGGAAAAAAAAAGAAAAATGTTTTTAACGTAGCACAGGCGAAGTATATATAGACAAATAATCATTTTATTTTTAGAGTTCGGGAATTCCTTGTTTCTATGATTTATAAAACCAAGTGATATTTTTGTTTTGACTGCAGCAGGAAGTGTGTATTTTTGCTCACAGTTTTAAGCGCGCAAAACAGTTTGTGGTAATAAGCTTTTTAAATTATAGTTTATTATATCTACAGTAACATAGTTATATAAAAAATAATTTTAAACAATGTATATGCTTTTTGGTTTAAATAATAAAGCTAGCGTTAAAATGAATGAGTGTAATGTTCATTTTACAGTGAAAGCATTGATAATGTCGACCAAGAAAAAAACTCGCCAATATTCAGTAAATTATCTCTCCGTGGGTTTCATAGAATCGCCTGAAGATAAACGTATTCCATTGTGTCTACTTTGCATGAAAACATTTTCCAATGAGGCGATGAAACCAAGTCGTCTTCAGGAACATATGAATACCTTGCATACTGATGTAAAAAGGACAAGCCCATTGAGTATTTCAAAAGTATTCATGAGCAATTTGAAAAACGCTCGACTATTCAAACAATATTAAAAAAAACAACAGCAAAGCAGAAGACGGTTTGATGGCCTCTTACAAAATTGCAGAGTTAATTGCAAAAAATCAAAAGTCACATACCGTTGGTGAAAAATTGATAATCCCAGCTTTAAGAGAAGTCATTTCCACATTGATGCATCAAGATCTCAATGAGGTTTTGAAAGTATTACCGATAAGTGACACTTCGATTCAAAGGCGGATTGATGAAATTGCCAGTGATGTGAAGCAACAACTTTTAAGGAAACTTCAAACTAGAAAATTTTCATTGCAAATAGATGAGTCGCCATTGATTGATAATTGTTAATTATTACTTGGTTATGTGCGATATTTTGATGATGATTTCAGTGTTAATGAGGAGCTTATCTTTTCTGAAAAACTTACCCGTGACACAAAAGGGGAGTCTGTTTTTACCTTAGTAAAGACATTTTTTGCAAATAATGAAAATCCTTTGCAAAATTTAGAAGCTTGTGCAAGTGATGGAGCACCATTAAATGTTGGACGCCACAAAGGCTTCATAAGTTTTATGACAAAAGAAAATCCAGAAATGTGTATTATTCACTGTGTGATTCACAGGCAACATCTTGTTGCTAAACAACTTAGCCCACAGCTTCATTCATCTTTAAATCTGATTATAAAAACTGTAAATAAAAAATAAAAAACCATGCTAAAAATGAGCGCATCTTTCAACAGCTGTGTGAAACAAATAATGAGCAACATGTTAAACTCTTATTGACGTTCGCTGGCTTTCCAAAGGGAATAGTCTTGCTCGTTTTGCTGAACTTTTCAATACAATTTTGGAATTTTTCAAGCAACAGGAAGATTTATCTGGTTGCACTGACTTGAAGAAGGTTAAAAAAGATTTATTTTACATGGCAGGGATCTATCGTAAAATGAATGAAATGAACTTGCAGCTGCGAGGAAAGAAGTTAACCTTATCGATACAAAGCAGATCATTGTCTCTTTTATTGAGAAATTGAATCTCTTTTACCACAATATTTCCAGAAAGGAATTTTACAATCTCAAAAAAAAAACTCATTTTGTTGACTAATGAATTACTGCCTGAGGACATTGACTTATATGCTACTCACCTGAAAATGCTCAAGGAAGAAATGGCAACTCGCTTTCAGGATGTCATAAATTTAGTGGATTTAGTGCCGTTACAAACATAATGAGTAAACAAAGAAATAGACTTGATGTAGCCACTAGAGGAGACCTACGCCTTGCTTTGACTAATTTAAAGCCTGACATTTCTAACATTGTTAAACTGCATGAGGCACAAGGTTCCCATTAGTTCAAGCCTAGTTATGGGGTGACGAATTGGTTTTTTTTAATTAAATATAAGACTAAATGTAAAATTTTAATGTAAAAAAAATAGTAGTGCTCTATAATTTAACATCCACCCATCCATACTAGTTGCGCTGCAGCTCATGGAGGGCTTTGACCTGCTTCAACACATCTCTCAATTCAGATCTCTCCTGAGCCTTTCGACTCCACGCTCTTACCCAAAGCTGTTGCAGATCTGCCTCCACATCATCAATCCATCGCTTTCGGGGTCTGGCTTTGGTTCGCCTGCCTTTTGGTTTTCGCCTGTATACAATTTTCTTTCCTCTGTTATCTGGTATTCTTTCAAGGTGACCTGCCCAACGTAGTCTGTTCTTTTTTTTTCTGTGACTATCGGTGGGTATTCATACAATTGAAATATAACATGGTTAGTGCGTGTCCTCCACCCTGTTTCATCTTGTATAGCAGTATAGATTTTCATGAGAATTGTTCGTTACAAAGTATTTAGTAGATTTTTGGCTGTCTTTGTTGTGGCCTTCGTTTCACTTGCATACTTGCTGCTTGTCTTATTATGCTTTTGTATATTTTTTTTTTTGGTTTTCCTTAATATTGATATTATTGATATAATATGTAAAAAAAAGTTAAAGACAATTAGTTTCACTTTTTTTATTTATATCCTGTAAGCTATTTTTTTTTTTACTAATAATTTCAGATTAATTAACAATATGTAAGTTACAATGTAAATATAAATCAATACATATTCTTTTGGTACAATATTGACCTTCTGAATTTATTTTTTTTTACTATTATATGTCAGTTAGGGGGGCGCTGGAGATTTTTTAAAGAGAAAATATACGAAAAGGGGGCGGTGGGTTAAAAAAGGTTGAAGACCACTGATTTAGACAAACATTATTTATATAAACATAATAATTTTATTATTATTATTATTATTATTATTATTGACGTGAAGTTAATATTTTATTGACATAACGTTATTATTCGTAATATCGTCAAGCTAGAAAATTCTGAGGAGCGTTTAAGGAAACTTGAGGATCTGCGACTTCGAGCTTCACATCGACTCGAAAAGGAAACCAACACACAATATTCTAAGCGGTCAACGAGTTTGCGTACGCTGCAGCCACTTTTGATTTAACTATAAACCTTAGTAAAAAACATGGGGTTAGGGTGTGGTGACGAAAGGCCTAGAAGATATCTGAATGGAGGGATGTGTAAAAGCAGGCCATATCCTTCCATGGGCTGAAGCACCAGTAGCACCACTGGGATAGATGGATGGCAAAAGCCGGTATGAACTTCTTATGGTCTGACAGTCTTAGTGTTCTGTTTGTTCTATATGTAATTGTACATGGCGATTAAATATCAAGTCTCTTAAGTCCTCCTACAGTCTAGACAGCGTAAAACTATCGTAGGCCTACTATTATTGGCTTGTAAGAAACTCTTTGAAGTTTTCCCCAATAACGTAGAAATTTGCGTCACTCGATGTTTCGTACTAAAGCCATAATTGAATATACTAATTCCAAAATTAAATGTCTGAACGTACCAATTTACATATAGAACAAACAGAATAGGCCTACTAAAGAAATTTTTCGAATTAGTAGTCTTTATCCAATCGTTCATTTTCGTAATTATAAAAAAAAAATCCAAAAATGACTTTGGGTATATGAAATTATTTAACCGAGCAAGGCTCGGCCACCTGATATTTATTATTATGTGACTACATCAGTGTTTCTCAAACTTTTTTGTCTGCCGGCACAGTAAAAAAACTAACAAAATGTCGCGGCACACCACGAAGAGCAGCAGTTGGTTTTTAATGAAAAGAAAAAAAGAACTGTTTTTAAGTATCGAGGCTCCCAAATAGACAAACTCGCATTTCATTGCTAGTGTAAGAAGTCTCTCTCTTTTCTTTGACTTGATTTCAGTCAGTGCTGAAAATCCAAACTTACAAAATCATTAAGATGCAAATGGAAAAATTATTTTGATTGCTTTTAAACTGATTGCAGGATATAACTTGTGGATTGAAATCCAAAACACATCCAGGCTTTTCTCGGCAAAATTTGACTTAAAAACTGCATCGTTTTTTAAATCAATGAGCTGCTCTTCTTCAGTTGTAAGATCTGTAGCTTCATTGTTTCCAAATTAATAGTTGACTCATCCATACTCATTACTTCCAACTGTTGGAAAGTAGGCCTAATTCTGCAAATCTGACTGTAATGTGTCAAAGTATCCAGAATTTCGGGTGTGATTTCTTTATTTGAAGCACATTCATTGTAAGTAGGAAAGCAGTTGAAGACTCCTTTCGAAATCTTACTTTGCAACAAAGACAATTTTTCACTAAATGACTTTAGTTTTAAGGATGCAGTGGTGATGGTTTCCGATGGTCCTTGAAGACTTAAATTCAATGAACTTAATTTGTCAAATAAAAAAGAGAGAAATGTGACCTTAACCCACCAGATCTCGTCATGAATAGAAAATCGCCTTTTTTTCAGCCACTATGAATGAAATCAGCTCAGCCTTGAGTTGAACAAAACGCTTTAATACTTTTCCCCCGGAGAGACATGAACGTTGGTGTGATACATTAGACATTTGTAGTCTGAATTCATCGTTTCAAAATGTTTTCGTTAACAACTTTGAAAAAATCTTTGCCTTTGGTCGTAGTTGGTAAGTCTTTGCAAATTAAGAATTCGTTGATACTTTTTTTCATTATTTATGAACCGAATAAAAGCTAGCAGCTGGGCTTTCCCGCTAACATCAGTGGATTCATCAATTTGAATTGACCACAGCAGAAACACTTCATCGTTCGTTACGTCGAAGTGTTCGCAGGTTTGATCTTGTAAATCTGACAACAAGTCTTCAATTCTGCGCGATATATCATGTATCATTTGACAAAGGTACTTTCTTAACTTTTTCGACGGCATCGGGTCCAATGATAGTTTCAACAACTATTGTTAAAGCTGGTGCAATGACTGACTCAGCCTCTGTGTGTGCTTTTTGCGTTTAGCTAATTACTGAGCAACCTTATAATTTGCAATCAATCACTTTTCTGGCATCTTTAGGTAGTTCGTAAGTTTCTTAGCTTGTTTATTTTGTTGAGCCTTGATGTTTTTGAAGTATTCCTTCGACTGCGCTTTTACATCTGGATGTTTTGTTTCCAAGTGTCTCTTCAATTTGCTTGGAACAAGCGCCTCATTCGACAGAGTTGCATTGTATATAAGACAAAGGCAATAAAGAATCTTCAGTTCCCAAAGTTATGAAACCATACCCGATGTAATCTTCTTTGTACCTTCGTTTGGTTCCTTGCTTTTCATTTAACGCTTTCGCAATTTCATTTTTGCTAATGTATTTCTCCATTGAGAATAATGAATAATTTGTTATTATAAGCATACATCTAAAAAATTTACACGAAACACAACGTTTATTATTATCGTTTCCAAATCAAAAACTTCTGTGCGTCTGCTAGGGCGGCCTACATTTGAGTCAATATAATAATATATGTAGGCTATCATGGCAAATTATATAACCAGAATAGCTAACACCCCTTTCCGTCAATATGGAGCGATCCACTTCTATTACTGGTCATTGTAAGTGGGGATGTCATCGCAACGTATTAAAAAAATTAATAGTAAGCAGCCCTGTGTGACGTTCTAAAAACTCCTGCGGCACACCTGCAAATCTTCGGCAGCACACTAGTGCCGCGGGACACAGTTTGAGAAACACTGGACTATATGGTAGAAGTATGGTATAGAACAGGGGTGGGCAAATTACGGCCCGCGGGCCACATGCGGCCCGCCGAGATGTTTTATGCGGCCCTCGAAAACCTATATAAATCATTGTAAATATCTAGACTAATCTAGAGACATTGAAACTTTTGATTCTTATCATGTGTAATGGAGAGGCTAAAGAAACATTGTCTCCAAACGTCTCTCTAAAAAACCATGATTATTTTTAATTGCAATACTATATAAATTCAGTAAAAGACATAAGTCCTGGACAGTATTCATTCAATGCCATGGAAAACTGTGTTGAAAGAGTTGGGTTGGCTTGTACAAGATGGCAAGGGTAACAACGGATGGAGCTTTGACTGAGAACAATAACTTTTTTAATTAAATAAAGAAAATATCCAAACCATAAACTAGTAACTGGAAAGTTTACACATAGCTACATTAAATTCACGACATTTAGTGGGCAGGGAATATATAGCATTTTTAATGCTCAGGTGCCTTCCCTACGCATAGTCAAAGTATGTTGGTGCTAAGGTCCATGATTGTTAAATATAACAGAAAAGGAATATTGAAACTTGTACTCAATGTTATTGTTCGAAGTACATTAGGTCTTTATTAAATTGCAAAATTGTTATTTTTTTCCTTTATTTTGTATATTCTTATTTTATTCGGGGCCACCAAATTCACTTCGCCTATAGCCTCCAGTTCCAAAAAGTCCGGTCCCGACTGGCAGTTCCGAAAAGTACGTGAAGATTTGAATTAAAACATTCTGATGTTTGGTATCACAGTTGTATTCACTGGCCAATCATTAGACCAATATGTAATTTAAAGGAAGAAATTGATTGGTTCCTTGATGGACATTGACTGTGACCTTTTCCTAATATCTCTAACGAAGAGTTGAAGACAAACTTCATGTTTATTTATTATTGGAAGCATTGTAATTTGTTTGTACATGAGATGTATGTGCATCTTAAATCTTTTCAAACAAATATATATTTGCGGCCCGCCTAGTCCCCAAATTTCATTAATGCGGCCCTCGGTTGAAAAAGGTTGCCCACCCCTGGTATAGAACAAATCTATTATTGTATAGATCAGTGCATTAAAATCATACAAAGGGGGAAAACTCGCAGTACGTAACGAGCAAAACTTCCGGTGCCATGTTTATATAGAAATTTTACAAATCCTAGACTGGTCATCAATAAAATGAGGTGAAATGCGTTACAATGGTTTAACAAAGTGTATAGGCAACTCATTTACATAATAAAACTTCAGTGCCAGAAGCGAGAAATGGGATTGCATTCATTGTTCATGGCTTCAAAATGCTAGTAATACATTCAATTCCTCCGGCAGGTTGGCGTCGTGTTTTTTTTTTCTCTCACAATACAATACTGACAATAGTAATATACTATATAATATATAGATCTAGTCACTAAAGTAATAGTAGCTAAGTAGGTACTTTGACAAACCTTTCTCTACTGACCTATAAACTGCTAACTACCAGCTATATAGTTTTGAAACAGAATGGCTAGACTCCCAAACCCATGGTGCTAGTTGATTGATTCAATTGATTGTTGTTTTTACATTTGCTTCATTTTTTAAAAACCCTTGTACACAAGTGCTAATCTATAAGTATAAAATAAGTTAAAGGAGGATTCCTAAGCTTTTGAATGATACCACATTGTCAATAAATAAAAATCGTGTTTATTTAGAAAATTTAAAGTAAAGTCATAGGCAAGAATGATTTTGCATTTAATATCATTTTAAACTTTAAAGCAAGGTGGTAGCTAATTTTTTATTGAAGTTAGTCCTAGATTTATGCTTAAAGTTTTTTATTTCATCATTTTTTATTGAAATTTTGCCCCCAAAATTAAAAAAAACCTCCCCAATGCGTTAAAAATGATGCCAAATTAGGCTATTTTTCAAAATGGTTAAGTAGAATAATTATAGGTAATCCTTTGATTTTTGGGTCCCGACTGAGCAACGCTACGCAAGTGGCAGCATCCTGTCTATCCACACTGTGTCTAGCTTAAATTAGATCTAGGTCAACTTGGTTCCTATTTTATTTTTACATAGAAGAAAAAAAGATTTTACATAAATTGTCAGTACAGAACACCATACTTTTTTTGGCTTAACAAGAGTAAAAAGAGAGAGGCGCGCGATGCTGGTCACACGAGTACCGTACTGATGGCCCGGATTGCGTGTCGCATACTGATAGACAGTTGCCAACTTATTGTCCTCGCTGGCCAGGGACCCAAAAATGGAAGGATTACCTAATTATAATTACCATGACAATCTATGACTATAGTATTAAAATCAATATTTATATTAAAGAGTAGTGTTAGAAATCTTTTTTTTTTTCTATACTTAGGTACACAAAATATAAAAGGAAATCAAATTATTTAGGTAAAATTTGGCCCATCCTGACGATGTTTAATGAAGTCACTCAATGATGCAGCGACGTATGGAGCCAGACATTGGTAATTCTCGTTGATAATATGAAGTATAAATGATTTATGCATTGTTTAACAGCTTTTAATTTGATTAACCTAGTGGAGACAATGCTATCAAGCCTAATCAAGGTGTTATTTTACATTATATTTAAAAATATAAGCTGGGGAAGTTTCTACCAAACCACATTCTAGAAAAAGGATCAAAGTCAATTTTCAAATAATAATTGAATGTGAGGTGAAATATTCAAATTAAAAACCATATAATGGGGTAGATGTGTTCCAAATTTCAAGCTTCTATCTATTATGGTTATAAAGTTAAATGATAAGATAAAGAGGAAAATTCATTTTTTCGATCACAGTTTTTTTTATATTTTCTATAGTCCATTTTTCAACACATAAAACTGCATGATGATATAACTTTACTTTAAATTTTCTAAATAAACTTTTTTTTTATTTATTGCCAATGTATGTGGTATCATTCAAAAGCTTTGGAATCCTCCTTTAAGATTAAGGGTTTTTAAAAAATGAAGCAAATGTAAAAACAACAATCAATCAACTAGCACATGGGTTTGAAAGTCTAGCCATTCTGTTTCAAAACTATATATAGCTGCTAGTTAGCAGTTTATAGGTCAGTAGAGAAAGGTTTGTTAAAGTACCTACTGACTGACAATGTCAGTGACACTCTATCTAGACTCTTGACTACACTCTCTAGAGTCTAGAGTACACTCTAAAGTCTAGACTCTAGTCATAACACTAACAGTGACAGTCTGTCTCTGTGGCTGTTACTCAACTAACTGTTACTGTCACTATTTACACTACTGTTGACTGTGTCAGTGTGAGTTGAGTGTGTCTGTTTTTACTAAATCAATATATACTCAGATATAGTCAATACTGACAATACTATATATGAGTGTTTCTCCAGTACTGGTGACAAATAGTATTGGTTCACTAAAAAGTCTATTAGATAACTCAAAAACTTCTGATTAAAATGTCAAATTTTTTTTTTCATTGCATATAGAAATGGTTTATTTATAAATTGTGATATATTGAGCTTGAAAGGTGAATAGTGGTATTTTAAAATTGTAGAAAATGTGTGAAATAGTGCACAAAATGGCCTCTTTTGATGTAACATGGAATACCTGGCTTAGGTTGAAGTAATATTCTACTAAAAGCAAGGATTATTGAACAGACATTTTTGTTGAATTAGGTTAACAATATAATGTTATTGCATTAACAATATCTTTTTATTTTATGTAATATATTTACTTTGGTATTACTTAGGTGTCGCCATAAAAAAGGGGTCACAGGTGCATCACATGGTGTCCCATTAAATTTGAAATTTTAAACCTTCATCAATTGTAAACAAAGTAAAGGATTCTGCTCCCAATTGTGTTTCTGTTACTTAAAACATCAATGATTAATTTACACAGTGCAATTTTTCTTTAAAACTGTAAAATTTATATAATTTTAGTAAAATAGGTCTTGGTGTCCCAGATAATGCACCTCAAACGCGCTTGACAAAAAGGACAATATTTTATTAAACAAAGTTATTAATATGATGGGAATTACTTCATGGTATCTCCGATACTGCTTAGTACACAATTAAGTCCATTTTCTTGGCAAAAGGCTGCATAGTAATTAACAGTAGTAATTAACCATAAATAGATATGGTGTCCCACATTTTCCCACTGTAGCACCCGAAACACTGCATATTGAATCATACCAGAAAATCTCAGAGGTTAAGATATAAGTAGTTTTCTTACTAAAGTTTAGAATTATAATAAAATTAAGCTTATTTTTTTTAAGTTTGATCTTAAATATATGTATACTATTTTTTTTATCTAAGTTAATTTAAATCTTATTGTTTTATCATCGTTTGAGGTGCATCACGGGACACCGAACAAGCCTTGATCTAGATATAGGTCAAGTGTAGATTTAAATGTAAATTTAAATCTAGGGTCTAGTCCTAGACTAGTGAAGACACTAGTGAAGTGCTAGAATAGATTGTCTAGTAGTCTAGAACTGTGGTGATGGTAGAGAGTGAAGTCAGTTTAGAGTCATCATAGAGTTTGGCCACTTGTTGTAACTGAACCGTAGACAGTGTCTACAGCATAAAGACTTGTAGATAATCATAATAAATAGATCTAATTGCTTTTCTTACTTATGTATTTAACAAACTTTAAAATCTAGCTACAATTAATTTACAACACACATAGAAAGACTGTAATGGCAATGTTGTCTACTTGCATCTCTTGAGAAAAAATGACAACTAATTTGTTATTTTTCGTTAACAATACAGACATCTGTGATAGCGTGAATAAAAAAAAAACAACTTTAACTCAGTTCAGAATTATGACAGTAAATTTTATCTATTACAATACATATTAAGAATGTAACAAGGTAGAAATCACTGCAGATATTTACATCAAACATATAAATGGTTGATCATTTAAACTCTCAGTTTTGTAGAAATAAGAAATCTTTTGTCTGGTATGCTGAATGAATTTTGTTTCGTAAAGTAATTTATTTTGAACCTTCTGTGTGAAGAAATATTTTTTCATTTGCCTTACATCAGAAATTCTTCTTCCTTCTCTTTGGGAGTAAACACAATGGACAATATCCAAGAAAATTATTTATGAATAATTTAAATTGCAGTTAATGGCTGTAGATGGCATGAGTAGATTGTGCTGAACTAAATAATTTTCTACTGTTCTGTTGTGATATTAATGAATACAATGCATACTTGTATTCTGAGTCAGGTAGGGGTACCGACTACTGAGTACTCAGTTTGTTTGTATTGTCTAATTTAAAATTATTTTATTAATTGCTTTTAAAACTTATATAATATATATATATATATATAAGACTAGAGAAAAAAAAGTAAAATGACATGAAATTGGCTAAATGATGCACTTGTGCCAATAAGTTATTAACTTGGACCAGTAACTTTTTAAATTCACTTGTCAATTCATGCCCTTTTCACCTAATTTATTGACATTCAGTGCATCACTTGCATCTAATAGATTCTTACATTACATAAAAATAAAAAGGTGATGGTTGATATTTTTATTGTCATTCATAAAAGAAAATCATTCTAAATTCATTTACCAGATGATGCCATGGATGAAAAAATGAACCAAACAAATGAATGACCAAATATTAAAACAGATGATGATCAGAATGGTAGCACAAGAAAATCTCTCCTCATTTTGGCAGCTATATTTTGTTCTGCACTAGTTGCTTTAGGAATTGTGTATACTAGTTTTCCAAAGCTAGAGCAGTAAGTAGATAGAATAAATACTTGGGATCTAAGGTCTCACAAAATGTACTGATTTTACATAAGTATTAGTCAAGTGATTGCCACATTTATGTAAGAAATCTACAGGAACTGAAATGTTGTTTTTTTCAGTGATGAAGCACAGTATATAAAACTTCCAAGAAATATTGAAGATGCTAAAAACTTGGGCAAAGTTTTACATCACTACAAAGAGAAATATTACTATCAAGTTTTACTTGGCTACTTTGTAGTATATATATATTGTATCCTTTGTTATCATTAACTGAACCTTTTTTTTATTATACATATTGACTAGTCTTGTTAGTTTTTATTTAAATTGAGCTTCCAACATTTCCTCAACTTTTTTTCAGTTTACAAACTTTTGCCATTCCAGGTTCTATTTTTCTAAGTATTATTTCTGGATTTTTGTATCCATTTATATTAGCTTTACCATTGGTATGCTTGGTAAGTCAATACATGTTCACATTATTTAAAAAACAATTAACCTTTATTAAATCAACTCATTAAGCTATAAACTATAGGCCTAGAATTTTATTTCATTTTAATATCATTAAGATAAGTTAAAAAGTAATGTTAAAAATCAACCTTTTACCTTATGATTTCCAGCTCAGATTTCTATTGTAATAAAAGTTCCCCCTTTCAGACCTTGTGGTCTATAGGGCAAATGATGTAAAGGTCATCCGATTCTGGGGCCCACGGTTAATGAGGGTGTCATGTGGCCAGCACAACGACCAACCACCTTTACTTTTCCCCAACTAATGTCAGGTACCCACTAGAGCTGGATGGACTCAAGGGCGCCTGAAAATCCCGAAATAAAAATCCCAGTCTTTACCAGGATTTGAACCCGGGACCTCCAGTACGGAAGCCTAGCACTTTACCACTCAGCCACCGAGCCCTCAATTTCTATTGTTGGAGACTTCTTCTTCTTCTAACCAGCTTTTTACTGCTGAGCTGTCAGCTCTTTTGCAGATTGTGCCAAGGAAAAATAGTGTGCTGTTTTTTTCAGTTGTTTAGCACTGCCATAAAGGGTGTTGGTTATGTTGGGCTGTAGTGGTAGTAGGGTCTGCCTAAGGTGGATTAGGAGGGGGCATTCAAAAAGGATATGGTTTACAGTTTCATAAGGGTGGGAGCAGTGTCTACAAAGTGGGAGTTGTGTGGGATTTATTTTATTGAGATGATAATTTAAATGAGGTGTATGTCCTGTTCTTAGTTGGAAGATTGTACATTGCTCTTTGCGGGGGAGGAAGTTAATACTGTCCAGTTTCTTAGGCATGTTCATTTCTTTGTACATGGCTCTGCCTGTGTTTCCTGTTGCCCATTGGTTAAGCCACTCCTCTTTGTGGTTGTTGATTAGCATTGACCTTAGGGTGAGGTAGTTGACAGGTCTATATGGTTGTTCCATAGATGATCCTGCCTTTGAGAGCTTATCTGCCCTTTCATTTCCCATGACACCAATGTGTCCAGGGATCCACTGTAATATGATGTTGATGTTTAAATTGGTCATCATCTGGTGTATTATCATTTTTAGTGTTGTCAACTCTCTTGGGCTTTTTGAGGTGCTGCTGTTAAGTGCTTGAAGAGTGGATTGTGAGTCTGTAAAGACAAGAATATCTGATGGTGCTTGTATTCCTTCATGCAATTTATTTTCGACTGTCTGCAAGGCTATGGTAATTGCCTCAATTTCAGCTTGGAAGTTTGAGCAGTAATCTCCACAGGGTGCACTTATTTCAAAGTGTATATTTTTGGGGAAGACCAGGAAGGCACCAAGACCGTCATTGATGGTGGCTTTGAAGGCTGATCCGTCGGTGTATATATGGATGGTTGTTTTTGGATAGCTTTCAAGTGTGCCTACTTTGAGCTCCAGTGGATTGGATTCTTTTGTTAGGATATTATTTATTAAATGTGTTTTAATTGTTGGTTGTTTATAGTTAAGTCCAAGAGTTATGTTTGGTAATCTGGTAATTTTTTCTGTTATTAGGTAGATGGTGTTTTAAGGCTAGTTCGTCAGTAAGTTGAATCAGTGTTCTTTGCTTTTTTTGATTGTTTTTCCTATTTCTCTGTGTTAATAGTTTATTTGGATGGTCGTCCTCCAACCTTCTGTATCTCTCAATAGCTTCTAAAGCTTCTCTGTTGCGCCTTAACTTAAGAGGTTCAATATTTGAGTCTGTTTCACAGGCAGCTGTGGGAGTGATTCTCATACCTCCACTGATTAGGCACAAGGCTTGGTTTTGGACTGCGTCCAAAACTGACTGATAGGTTTTGTTGGCGGCTACTTGTATGGAGAGACAGTTATCCATGACAGATCTGACGTATCCAGTGTATAACTGTCTTAAGGTTTTCTTTTCAGCTCCCAGGATGTTCCTGCTAGGTGTTTCATTATGTTTAATCTCTGAGATGCCTTTTCTTTTAAATCAGCCATAAAGTGTTTTAGAGACAGTCTTTGGTCTAATTTTACACCAAGATAAGTTGGATTTTCTTCTTTATTTATTGGCTGTGAGTCTATTTTTAGGATGTAGTTTCTTTTTGCTATTTTGTTGCTGTGGCTAAAGATTGAATAAACTGACTTTTCTTTGTTTATTTCCATTTTCCATAATTTTAAAATTGTGGAGATAGTTGTGAGGGCTCTGTTTAATTTGGATATAGTCAGCACTGGATATTTCTCTGTTGTCCAAATTAGGAGATCATCTGCGTAAAGTGCCTTATTGACTGAAATGAGATTTGGGAGGTCATTCATGAAGATTAGAAAGAGTGTGCAGCTAAGGGCTGAACCTTGCGGTAGGCCTTCTTCCAAACTTTTTTTTACTAGAGAAGCACCTTCAAATCGGGTTTGGATGGTTCTGTTTTTTAGGAAAGCCCTGATCCAGCTGTACATTCTTCCATGGATGCCAATTTTTTTCATCTTCAAAAATAGACCTTTTCTCCACACTCTATCATAGGCTTGTTGTAAATCTATAAATACTGCTGTAGTGTGTTTGTTTTCGTGGAACCCTTCTACTGTGTCCTGGATAAAACGAAAGAGGTGTTCTTCTGTTCTACTTGCTTTCCTGAAGCCAGCTTGTGCATTGTGGAGTGTGCAAGTACTTTCTAGCCACCAATAAAGTCGGTTATTAATAATTTTTTCTGCCATTTTGCCAATGTTTGATGTTAGAGATATTGGTCTATAGCTTTTAGGGTCTCCTGGTGGTTTATTTTTCTTTAGGATGGGTATTATGTTTGCAGTTCTCCATTCCTGTGGTATGTCTCCTGTTCTCCATGTATGGTTGATAAAGTTTAATATGCAGTTTTGGGCCTGCCATCCTAGTCCCCGGATCATTTCATTTGTTATTTTATCAGGTCCAGAGGATTTTCTTAACCTAAGGTTCTTTTGGGCAGTTTTGAGCTCATATAGAGTGAAGGCATCGTCAAAGATATGACAGCTGACTGTTGGAGCTTGTTCTTCTCTTTTTAGGATATTGCTAAAAGCCTGGTCCAGTTGTTTTCTTGGTTTCGACTTATTGATGCTAGCAAAGTATTTATTGAAGGTTTCTGCCTTTTTTAGATTTTCTGTTATTAGGTCGTCAGTGTCTTTTAATGGTTGTAGGTTTGTTATAAGCTTTTTTTCTGCTAGCCGATGCAGAAGGGTCCAGGCTTTTCGACCATCCTTGTTTAGGTCTAGTTGTTCACATGTTGTGGTCCAGTTTTTCTTTTTTTGTATTTAATTTTGTATCTAATAAGACCTGTTAATTTATTGTACATTGTCTTGTTCTCTCTAGTAGGGTTTTTTTCTACAGTCTTCCTGGCCATGTTTCTCTCTTTTACTAAATTATTCAGTTCTGGTGTCCAAAAAGGTTTGTATTTCCTGACCCAGCCTATTGTTGGAGACAGTTATTTGTGATTCAGGCTCTAAAAATATTTTTGTTGTAATAAAAAGTGGTTGAACATTATGCTGGCCACATATTGTCCTTGTTATCGGATAAAGAACCAAATTAGCTTTCCTTTCTTTAATCTTGTCTCAGGACTTCTAGTTCTTGTTTGGTATCTTAAACAAGGGAAAGAAATAGCACTTGAAAGATGTGGTACAAGTTAAATTAGTCCCATTTAAAACAATGTTTTTCACCAAGATACTCCCTTCTTCTCTCCCCCTTTCACAAATTATCCAGACAAGTGATAGGAGAAATCTCAAAGCTAAACAAGAACTATTGGTAAAAATATTTCTAATCGCACAGATTTATGATGGATAGGTTGATCATACATATAAGAAACATGACTGATATAAACTAATTGATTCAATTAAACTTAATAAAAGCTTTGCTTTTAAAAAGTATTTGTATGTTTTTCTTACTTATCTTTCTATTTCAGTGCTCAGCTATTGGAGCATCCTTTTGTTATCTACTTTCCTACATGGTTGGAAGAAGAATTGTACAGAAGTATTTCCCACAGAGAGCCGCAGAGTGGAAAAAGCATGTGAGTGTAGAGAACATTTGTCACAAAAGTGAAGTGATATTAATGTAATGTTTCCTTGATGCAACTGACCCAAGGTGTATACTTTGATTTGTAATTAATACACTAATATCATTGGTCATCTGTGGAACTTAAACTAAATAAAATACATTTTACCTCAAGTTAAAAAAAAAAATAATTAGTTACTTTTTCAACATTATAATTTTTGTAAAGGCAAAAGGTTTTTTTTAAAAAAAGATTGTGGCTGGGTTTTAGATAAGACTAAGACTGCTTTACGGAAATTTGTTGTGATTGCAAGGACTCTATTCTCATATAAAGACAACACAACAGAAACAGACACAACCTAAAGAGCTCATTCAGGTGTTGTTGGTATCACCTATAATGCTCCAAGCAAACTTATTGAACTATACCATGTTCACAAGAGGACAATTATTCATGTCATTTATTGAACTATATGCTGTTTTTTTATATTCCTAGGTAGACAACGATCAGCAGCACTTACTGAACTATATGTTATTTCTTAGAATAACGCCATTCCTGCCCAACTGGTTTATCAACATCACATCCCCTGTCATTGATGTCCCACTTCGTACATTTTTTATTGGAACAACTTTAGGTTTGTTCATATTTACTTCTGACTTAGCATTTACTTTCATAACTGTGTCCATATACTTATATATACATATAATACATAAATAGCTAAAGTAGTTATTAAAAATAATTACAATAATCCATATATTGTATATAATAAAAAAAATATCTAAAGTAATAATCCATTTACTTTTATATAATGCATAAATATCTTAACTCTTTATCTCCCAAGCAACGACAATGTCGTCGGTCGTTTTTGTAAAAGCCGATTAAGCGAGGATGTTGTCGGTGCAGTAAAACATCGTTGTTTCGTTCCAATTCTTGGTTAATAATTTTAAATGCTTATATTTTAAATCTACGCGATTTCCGCTTGCAGAAGAGTTCGTTATTTACTTCCTTCGGCATGTTTTTAATTAATGAGAGGGTTTTGAAAATCATCTTTTTTTGTGTGTTTGTGTTTAAATGGAAATTGAAGCTGGCCCATCTAGTGGTCGATCTACTAAAACTTGTAGATCTATATTATATTCAGATCAACAAGTAAGGGGCCTTATTGATTTAGATCTAGATAAAATGATATTGTTTTATCTGATCATATTGATTCTGATAGTGATAGTTTAGTGCCAGTGTAAGTGTTAGAATCTAGATCTAGAACTCTATATCTGAATCTGATAATTCATCAGCTGATAAACCTTCTAAACCCAATTCTAAAACTAAATATATTAGCACAAATAATACATCTAGACCTGTTTAAATAAGTTGGAAAAATGCAGAGATGGGTATTAAAACAGAAAGCAATTTTTTTATTCCCTCCAGTAAATCTAGATCTACTAACTGGAACTTAGCGTTGCAAGTTATTGTTTTTTTCTCATAACATTTTTATGGTGGTGACCTTGGATAATGTGCTACAGTTTTGTAGTTTATGTGTTTTCTATTGTTTTAGTGGTTTTATTTTGTGAAAATATGAATCAGGATTATAAAACAATAGCATTATATGCAGTTTGGAATAGAAATGATCTTATGTGACTTGGATTAAATTTTTTATCGTCCATCGTTTAGTTTTCATATTTTCATTTTTACTTTTCATAAAACAAACTAAAAATATCACTTCAATTTATACACTTCATTTTGCAATATCTGAAAAGAACATTCATTTTCCTTTAATTCCATATCAAAAACATAATTCTATGATTGTAAATAAAAAAGTTATACTATTTTAACTATGACATAATTAGTGCACTCCGATCGGATGAAATCAATAATTCCGTCAAAACGTGGAAAATAATTACGGAGATAAAGAGTTAAGTATTTATTAAAAGTAAATAATAATCCATATTCTAATATATACTGTTCTTATATGTAATAAATAAATATCTAAAGTATTTAATAAAAAATTAAAAGAAACATAACAAACATTTATTTATTTACATAATCATCATCATTATCAAACTACATTTGAGTGATGGCTTGAGAGGCTCAAATCATCTCTCGCAAAAGCCCAGGACAGAAACCCTGCTGTTTTGTGTAGTGCATACAGGTCAAGAACTTTTGGTTTCCCAGACCTGTCAAGATGGAGCTCAGCAAGTCGGGGGTGGTCAAAAAGAATATGAGACAAAGTTTCGTCTTCCACACAGCGGGGGCACTGTGAGTCAAAATTTGACAATTGTGGCATGTCCTGCACTGTGCTATAATAGCCTCCATCATGGGGAAAGTGCCTGATGCACTTGCAGACTCCACATGCTTTTTGGGACGTGTCCCAGCGCTCAAACCACTTTTCCATTTCTGTTTTTTTGGATTATAGCCAGAACAAGATGAAAACTCACAGCCTGCTTAGTGGGTGGTGTTATTTACTTAGGATGTAAAAATATAAAAGTTAGTCGATTCTAGTAGTAATAAACAATATTTAAAAACTACAAAAATAAATATTTGAAAAAAGAACAGAATATGACAAGGCCTTACTGAACAAGAAGTATACAGCTATAGATATATCAACTGCTTCTCAAAATATTTCTCCACATCTTGGGTCATACACATTGTTTCTTTCATTTTGACTACACACTTTCACAGTCATAGTTAATATACAGGGTTTCAAGCCACCCAGGCACAAGCAAATCAATGTAGTCTAATTCTTAACAATCTAGCAATATCTTATAAACCAAAATCTATTTTTAAAAAATTAAATTATCTTTATAACTTACTAAACATGGATATATGCAGAGGCGTCACTAGGCAGGTGCGGAGGGTGCGGTCCGCACCGGGTGACACCCGATAGGGGGTGACACCCAAGTGTAAAAAGGCACATAAAAATAATTAAAAAATAAAATACCAACTTTAAAATGTGACAGAAGCAAAATCATAAAGCTTAGAAATTGTTGAAAAAAATTATTCTAAATAAGAAAACATCAATAGCAAGATTTTCTTCTCCGATAAATAGTGGACATGTCCACAACGAGAAACTCGAGAGAAGACTGAAGAACATTTATCAGGCTTTCAAATTAGGAACAATTTGGGAACAAGACTTTAGCTTCCAAAAATTGACAAGGACGTCATTGCTATGATTGACGTTTAGATGGGAAAACAGAGGAACATCTTGTATTATAGATTACTTACTATCGCATTGTTTCTAGCAAAGAAAAGTTGGTATATGGTGGCGAACTGAAGAAGACTTTTCATTGAATAATGAAATATTTTTTTCTCGGGATTGTGGAAATGTTATCCAAATATGAGCCAGTGCTGAAATAATAACTTATACGATCGCAATTCAGCGATGAAAAAAAAAGTTACTTTTCAAGCTTGTACCAAATATATATATATATATATATATATGTTTTAGCAAACCACTTAAGGGATATACTTATCTCTGCAAGGTACTCTGGTATCTTGTATTACAGCACACCTAACATAGATCTCTGAAGTTGTAACATATATTAACAGTAGCAATGGTAATGTTGAAATGTCAGAAATGTAGGATATTCCTCTTAATGTGGGCCAAATCTGATGTATCAGTTCTGATAATTTAAAACGACTGAAAAGAGATGGGCTTAACGTATCGATATGATGAGCTCAGGGACATGGCAATGCAGCTACAATGTCAAGGATTCATGAAGAAGTGCAGGCAGTAATAAATGAAGAACAGAAAAGAAACTTGAATGGATGTGTACACCGTTTACTTAAGCTATGTGGTCCAAATTCTTAATCGGAAAATATTTTCTAATTATACTTTCTTGGTTCTCTAGAAAAAGGGTTTTCTTTCTTTGCCACTAATACTAATAGATAGAATAATATAATTAATGATAGCGTGTCATATGAACAAATCGCTGGTGTGCTCATGGTGTTGCTGTTAGACCCATGAAAGAACGATTTTATGAAAGGGTGACGGCGAAAATCTTTGCCATCTCTCTGAAAATACAAACACTAGAGGCGCAGCACAAATATGATTGCCAGCTGTCTGTGAATACACGCATAACTTTCATTGCTTGACTTTCTTATTGGCAAATGTACTAAAAAAAAGTATACTAAGCACAAAAGTACCTTCAAATTAAAGTGTTAATCATTTTCAAAGTGGTGGCTAAGCTCAAGCACTTAAACATTTACTCTACGAAATATGTGAAAAGTTAGCTCAAAATGTTATTAAGATAACTTTTCTCAAATCAAACTAGCATGTTAATGAAAAAGAAAAATACGTTTTAACAATATGAAAATATCAGGAAAGTATTCTTAAGATTTACTATTCAAATTGAGAGCAAGAAGTTAATACTGAGTGCATCAATCTCTTTTATATTGGGCCTGACGTCAAGATATGTTAACAGAAATACTAAAACTAGAATACTAGAATGCAGCAAAGTTTTGA
This sequence comes from Biomphalaria straminea, assembly GCA_021533235.1. NCBI lineage: Eukaryota > Metazoa > Mollusca > Gastropoda > Planorbidae > Biomphalaria > Biomphalaria straminea. Next base: position 15,705,948 of record JADKLZ010001483.1, read on the forward strand.
AAGACGACAACGAATCCCTACCAGCCTTTGAATTAAACCTTTAACTGTTTCTTGCCAAATGCATGTTTACAAGGCGTCATGTGAAAAGAAGCTTTGCAAAACTAAATTTAACTAACAACGTTCTCTCATTAAAACATCAACTAACAACGTTCTCTCATTAAAACATTAACTAATATCGGTCTCTTATTAAACATCAACAAACCATGTTCTCTCATTAAAACATTAATCGACAACTATTTTTTGAAATCAAATCAAGCAATTCTGTCCATTGAAAACGAAGTCGCAAGATACATTGAGTTCAAAGTTTTTTTCATAAGTTTTCTAATTTGAAATCCTGAAAAGGAAATTTAAATATTTATTTTCTAAAGTTATTGTAAAACTTTTATATGTTAAAAAAATTCTTGTAAAACTTTTGTACCTATCAATATACTTTTCATTAATTTGCATTTTTCATTAGTTGTCCTCATGAAACTACCACTATATGTGATTATAATGTAGCCTTCAAAAGTTTCCATTTAGAGCTGTTTAATGTTTACTTAGGAAAGCATGCTCAACTGGTTTTTAATTTCTTTCTATTTAAAAAAATCATAGATATTAATGTATGTAATGATTAACGATAATATGTAAGAGATAAAAACATAATCGATACTCATTTAAACTTTGTGTACAGCAATTAACGAACAACAACTGAATAACGATAGTTTTTTATTTGAAGAATAAGTGGGGGGGTGACACCCTGATTTTACCGCACCGGGTGACACCCACCCTAGTGACGCCTCTGGATATATGATAACGCTTATCAACAACTCTGTGGCATTTTATGTCTCGAGAGACTATCTTTTCCCCTTGCAAGCTCTTGTGTGTCCAAAGAGGCAGACCCTGGATACACAGCTGCGATCGCAGGTTGGGCATATGTAGTCACCAGGCGCCGTCGCATTTTCACCCTTCTTTCTGCTTCTGTTGTGTATGGCATATTAAGATCAACAACTAGCATCTGATATTTGCTGAAACTATACAGCATAGATTCCTGTTACAAGTTACAAGGCTACTTGCTCTCTGTATTCAAATTGCAC
>JADKLZ010001483.1:15732646-15743408 GCA_021533235.1 Biomphalaria straminea
TTACTTATTACTTACTCACTGAAGCCTCTATATGTAGTGTATTATGTTTTCCGATATTTCTATTCTAACATAAAGTTAAAACAACGCCAATCACCACATGCAAAGAACAAGACTATCAAACAACTTGTCATTTTGATTTGTTCATCTTGACCTTAATTCAAATTAATCAATGCTCACCTTATACAGGCTTAAACAATGCGAAATATCAATGTTTAGCGCTTAGGTGCCAACTAAGTACAATATCATCAAATATACTTCTTGACAATAACAATTTTAAATGTTTACAATAGAACCGTGTACTGTTACCCTTTAGATCGGCAATTCTGTTTTGTTATTCTTTTTTTTTTTAATCTGTCATCCGATTGTTTCCCTCAAATATAAATATATAGGCCTTTTACTACTCGAGAGACGAGTTTTTTTTTTGTTTTTTTTGCAACTTCTGTGACTCAAGAGGTCATCACTACAAATATAAAGCCTATTCATATATTTTAATAGTGTTATAGTGTCTATTTTACTGAACCCGCCCCCACCCACCCAAAAACAACAACAAAACAAACAAAAATAACAATAACTTCGAGCTCAGCATCACACAGTCAGTCAGCAAATAAAGTATATAAAAAGTAGGGCCTATTTTTTTTAAAATCTATAGTTGAATCAATCATGGGCGTAGCAAGGATTTTTTTTTTTGACATGGGGTGATTTTTCTCCCCCTTCCCCAACATACATATATGTATTAATCGGGGCCAGACCCAACCTCCGGGCACGCCCATGATATCAATCATTGAGAAAGAGAAGATTTTATAAACAATTTGTTTTTTTTTCGTGTCTCTCTGAGTATTTTTTATTAAGTTTTGTTTTTGTAGGCTTTTTGGAGATTATGGTTCAGTGTTTTGTGTATAATTGCTACTTTACTCTTAAATCTTCTACCCTGAAGGCTTTCTAAATTTAGTGATTTTACTAAAGGTGTTACTCAAGTCAAATGTGAATATTCGTTTGTTATGAATCTCACTGTTCTATTTTGTGTCTGTTCCAGTTTCTTAATGTTTTCTTCAGTTGAGGGGTCCCAAACAGTGCATATTCTATTATTGGCCAATAGAAAAGAATTGTTATGGATAATGCTAATTAACTAAATATCATGATATGCAAGATGAAGTTTTGCCGTCAATGTTAGTAATTCAAGGTAGACTATTCTGATAAATATATTTTGTTGTTATTTCAAATTTCAAATATAGCTCAGAATTCATCACTTCATACTTATAGATTGCACAACGTAAGGAACAGGAGTTAACACAAAACGGTTTTAATAAATATCTAACATTTGATTGGAATCAGACGTAATTCAAGCTACTTAGATCATGGAACTATATTAATATAGTTTCATGCTTAGATAGGGGAAGGTAGGGTGAAATGTCACAATTTTCAGATTTTGATGTTTTAAACATATTTATAATTTATTGATTCTCACCAAACTTAACACGCTGTAACTTCAACATTCAGACAACACCTAGATCAAATGAAATCGACTTTATCTCTTTATTTATGAAAGTTATACAACAAAAAAGTGTCTGGGTTGAGGTTGTGACATTCTGCCCCACACCTGGGTAAGTTGACACAGGGCATGGGGTATAATGTCACAGATTTAAAAAATCACCATATCTTGCTATGTCTAAAAGAAATAACATATTAAGTCAACACTTTGTTCTTGTAGTACTTTCCTTGACTGGACGTCGTGAAAGAATGATATATATGTGGAGGTTCTAAAAAGTTTTGGACTTAGCAAGGAAAGCTGTAGATTTTTCTTCAAAATAATGTTGTTTTTTTCTATATAATAATTGTAAAATATCTGTTCACTTCTCCCAACAATGCACCCAGATACAACCTATCTAAATAGTAATACTAGATAACTTCTTTTCTCAAATAAATGTCGCGCTCGAAAGACATCTTTTCTGTATGTTGAATGTTGATGTTGGCATAACTTTTGTAAACAGCATTACCGTATAGGAACATATTTAAGGAGAAAGTCGCTTAATAGGCCTACTATTTAGGTATCATCCTAAAAACAATAAAACAAATAATTATTAATAAACAAATATTTATATTAAAATTTGTTTTCAGAATGCTTAATCTTCATTGGGGCAAATTGTCACAACTGTGACTTATTACCCCAACCTGTGTAACAACTTGCCCCATAACACTTTTCAGAACATTTAATTCATTAACATTTTATTGAGTCGAGCTTTATGAAAAAAAAAGCAATTTCACAGTGTAACTAACACATAGAGACATAAAACAGTGTAGTGTTGGACAATCATTTCACCATTATAAGTGTATTACAACAGAATTACGCAAAAATAAAATTCCACTTTCCGAACATTCAAAAACAATGAATCATGATAATTTTAAAATGCGAAAAGGTATCAACTTCATTTTATAACTAATAGATTATGTTTCCGTAAACATCTCAAATATAGTTTCGCATTTTGATAGCGAATCACATTACACCGATATAGTGTTTGTGACAACTTGTGACATTTCACCCCACCTTCCCCCTATATCATCTATTATTAATAGTATTATAGTCATAATGTAAAGGTCACGTCTCGGATCATAGACTAGTTTTGATGTCGGACCTTGGAAAAACACCACTCTAAGTTGGCATATCTGCAAAATGTTCATATTATATGACACGGACCTATAGATAATGAAGTCTATGCGGATTGGATAAAATACAATTAATGGCGGCTGTTATTGTTACATTTAAAGTAGGAAATAAATATATATAGATCTAGTAATATAGATGTGGATCTAGAAATTCTAGATCTATTTCTATCTAAAATTTAGACTAGAGTCTTAGATTTATATAAGTCTATAGAACTTTATTCTAGACTAATCTAGACCCTAGATCTATCTAGATCTATTAATATACTTAATACTAGTATTAATAAAAATTATATAAAATTAATAGTAATAGATCTAATAATAATACTAATAGTGACTAGATTCTAATACTAATAAGTCTAAATCTAGACAGTCTAGAAAAGTAGATTAGTTTTAGTAGAGAGAGTGAGTAGAGTCTGAGAATCTCTAACTCTAGATCTATCATCTGATCTAAATCTAGAGTTAGAGCCAGTGGCAGTTGAGCCTCACTTGAGGCAGACAGAGCATTGGAAAATTTAACTTAATTTAAGACTAAGACTACTTAGACTTCTACTAAGAGATATATAGTATAATATAGATCTTCTATTCTCTACTCTAGTCTAGATCTTAAATACTATATATAAGATCTAGATACTATCCCCATCTTAACATCTATATTTATAATTTATTATAATTATAGAATATATATAATATTTATATAATATATATTATATAATATACTTATAATATAGGATTTTTATAGGTCTAGTAGTTAGTAAGATTATATAAAAATATATAAAATATAGATCTATATACATATTAAATATATATATAATAAATAATATATAAAGTTACTTTAACTAACTATTGATTATATATATAATATTGTCTAGATATTTATAAATATTTATATCTAGATCAGTACTAATATAGAGTCTAGTGAATAGAGACTCAAACAGTCTATATACTAATACTAGATATAAAGTAAAGTTCGAAGGTCAATCATCCAGAATGAATAGAGAGGTTCGATCGGCTCACTTTTTATGACTGAAATTTCTTTATTTGAATGCTTACATACTACTATATATTGCTACTGCGCATGCACCTTTTTCTTCTTCACTCCTGACAGATATTTCATTTTCCTTGTAAAGACAATGTTCATGGTATGGTCAGGTCAAGAGGTGTGGAATTATTTATTTTAACCTCCAGGTAGTGAAGGAGATGGGTAATGGGCTTAGGTAGGGCTATTTAGGGACAAGAGGATTGGCTGGGCCCAGTCACGTAACCAACTAGTGACATCGCAATTGCTACAAGGTAAAAAAATAGAGCTGTGCGAGCGATTGGACTAGACAAAAGTACTTGGTTATTTTCAATGAAAAGCTGCAGGAATTGTCAATACTTAAAAAAATAAATATTAATACATTTAGAATTGGCAATTGATAAGCTTTGAAACAATATCTGAAATTTACTTCCAGGTGAACATAATACGAAGATATTACAAAGAATAAACATCAACTTGCAACAGTTTCATAATCATCTTTACTAAGCCAGCTCCTAATTTTAAACAGGAATTGATAGGTTATACATTTCTGTGCACAACACAACGGCTTATATGTATGTACAAGAGGCTTTTAAATAAAAAAAATTGGGATGCCCAAACAATACTAATTTTTCTTATTTCAAATTTTTATTTTTTTAAATTCTTTTTTATTTAAATTGACATTTTAAAATAATTTTTGCTCCTTTTTTTAAGGCTTTAACATCTTTCTGACTTGAAAAATTGAACTACACCTAACAGACATTCAAGTATGTCACTCTCTGGGGAAGCAGTTCTTTATGCTACAAGTCCTTGTGACAAAGTGGCACAGGAAACAGCTCGCAAAGAGCGAAGGAGAAGAAAGATCATTAGAGAACTATTTCAAACTGAGAAGACATATCTTCATCATTTGGAATTAATAAATAAGGTATAGTATATCTTTTGATAAAAAGTATTTTTGTAACAGACACTGAGTGAGACATTTCAGTTTTAAAGAAGTTATTGTTATTTACTTTTAGAAGTCTTTACAAGTAAAATTAGTAATGTTTTATAATTTAGTTATAAATTTACTGTAGATGAAACTAATGTGTAAAAAAACACTTTAAAGTAATATTTAATAAATATTAGTTTCTGTTGCTAAATGTATAGAGTGAGCTTAAAATATTTCACATAAGTTGTATGATTTTGATTTTAAATTTTTAAGGATTACTTCACTATTTAATCTTTTTTTCCTTAGTTCTTTGACTTCCCTCTAAGATTTGCTTGCCTTGTTCCTGATAAAGTCCATGCTATATTATTTAGCAACATAGAGCAGATCAGACAAGTCAATGTCACTTTACTAGAAACTATGGAGGAATCAACAGTAGGACAGGCATTTAAGCAGTTGGCACCTTTTTTAAAACTATACTCCACATATGCAAACAATCATCAATCTGCATTGAATGCTCTACAGGTAAGTTGTTATGTTTCTTAAGATCATTTGAAACTATTACCACTAATCAAAGGATTACAAATAGATCAAACTCTATGTGAGTGTCAGCTTGAAAGACTCATGTCTATGTTTATTCTACCCTAGACTATAATAGCTTGTTTAGACCAGACTAGCATAGCCTCCTCCCTAGCAAATATGGTGAGCGGCTTTATCTTCTCTTAGACTCTGCTAATCTTTAAAGCGATTAGTCCCAGCACTTAAACCACATTTCATTCATACAAAACAAATTCATCACACAGAAAAACAATTAAGATGTAAGTCAAAACTACATAATTTACTTTGAATAAGTATTTAGTCATTACTGGTAAAATATATTCAATCATTTAGTTTTGTTATTGTTACATTGGTGCATCAAGTTTAAATTAGTGTTTATGTATATATAAGAAGTCAGAAAAGTATCTTTTTCTACACAGTAATCTTTTATCTGTTTTTTTTTTTTTGTGATTTCTGTTTTAATGAAATATTTTCTAAATAAAAAATATTTCTATTTCTTGTATACATAATTCCAGGAATGGCAAAATAAAAGTCCTGATTTTGCAGCATTTATCTCCAGACAAGAAGATCGTCCAGAAGTCATGGGGCTCAAATTGAATGCGCTCTTGATAACCCCAGTACAAAGAATCCCAAGGTAATTGCTAAATACATGCTTGGCACACATTTTCTCAACGTATCTACTCCATTGTTTTCAATGTTATTGACAAAGTGATATTTTCTTATGCACATTGTTTACACAGATACAAACTTTTATTGGAAGATCTGCTGTGCAGTACATCAGATGATCATCATGACTATAAAGACTTATCAGGTAAACTTTAGTATACCAAATACTGCTTCACCATCTGACTTGGTTAAGTTAGATCATTATTTGATACATTGTTTGGTTGGCATTGTCCTTTATTGTTAAGAAAACAGAAAAGATCATTCTAAATTTCCATCATTAAAAAAATCAGATTAAAATAGAAAAAAAAAAACTACTTTTAATTTGTAAAAAATTATTTGCTAAAATTGTGTGAGTAATATTATTTAATATATAAGATTTGTATAAAGTTTAAACATCAGATTTTTTTTTTCCTAAAGATGCTGCAAATAAAATTGCTGAAATAGCATCACACATAAATGAATGCTTACGACAGAATGAAAATTTTCTGAAAACTCTGGCTATCCAGAAGAGTTTTGATAGCTCTGCACCTAAACTGTTAATGCCAGGAAGATTTTTTATAAAAGAAGGTCCTCTTAAAAAGGTAAAGGGAATATTTTCATTGAATTTGTGTCTCTGTGTGTTTTGTCTGATGGTCCTTTCTTTTGGTTCACTTCTTTGTCTTGCTCAGACATTAGGTCTATATTTATATTTAAAATAAAATGATTACATAAAACATCCTGGTATAGCTTTTCTTTTCTATACATACTTACCCCTAACCTTAATGGTTTTAAAGAACATATTTTTTCTATTGAACTCCTCTTGTTAAAACATATAATGCCCCCAGTTGAGTGCTGAAAGCTGTTTTGAAGAATATTTATAAAAAAAACAACTTTCTGTTTTATTACATTAATACCTGGTTTTGTCTTATACATTTTGGTTATTCCTTCCAAAAGGAATATTATTTTATCCTATGGCAGTGGGCAAAGTTCTAACTTGGCGAGGGCCATTATGTAACAGCCCAGACATCCATGTAACTCTGAAACCTTTTCTATAATGAATCCTTTTTCATCTTGATTTGTCCAATTTGGCAGGTGTCTAGGAAAGGAGGCAAGTCTTATGAGAGAATGTTTTTTCTCTTCTCTGATATTTTACTGTATGGCAAGCCCAAGTTTCTAGATGGTGGGGGCAAATCTTACACATGCTCTTGTGTGCTCCCACTCAGACATTGTCAAGTGGAACCTGTCTTTATCACCACTTTTAGCAAGTCAGATGCTGGGGGAGTTTTTAAAGTAAGTGGAATAGCTGAAGTAATTGTTTGAGTGTACTTTAAGAAAGGAAAACTCTTTTATAAAAATAATAAAATTTTTAATTTCAATTAAATTCACAAAATACTCATTTGAAAAAAAAAATTGCTCTTTAATTATTTATTTATTATACACATCAGTAATCTAAATTCTAGCTGTACATCATTTTATGTTGTGCTAAGCATTGTTTGTTGTTTTGTCCATTTACTCTTCGGACATGTATTTTGTAACCCTTACTAGATTACTTGTAAAGAGGAAAGTCTCGTCCTGTATTCTGATGATAAGAAAAATGCCAGAGAGTGGAGTGAAGAGATCAGTAAAGCTGTAAGGTATGTAGGCTGTTCACATTCACAACTTTTTGCCTACATCACATATATATAAAATCATAAACCTTTTTAATCAAAAGTTTTCTTTATAACCATCTCAGAATAATTTGTCCATTTTACTAATTTACACATTTTTGACATTAATAAATTGTCTTCCTCTTTCCATGCATTTGAAAAAAAAAGGTTTATATATTTTGTTCTTTATTTTCACAATATATTTATACAGAAAAATCTGTGATGACCGACAAACTTTGCGGAAACCCAGCAGCAATAAGATTCCATTGCGAGGCAGATCACTTCGAAGGCATAGACAGCAACAGAAGAAATTAGATATTAAAATTCCTGGGGTAAGTGATTTAGAAATCATATTATCATTTGCTTATAGATTATATTTTTTTTAATACTTTTTTAATCATTATTTTTTTAATTTAAAATTTAAAAAGTGTCTTTATTTTGTAGAAAAAGAAGTCAATCTGTTCTTTAATTAGTGCAATATTTCATTTATCATAATTTTGAGATCTTCAATATAAAAGCGTCACAGAAGTAATTCTTACATTTTGTCAGAAAACTCCTTTGAGACCTCTGTCAGTGATTAGCTCTATCAGTGATGACTTCTCAAGTGACTCCATTGCTAGAGAAAGGTCAGAAGACTTTGGAGAGCACATGAGTTCAGTGTTTGATTTAAGTACATGCAGTAGTTACCTGGACAGTCATGCTACAAGTACATGCAGTAGTTATCTGGACAGTCATGCTACAGCTCTGGCTGAATCTCCAATCATAAGGTAAGTACAAGAGATCATTTACTTTCATACCTTGAGTTTCAGCAAGGCCAGCTCTTGTTATCAGCTGCCCACCAGATCTTAAGTAGACTTTAGATTTTCTTAAATGAATGATATTCACAGTCAGCCTACATTTGAAATTCTAATGAGCATAAAGTACCATGGATAATTACATTATCTTTTTATTAAAGCACTGTTTCATTACCTGTTACCTATCCCTTAGTCTGGTGGACTGTTGGGGATCCAAGCAAGACTTGAAGACCATCTTTCTCCATTCCTCTCTATCCTTTGCCCTGTTTAAAATCTCATTCAATGGTAGGCCTGTCCATTCTTTGATGTTGTCTTCCCACCGCTTTCTCTGTCTGCCTCTTCTTATTTGTCCTGGTACTGTTCCCTGGAGGAAGGTCTTTGCGAGTCCCGAAGATCTTGTTACATGGCCATACATTTTAAGCTTTCGTTTCTTCACAGTAGTTAGCAGGTCATCATGGGGTCCGATCGCTGCAGGGACCCTGTCTCTAATCTCTTGATTTGTGATGCGGTCTTTAAATGTGATGCCTAGGATCCTTCTGTAGCATCTCAATTCCATTGCTAGGATCCTCCTCTCTAGCTCTGCAGTCCAAGACTCACAAGCATATAGAAATGTGGTCATGACCAGGGAGCGCATCAGTCTGTTTTTGGTGCCGAGGGCTAAGCCTTTGTCTTTCCATATTAACTTAAGTTTAGAAAGTGCCGCTGTGGACTGTGCTATTCGGACCATTAGTTCAAGCTTTGTTCCCTCATCCGAGACAATAGCTCCTAGGTATTTAAAGCTGCTAACGCTAGTTAGCTTTTCACCTCCAATACTGATGGCCTTTGTAAAGCTGTTTCATTGGCATAATTATTTAGTCAATGAAAGCTATAATGTCTCTTAGGCAGAATGCAAATCAATATCTAGAATCTTTTTTTTTTTCAGTGCAGTCTAAATCCATGTGATGCTCTATTAATTTTTCTTATATGGTATCTGACTCCAATATTTATTAAACATAGGCGTGGTAGCTGAGTGGTAAAGGGATTGGGTTCCAAACTGAGGGATCATGGGTTCAAATCTTATTGAAGATGCTCTTGAGTCTATAAAACTCTAATGGGTACATGACATTAGTTGGGGAAAATACAGATAGTCGTTGTGCCAGCCACATGTCACTCTTGTAAACCATTGGCCATCAAAACACTTGACCATCACATCATCTGCTCTGTAGATTGCAAGGTCAAAAAGGGGTATTGTACTTTATTTGTTTGACAAATAACTTAGTTTGAAACTTACAATGTCAGCTGTCAATGTCAGAATATTTTGGTTGATTTTAGTTTGTGGTTTAATGTGCATAAAAGTTAGAAGAGAAGATGAATATAATGTAGAAATGTGTTTTTCTTTTTAACATCCCTTTAAAAAATGTTTCTTTCTAGAAAAAAGAAATGCTATCAGACCAGCACTGGCACATTGTCACTTAGAGATTCTTGTACAGATTCTGACTTGTACAGACAGAGTATGATCTCCTCTGAAAGTCAGAATAGTGGTCCCAGCCAACATGCTAACACAGATTCTTGTATAGGAGAACAAAATCAAAGAAAAGACAAAGAAACGAGAAACTGGAGTAAGGTAATAAATGAATATACTTATGTGGTTGAATACTTTGTTTTTATCATAAAAATAGTAAAATAAATTAAAGGATCTATTGTAAAATCATTTAGAAAGAAATAAAAAATACATGTAAATTACACAAGTAATTAATCAAATGTAACAGAATGAATATTTGAAGAGTGGAATTATTATTTGAACTATACACTGACAATTGCAACATGTAAAAAAAATTATAAACAAGTGATACAAAGTCAGGGAATAGAGTGTTTATTTTTTCAATTAAATTAAACAAAGGCTCTTATAAAATAGACTTGTTTGACAAACAATTACAGAATAAAAAGTTTTTGATAGTGTTTATTTTTTCGATTCAATTGAACAAACGCTCTTATAATATAGATTTGTTTTGAAAACAAAAAAAGTTTTCAGTGCTTTATATTAATAATGTATAAAAGAATATCCTATTTGTTTTCTTACTTCAAAGACAGAGAACAAGTGTATGAAAGAAAATGATTCTTCAAGTCTTTGTAGTAATGTCTGGGACACTCATGAAAATGTAACAAGTAGGACTAATTCTGAAAGTGTCAAAACTCTATCCAGTCAATCGAATTGCTCAACATCTTCAACAGCTTGGTTTCCACCTAACAGCCCAGCTCATAAACATCTTCAGAAGAAAACTTTAAACATGAAACTAAGATCTTGTTTTAAAAGGTAACTATCACTTGGCAGATTTTATAGTGTATGTTAAATGTGATTAAGACAACCACTGGTAAGCTTAGGCAAAAATTATTTTATTGAAATTCATTGCTTTAATCATTCTACTCAATTCCTTATAGAAATTATTTTGTTTCATTCTTTGCACCAATCATTTTGGTCAATTACTTGCACTAGTTTCAATTTCTTACAACAATCATTGTGTTCCAATCCTTAAACAAT
>JADKLZ010001483.1:15775632-15786582 GCA_021533235.1 Biomphalaria straminea
GAGAACAAACTGTAATAATAAATGGCTCTAAATCAACACCAATAACAATAAACTCAGGCGTACCTCAAGGAACAGTCTTAGGACCACTAGGCTACTATTTTTAATTTACATAAACGATTTACCAAATTGAATTAGTTCAGGAACAAATGTCAGATTATTTGCAGACGATTGCATAATATACAGAACAATAAAGACAACACAAGATACAGAAATTTTACAAAGAGAATTAGATGAATTACAAAAATGGGAATCAAATTGGAGCATGTCTCTCCATCCAGAAAAATGTCAGTTATTAAGAGTAACAAAAAAAACTAAAACAAATTAATTCCACTTATCTTATTCATGGTAAACCAGTAACACAGACTAAAAACGCAAAATACCTAGGTGTTTTAATAAATGAAAAACTGTCATGGAATCCCCATATTGATGACACAATAAAAAAAAATCAAACAAATCATTAGGGTTTATTAAAAGAAATTTCTATAAATCAAATAAGAACATAAAACTAAAATGTTATTTAACCTTGGTTAGGCCTATAATAGAATATACATCCTCTGTTTGGGACCCCTCAACTCAAGAAAACATTAAGAAACTAAAACAGACATTAAATAGAGCAGTGAGATTCATAACAAAAATCAATATTCATATTTGACTAGAGTAACACCTTTGGTAAAATCTCTAAATTTAGAAAGCCTTCAGGACAGAAGACTCAAAAGTATAGTAGCTATTATACATAAAACACTTAACCATTATCTTCAAATTCAAAAACAAAACTTAATAAAATACTCAGAAAGACACAAAGAAAAAGGCGCATTCCTCGTCCCATATGCTAGGACAAATTTGTACAAAAGCTCCTTCTACCCTAGCGCTATTAGAGCATGGAATGGATTGCTTGAGCTAGCCAGGAAAACCAGTGACTTGTCAGAATTTAAGTCATTGGTTAACATGCATGACTACTAAATGAATGACGCGTAGGACGTAATCATCTTCTTTTTTTGAAGTAACGTCTGTATTGTATAAGATAAGAAGATAACAACTACAACTCTATGTCCGCCAGTACAAAAGGAAGAGACATGTAGGTATCGAAGTTATTATGTCAGCTGAGGACGCGATACCACAGTATTGGTAGATTTATTAATGTTAATATTACATGTTAATATTCATTTGAATGTGATACATATATGACTTAATGTAAACCTGGACTAATTTACGTTATTATTACAAAGCTCTTATAAGAATTCCCTCTTGTCTGTCTGTTTGTCTGTCTGTCTCTAATGTAAAAAGTTATTCATCCCACAACCATTCTTGGATCAAGTCTAAACTGTGCACAATTGTTCATTGACATAGACAAAAGACATGAATCAATACAATAAAAAGTAGCCATTTAGTCAACTGGTAATTCATTATTCAATATCATACCAGCATGTAAAACTTCAACTCTTATATTTCAATTTATATATCTCAATTTGTTGGATTTATTTCACTTCAATAATTGTTAATGTTATCTGCATCAGGCATTCTCCAATCAAGTTGATCATTTAAAAAATTATTTTTTGTATCTGACGAAACATAAATCTTTTTTTTTAATATCCAATCAGTCATATAATTATTGTTAACTAATTATGTTCTTCAATAATAAGTAAGGGAAATAGCTTGTACATTATTGATAGATATAGTTTAAAGGGCAGGAGTTCTTTCCCTTTAAATTGACTTCGTGTTTTTTTTTTTTATGGATTTTAGAATTGTGCTTGTTGAATGATGATCTAATTGATGGCTTTGACTTAGCCTCTCGACCACGCTTCATAACATAAAACTAATTTACTAATAGACTTAATATAGTTAATAAATTAATATTTCATTTAATTTATTAATATAAATATTTTTTTATAATATTTTTATAAAATTGTTTTAGTAAAAATCAGAATCATTTTCATAAATGTTTTAAAATATACAAATTACGAGTCGACCCACAGCCTAGCATACGCCGTTATTTTGCAGGGCCAATGCCAAACCAATGCAGCCTATGCGACCGCAATGGTCCCCGCACTTTCATAGGTCCCGCGCTAATTCTAGATGTAAATTATTATATTAAATCATTTTATAACTTATAACAGAATTCCCGCAGCTCGTGATTTACCAGGAGCTCCTCGAAATCTCCTGAAATTGCAACAAATACGAAAAAGTCCTTGAAATCTCCGGAAATTATTAAAATCTTTTGAAAACTCAAAAAAAAAATAAAAAAATCCTGAAATTTATAAACAAAAATTGTAAATTTTGGTTGTCATTCAAAATTAAAAACGCCAATCTTACGTACGTTGAAAAAAAAAACTGAATAATGCAATACCCATTATTGTGGAATCTGGTGAAAGAAGCTTCTACTAATGAAAACTTCTTAAACTAATGAAGAATTACTTGATGCCAACAATTTTCGTAGATGTCAACAATTCTCGTAGACAGATTGAAACATTTGGTAATTCTTGCTATTGAGCGTGATCTGTGTAGGAAGTAAAACTTTTATGATATAGCCTACTGTCTGACTTCGCTACACGCAAGGCTCATAAAGTAGTTCTCTACGTAGTAAAAAATGAATAAAATGCAAAGACAAATTTATTTTCTAAAAAGAAACTCTTAATTCTCACTTATTATCCGTATCCCTACCTAAACATGGCCCCGCGAAATCCCAACAACTGCTATGTAGTGACGGGTGAATACAAAGTATATAACTTGTTTCCCCCCCCCCCCCATTTTTTTTCGTCACTAAAAATACGTGGGGCAGAAATAAATGAGTGATCTTTCAATGACTTCTTGGTCCCAACGGTTAAGTCTGGCTCTGAGATTTTGTGAAGGGTAAGTACAACTTGTTCTCTTTCCCCCCCCCCCATCTTTTTTTTGTCGTAAGGTAACTCTAGTCCGACTTGTAGAAATACGTGGTCACAAAACTCTAGAGCCATGAAGAGAATTAAACATAGAGATGGATGTTTCCATTACTAGTATAGTCTCCCTAGTTTTATACTATTAATAGTAAACTGTATTAAAAAATGGATAACTTTTATGAAACAAACTGCTTATATGGTCAATAAAATAAAAGTTGTCGCTTTTGGAAAAGAAAAATTAGCCATTGCATAAGAAATTTGAAAGACCTAAAATTTTCTGATATCGGATTTTCACTATCTTTTACTAATTGCTATCTAAACGGGACGGACGGACAGACACAAAACTAATAGCGGCTATTTCCCTTCCGGGGACTGCTAAAAACAGTATAGTGAAACAGAAATATAAGCAATATAGAGGAAAAAAGCAGATAGTCACATTCGTGCAGTGTGCTGTCATGTAAGGACAGAAAGAAATAAAGGTACACAAATAGAGAGAGAGTGAGAGAAAGAGAGAGAGAGAGAGAAAGAGAGTGAGAGAGAGGAAGAGAAAGAGAGAGAGAGAAATAGAGAAAGAGAAAGAGAGAGAAAAAGAGAGCGAGAAGGAGGGAGAGGGAGAGAGAGAGAAAGAGTGAGTAAGTGAGTGAGAGAAAGAGAGAGAGCAAATAAGAGAGAGAATTAGAGAGAGAGAGAGAGAGGGAGAGAGAAAGAGAGAGAGAAAGAGAGAGAGAAAAAGAGGGGGAGAGAAATAGAATGAAAGAGAGACAGAGAGAGATAAAGAGAGAGAGAGGCAAAGAGAGAGAAAAAGAGGTAGAGAGAAAGAGAGAGAGAGAAAGAGAGAGATAGAGAGATAAAGAGAGGTAAAGAGAAAGTGAAAGAAAGAATAAGAGAGAGAAAAAGATAAAGAGAGAGAGAGACAGAGACAATGCCAATGTCAAGACTATGGTATACAAAGGAACTGAGCCCAAATATATATTCAAACAGATATACAATGTCGAGTGAATTTCTTCCGAAAGAATATTTAGTTCTAGAAACTTCCACCTTTACAATTCTTATTAAAATTTTTTTAGTTTCTTTCAGAAATGAAACAGAAAGACATGGGTTTTGATTGGGGGGGGGGGGGGGGGGCCTCAACACCAACCCACCCCTTTAAAAAAAAAAAAGGTGGGGGGGGTAAACTGAGACATCAAATAAAGCAAAAAGAAAATTCGATGCCTGTCCATTTAATAATTGTTATGCGATGACGTCATTAAATCTTGTGCTTAAACAAACTAAGAGCCAAAAAAATAATAATAATAAAAATAAAACGTTATCGTTAAGCTTAAATCAGTGGTCCCCCTTTAATAAAACATAGCAAGCTTCAAGCATGTGTAATCTCCCTTGTGTTCTTCAATGTCGCTAAATGTCTGGAGCCATTGGCGTCGTTTCTGTTCCATGTTTGGAGTCTTTGATTACTTCTTGATTTGCTTGTTAATATCAACAACAAATGGTTGTATTGTTTTTGCTATTGACACATTGCACAACACATTGTCTTTATAGTTTTAAGGCATTTTTTAAAAATATTTTTTACTCAACAATTCATACCTTCTAAACAATTTAAAAAAAAAAACAACATCAAAGTACTAGTGCACGTTTCTTTTCATCCGGACACATAGGATACAATAAACAATGTATCATAGGCGTAGCCAGGAATTTTTAGGGGGGTAAGGGTTAGAGGGGGAGATTTGTTCTCCCCCCCCCACCCACGGGCAAAATAATTCATATGTATGTTTGTGTGTACATAATTAATCTCTTCATTCTTTCGAAAGACGTTTATTGTACCCTAGAATAGGTTTTTCTTGGAGTTAATGAAAATGGACTCCCCGCAAGGGCCGGTCTTTCTTAGGCCCAGTGCGAATTCTAGGTGTCAATTATGAAATGAAACCATTTGAACTTATACATTATTAAAATGGTCGCTGGAATTCTTCTGAAATTACAAAATATACGAAAACATTATGAAATTCTCTTGAAATTATTAAAATCTTCTGAAAACGCGTGCAAATCTTCTTAAAAACAGACATAATTGTCATTTTAGTGTGTCATTAATATGTAAAACACCAATTCTACTTGCGATTAAAAAAAACGGCGTTGTCAGCTTACTTTAATGAAATGTAATAATAAGGCGAACTTTAAACAAAAAAAAAAGAAGAAGAACCAAAAAAAAAAGAATTTCAAATAATTAATTTACTTTAATAGACACTGGCATACAAATGTAAATCTAAATCTATCTCAACCTCTTGAAAAAAAAACAAAAGCGATATTTTGCTAGTCGATAGTAAATCTAAAAGTTAGATCTGAATGCTTATCGTTTTTGTTTGACTTTTTGTTCGAAAACTACTAACAACTGTGGATGACTTAGTAATTTATGAATTAAATGCAAATACGAATTTAGTTTCTAATACAAAATCTTCATTTTCATTTATGATCCTTATCTTTACCCGCCCCATACTGGGCCCGCGCAATCCTATTTGCATAGGGCCCAGCAATCTGTAAGACTGGCCCTGATCCCCGACATTGCCGGCAAGCCCCGCCCTAAAGCTCTATTTACGGTATTAAAAGCCAACAAAATGCATAGTCTGAGGTACCTAGCTAGTACCTACAGTGCTTTATCTTGCTATTTAAAAGTTTTATTTCAAAAAACTTATTTGCTATTCTCATTGACTTATATCCTCCCGAGTCGTTTGGCACATTGGGCGGCACAAAAATCTGTCACTTGGGAAGCCTCTTCCCAAGTCTCTAAAGACCTCCATGAAAATGTGGCTCCAAGTTGTATTAGGACGTCCCTGTTTGCGCTTTCCTCGTAATGGCCTCCATGTCACAATCTTACTAAGGGGTCGACTCCCTGTTCGGCATAGGATTTCCTTGATTGAGACCCGATTTCTATAACTGACTCTTAGAATAAGTCTTAGCCATCTTTGTTTAGCTACATTTAGTATTTTTCAATTTCGTCAGATGACTATTCACTGCACATTATAAATGGAACCCAGCCACTGGTAGAGATGTGTAACCTCTCTTGACTACGCTCTTGGAATTAGGTGACTTTAGTGTGCTTTAGATTTTATATCGAAAAGGGAAGTTTTATCTTCAAAATCATCTGTTGAGGATTTTAAACTAAAAAATCTCTGGTGTTTTTTTTTAAATTCAAAATCCCATTTAGCTACTGTCTTAGAATGTGGTGACTGTAATTTGCTTTAGAATAATATTGAAGAGAGAGGTTTAACAACTCAAAACGCTCTGTAGGGGGATTTTAAACTCAAAACCACCTGGAGAGGTTTAAAACGTTTAAAAAAGCTATCTTGAGGAGGGGGTTGTTAAATTAAAAATCCCCCAATCACTAGGTTGCGCTCAAAAAATTAGCGTGTAATTTGCTTTTTTTTTAATGGAAGAAGTATTTTTTAGCATCAAACCCTTCTGAATCGGGGTTTAAACTTAAAATATCTTTTGGCTACGCTCATAGCAATTAGAGTGCGTAATTTGCTTTTTTTATATTGAAGAGGATTTTTTTGTAGCTTCAAACCCCACTGATGGGCAGGGGAGGTAAACTCAAAACCCCTTTGACTATGCTTTTTTATATTGAAGAGGGGGTTTATCGTAAATTTTAGAGGGGTTTTTAAAATCAAAATCTTCCTTAGCTGGAATTTGAGGATTGTCGTTTGCAATTTTTTAAATTGTTTTTTAGAAGAGGGGGATTTAACTGAGAAAAACCCCTTGTAGGGTGTTTTAAAGTCAAAACCCCTGGTAGAGGGTTTTAAACTCAAAACCTCCTTGATATGGGGTTTTAAACTCAAAACCCACTTGGCTGTGCTGGGACAAATGATGGTTTAGTATTAAAATCTCACCTAAAATAAACAAAATCAAAGCAAAAAAAAAAAAAAACAGTCACTAAATTCCTACACCACCAACCCTGCTGGAGGGGGATTTCATTTCGGGGGTTGGGAGTTTGAACCTCCCCCTCCCGTACGGCTACGCCCATAGGGCAGAGAGAACGGGGTATCCGTATGAATGCTAGCGTTATCGCTTTTAAGTGCATTTATTTGTTTTTAAAGTTGAAGGCCCTCGTGGGCTTAAGATCCTTCAGGCCAAAAGACAAACCAGCGGAGTGCTTATGAATATAAAAGGTATTAAACAAAGGAAATGAGTGGTATAAGTTGAATTAGTCCCCTATATACTTTGTAGAGAGGAATAGGTCGATCTGTTAGTAGCTTGAAACTAACTATACCAAACAAAATAATTAATTACCAATAGTTCATTAATTAATTGTTTTTTTTTTAATTGATTCTTGTTTTGTCTGGTGAAAGAAATAACATTTCAGCTTGAACCGGCACTGGGTATGGGAGAAATAACACATAGACATTTTGTTATTAGAGTGTTAGAGCGAGTTGATATCAAATTTGTACAAAGAAAAATCTCCAACGCCTGGACATATTTATTATATTGGACATTTCCTATTTACATCGCTAGTGTTCAAGTATTTTTAGCCAGTAGCGAGATTCGTCCACTCAGTGGTGATATAAATATGAGCAGATATTGAGATAATATGCCATGCCATTTATTTCCTTGTCACGTGTGACATACATTTTTTTTATACTCTGGTATTGAGGTGAAGGAAGAAATGAAACAGGCAGAAACATTGACAAAAGAAAACAAGGTTACAAAGACTGTTTGTGTGGAAACACAAACTCAAAATCGGCCACGGAGTGGTCAGACCAGGCAAGTAAAAAGACAGGTTTTAATATATTTGGAAAGAATATCAGAAACTATGAACAACAAACCCTCAACAACTACAACCCTATCTCCGTCAATATAAAAAGAAGAGATGCGCGTGTTAAACTGTTGTAATGTTAGTGTGACGAACGACTTGTTACCACAGGGTAATGAGATTTATTCATGTTATTATTATTACATTGTTATTATTCATATGCATTCAATGAACTGATAGTTATGAAGATATTGTTAAACTCTTTGGTGTCACTTACAAAGACCGCATCACGAATGAAGAGATTAGAAACAGGATTAACACAGGACCCCACGATGACGCGATAACCACTGTCAAAACTCTATGGCCACTTCACAAGGTCTTCAGGGCTAGCAAAGACTTTCCTTCGGGGAACAGTACCAGGAAGAAGATGAAGAGGAAGACAGAGAAAGCGATGGGAAGATAACATCAAAGAATGGACAGGCCTGTTTAGTGAATGAAATTCTATCAAAGGCAAAGGACAGAAAGGAATGAAGAAATACGGTTAACAGATCTCCCAAACTGTCCAACGGACTAAGGAACAGGTGAAGATGAAGTTAAATGTGAACCTGGCCTAACTGATGTTATTGAAGGATTATTTAATGGATCTAATTGTTTTGTAGAGGGACAATCTCTCATTCAAAGCCTTAACAAATATAACTTTCCTTAAAAAAAACTGTCCCTTTAGTTTCGTAATGTATATTGTGTCCGTCTGTGGCTTATGAATGCACTGTATTTAGCTACTTTTTATGTGTTGTCTTGTTGTCATAAATTATATTACACCTATATGCATATTAAATTGAGTTTTTCTCTTCCGAAAAAAAAAAATAAACATTACATTGTAAATATAGGTAATAAGTATGACAGAAATTATTTTATATACTTTTATATAGAAATTATTTTATTTAATAATATATTTACTGATATTGACAAATAATCAAAAGCGTTTGCATAAATGTGTTTAAAATAAAAGTTGTAAAGATGGTATATTTTAAAGAAAAACTGCCCTATATAGTTGATTTTTTAAATTATATTTTTCGCCTTCAAAAAATAGAAAGTAGTAGTTGCATCAGAACTTTGAAAGGTCTAGAATATTATGATGTCGGGTTTTCCCGTCTTTTCTAGTTAACGAGCTATGAACGGACGGACGGACGGATAGACAGACTACACAAAACTAATAGCTGTTCCCCCTAGGTTTTTTTTTTTTTTGGAAAGGCAAGTTTTAACGTCAAAACCAATCGCGGGTGTTTTAAAATAAAAAAAAAATCTCTGGAGTTTTTTTTTTCATACAAACTCTAAACCCCCTTAACTACGCTCATAGAATTTGATGAATAGTTGGCTCTAGAATAATATAGAAGAGTTATATTTTTTTTTAACATCAAATTTCTCTGTATGGGCGGGGGTTAAACTCAAAACCATCTGGAGGAGTTTTAAACTTAAGGCTTTCTTTAATCTTATATTAAAAATGGGTTTTATAGTAAAAACAATTAGAAGAGGTGGGTTTTAACGCAAAATCCCCCTTGCTTTCACTTACCAAATTTGGGGACTTATTTTCATTTTTTTATTTTTTGTTTTGTTTTGTTTTATAGAAAACAAAGGGGGTTTTAACCTCAAAATTCCCTGGAGGGATTTCAAACCAAACCCCACTCGGCTGCGCTGGGGCAAGTGATGGTTTAAAATTAAAATCTTACCTACAATAAACAAAAAATAAAGCGAGAAATCATTCACAAAATTCATTCAAACATCAGATTATATCAGCGTTAAGTATTGGGGATTAAAAACAGGACAGACATAAACGTTTCCCTTCCATAGTTTGTAATCTCTCAGATGTAGAGATTGGAATCGAACCCAAATTTTAAAGTTCGGGTTTGGTTAGGTTCGGTCAGTTTTAACTTCCTGATCGGTTTGGTTCGATGACAAGTATAGTTCGGGTTCGGTTCGGTCAGATCCCAGTTTGGGGTTCGGGCTCGGGTTCGTTGTTATTAAATTAGGTAATAGCAAAATTAGGTAATGTAATAATGTTTACTTCAATTAACAATTAGATAAAACAGCGACGTGAAACCTTATTCGGCGGTGGGCCATTTTAATTTCCAACACTCGTGTCGCAGACCACATTACAAAAATAAAATTACATAAAAAATAAAGCGATGTTATCAGAATCCTGTGGATATAATTATTTTGTAAAGTTTTTCTTTCAGACACTATTGGGACTACTGGGCAGATGATGTAAAGGTCTTCTATTTCTGTGTCCCACGGTTAACGAGGGTGTCATATAACCATCACAACAACCATCCGCCTTTACTTTTCCCTAACATCAGGTACTCATTTACCACTCAGCCACTGCTCCTCCCAGGTGACCAATTCATGGGATGTAGGAAGTTAGTCCAAAAAGAGCTTCTGAAGATCGCAATGCATTGATGAGACATCAAGTTGAAGCACTGAATCTAGATGCGATTACGCCACAATGGTTTCGCCCCTTTCCTCCTGCTAAATGAAGAGTTACAATTTCGTTCAGAAGGCGCGAATGTCAACCCGATTCAACTTCTTGCCACAGAGGTTCTGTTTGACTTGACACATTTTCTTTTGCTGCCTTTTCGCTAAGTCAAGCAATCATACTTCTGGCGGTATCAGAAGTCACTCCCATTAAGTTCTCCCAAAGGAAAGAAGCCTCCTCCTCCATAATGTCTAATTTTTTTAACAGGTTTTTGCCAGTGATGGTCCCTAACCCTATTCCTCATAGAGGATATCTTTTCTGCTTTTCATAGTGCGAACAATTAGCAACTATCTGATGTGTCGGCCCTAATGGTAAACATTTCCAGCTCTTCAGCGCTCTCTTAGTTTTTAATTGAGATTTCTAATTGTCATGCGAAATGGGTGGCGGCTTCAACTGCATTCTTATTTTCAATAAACATTTCTTCTATCACTGATAGTGATCTCCTCTAAAGCATTCCCCGCATGTCGAAAAAGAATCCTTCATTTCACTAATTAAAATGTGAGCAACTCGGTAAAAAGCTCTTACCGCCGACTCATTTTCTTGTCCTTCTTGGTAAATACTCTAGTCAGTCCTCTAATCTCTGGGCGTTTCTTAGCTATTGTTTTCTTGGTGGCTAAAATTAAAAATGCCGCAATATTTGTTTATGTTTTTTATTTCTTAGTGCTGTTTAAAGCTAAGTTCTTTAAAAACAGCCACAAACATCTCTTTACCAAAAAACAAAATATTGGTTTATTTTCGAGCTCCATAAAAAGGCAAATATCTGTCCAGTTTTCCTGGTAGTTTCTACATTCAGTTTTCCTGGTAGTTTCTAC
>JADKLZ010001483.1:15797908-15808480 GCA_021533235.1 Biomphalaria straminea
AGTAGTACCGCCATGGGGCGAGTCTGTTAGTAGTACCGCCATGGGGCAAGTCTGTTAGTAGCACCGCCAGAGTGCAAAGAAACATTTGAGTAAACTAGCAACATTGCTAAACACACGCATAGAAACATTAACACAAGTACAGACATTTTCTCAATCACACACACACACACACACACACACACAAATATTTATACATATAAACAGAAAAAAAAAGTCCTAAAATAAATAAGGTTAATGGAAATTTGTTTCAAAAGTAAGTAATATAACAATAATGAGACAACATATGTTCCGAAAACCTCAAAGTCGGGACGAGCGAAACCTGTCCTTGTGGAGCATCACCAGAGAATGCAAACCATGTCCTTCAAATCTGCAGACTATATCTAGTGGCCCGAACAAGACACTGGTCCCAAAACCCTCCTATAGAAGAAAAACTATACGGAGAACTGCCTGATCTGGAAATCACTGCACGGTTCATCTCAGATATAAGATTAACTGATGTGAACTCTCCGACATAAGAACGAATATGTCTGTACGTCACTACTGGTAACGTGAACGTCTACATCAATGGATCAATTCATTATTTATTAGGTAGACAATGATTATACAAAAATAAATAAACAAAAGCTTTTCATTAGAGAGCGTACTATTTCAATGCAATTATAAATATCGCTACATATATTCAGTGCTAAGTATAAAATCTAAAAATATCTAGGTTTGTCTGTGTGTTATTTGATCTACAAAGTTGACTTACAATAAAATAGCCTTCTTTCTACATCCCCTTTTTTTTATCCCCTCAAAATTGGACCTCGGAATCACTTGAAATCACAAGGCGTGAAAGATAGCCTTTTGATGAGATTGTAAACCATCGACCAACATCTAATAGCGTTTGTAGAATTTTGAAGTGGTTTCTTGAAGACAAAAATGTTTTTACGTTTTCTATAAGAGAGCTCCGGGCGCTACAAGTTGACTCCACACTTTTGAAACACCCACTTCCAAGTACTCTGATGACGCCTGTCTGATGATGTCAACTGACTTCAGAATTACCCCACGGGGCCCCGTGTTGGGGCAGGAGTCGTCTGGAATTATAGGTCATGGCGTCAGATGTGTGTGTATGCAGTTAGCGAGGCGGGGAGATGTGGAGAACTTGAATTTCAGATAACCGAGAGAGATGGCCGCTAACTGGGGTGTTCCTCGTGACTCTAACTGGGGGGATGTTCCTCGTGTGGCGCCCTAATGAGTCAAGCGGAAATTAGTCTTCTTGTTTTTTTTTATTATTATTATTTTGTTGTTTTTTTTTCTTCGTTTTTGGTTTTTTTTTCCCCCCCCCCCCAAAAAAAAAAAAATATTTCAAGTCTGCTCAGGGTCTCAATGTTCTGAACAAAAGAAACATTAAACTCTGACCTTGTCTTTGATTGACAGACGTAGCCAATCGTGTGTTTTCTCAAACTGGAATATGCAAAACACGTTTCTAACTAACTACATTGGGGAGCAGAAGTGTGGGTAGACCGGAAACTTTAGAGTCAGTTCCATTTAGATTAAACCATCTCCCCGAAAATGCAGGCACATAGAAATGTTTAGATAAATAGTTCTCTTTAATGACCTACATTAAACAAACAAACAAACAAACATATGTTAGTGTAAGCAACAAGAAAATTATAAACATTCATATTTTAAAAGCAAAGCTTTTATTGAAGGGAGAGCATCGTTCAATCGTTGTCATATTTTCTCAATGTTGCCCTTTTTCTATAAAAACAAACAAAATTAAACAATTAAATGAACCACTAATTGATTCACTAATTGATTCACTAATTGATTCACTAATTGATTCACTAATTGATTCACTAATTAGTTATTTTTGGTGGAGTCATGTGTAAAATGGGAGGTGGGAGACTGTGTAAGAGAACCCAGACAGACAAACAGATGGAGTGAGTATATAATGTAAGAGAACCCAGACAGACAAACAGATGGAGTGAGTATATGATGTAAGAGAACCCAGACAGACAAACAGATGGAGTGAGTATATGCTTTGTGAACATCTGCTTGCTACCGAAGTATTATACAATGTAATTGTCTAGCAGCGAAAATAAATGAAGATCATCGCATTCTTTCATAAGTATACAAAATACTAATTGCCCTGGGATAAAATATGTCTGTCAAAGTTAGAGTCTTGCTGGAAGATCAAATCACCATTCTATATTTGTGTACAAAGCATACAATATTCTGTTCATCACTCGATTACCTCGCATTTGTCGTTATTTGTTCGTTAACTGTAAGCAAGTGACAAGGCCCGCAACCCTAACCGCAAACACTACATGGAAGAAGATAAATAGCAAATTTGACAGCATTTATGTTGCCAACTAAAGGAAACAAATCGCACAAGTCGCTGTTCGTTTTGAACTTGTAGCATATTCAGCCTCAATTAATCCACACTTTCTGTAGTCCACTTCTCTGTAGAGCAGCTGGGTTTGAAGACAGTACTCAACGCATCCGACCCGTATAAAATAGGGCGAGAAAACAGAACGAAGAAAATAGCTGATCTATATATCTCCCCCAGTCCTCCCCCCAAAAAAATTAAATCCCATGGGGATTTTAGTGACTGATTTTTTGCTTTAATTTTTTTATTTTATTTTAGGTGAGATTTGTATATAAAACCATCACTCACCCCCCCCCCCCATCATCTATAAAACAAAAAAAAAAAGCTAACGACAGTCACCAAATTGAATGTACGTAGCCAAGAGGGGTAACACATTTCTACCAGTCGCTGGGCTCTATTAATAAAGTGCAGATAAATAGGAAAAAAACTCCAATTTTTTTTTTACAATAAAGCTCTCTCTTCAATATAAGACTAAAGCTACAGCAGTTACAAGATTTTTTAGCGTAGGCAAGAGATGTTTTGACTTTAAAAACCCTTTTCGGTGGATTGGAAGCTAAAAACCACCCCTTCAATGAAAAATTAAAGCAAATTACGGTTACAAAATTCTATGAGCGTAGCCAAGTGAGTTTTTTGTACACTCCCCTCCGTTCGGAGCTTTAAGTTTAACTTCCCCCTAAAGCAAGTTTTTTATTCACCAAATTCTAAGTTAAGGGAGTTTTTTTTTTTTTAAATCGTCAAGAGATTTTGTAGTTTAAACATCCCTTTTCGATATGATATCTAAAGCAAGAAAGTCACCAAATTCCATGAGCGTAGCCAAGAGGGCTTTCAAATTTCTACCAGTCGCTAGGCTCCATAAAGTGCAGATAAATAGCAGGTTTGGTTTTTGAACTAGAATTTTTAATGAACTGTAAAAAAAAAATCGTAAACCTCGCATGCATCAAGCGTGAGTTGCCGTTAAACTTCTTGTGCATTAAGTACTATCTTAGGTACTATTTGTTTTCTTGAGGTTTATAAAAGAGATGCTCATAAAGCTTTCCCTTGTAAGTTTTACAAAGCTAGCTATAGGTACAAATATAAAAACCCACAGTATGTCTAGAATTTCCATCATGTTATGTTTATGAGTTTAAAAAATTGTAAAACTCAGTACATATTATACACCATGTGTCTTTCGTTTGTTTGTTAGTAATGTATTTTATGTGGGAGTGTTATGTACAAAAGTTTATACGAAAGTTTTATGCACAACAATACGGTATATTCTGGGTTCAACTTGCTTTGAATGTTACGGACAGTGGATTCAAGCCCTGTGCTATTTTTGCTTCAAGCCCTGTGCTATTTTTGCATATACTGATGGGTCGGCATTGTTGGATTGTGAAAGAGCAGGCTATGGAGCCTACATCGACTTTCTTGTCTCCCACTCAGTTAAAATCTTTGGACCATGTGGTAGTGTTTGCAGTTTTGATGCGGAGACCATGGCAGTCTGTAAAGCCCTAAAGGTCATTGACTCACAACTCGGCGAGGGACATTTGAGGGCAACACGGATTGTTGTGGTCACTGACTCAAAACCTGTACTACAGGCTTTGCAAAGCCCTGGACCATGGCCCCCCAATATCGACACTGTCATCATGGCCTCACACAACATGAAGCAGCGCTATGGCATTCTTGTGATAATGCAGTGGGTACCAAATCACATAGGTGTGACTGGTAACACTATTGGACTCCTTGGCCCACCGGGGAGGACAAATTCCACCAACTGAACAGGCTGTAAGTTTTCACCATGCCCTGGCTACAATTCAAAAAATTGAAATGGAAAAGTGGTTTGAGTGCTGGGACAAGTCCATAATAAGCCCGTGGATTCTGGGAGCGCATGAGGCGCCCTGACCGCACTTCCCCGTGGTGGAGGCTGTCCAGGCCTGAGCAAGCTGTTATAGCACAGTGCAGGACAGGCCACTGTCTTGTTGGCACATACTTTTCACGGTTATGGCCAAATTTTGACTCACGATGCCCCCGCTGCGGGGAAGAAGAGGAAACCGTGCCTCATATTCTGTTTGACTGCCCCAGACTTGCTGATCTCCGTCTCGACAGGTCTGGGAAACCAAAACTTCTCGACCTGTATGGTGACGCCTACGCACTACGCAAGACAGCAGGGTTTCTGTCCAGGGCTTTTGCAAGATAGGATTTAAGCCTCTCAAGCCCTCTCTCAAATGGAGTTTGATGATGATGATGATAACGGACAGTGGACTAACTATGAAATGCTGTTCGTATCCGATAAATTTCCTAATGTGATAGTGTCAAAACTGCGCGCTATAAAAGTAGTTTGTTATTTTTTAAACTTATAACTAAAACGAAGTTCGTATCAAAATTCTTTTTTAAAACAACATTTGAAACAGTATTTTATTCAATGAGTTGGTTAATAAATTAAAAAATATATTTTATAATGATCCATCGACACTTCTACCATTGTGACATTAGATGCACATTGTTTGTACCAATGCGCGAATCTATGAATGAAGCTTGAGTTATTAATGAAGAAGTCCATGACCTTTTCAAAAAAAGTTACCTCCCCTGAAGTTTTTCACTGAAAGGTTGTGTAATTTTTTGAAAAATCTGCTTGCATATATGATTTTAAAAATTAGATGGTTCACTTTCGGAAAAAAAAAGTAGCCGTAGCATCAGAACTTTGAATGATTTAAAATATCATGATGTCCGATTTTCATTTTCTCTTCTTGTTTCTGATATCTAAGCGGGACGACGAACGGACAGACGGACAGACAGGCCTTACAAATCTTATAGCGTCTTTTCCTCTTTCGGGGGCCGCTAAAAACATAATTACTAGAGTTATAATGACAAACAAATCCAAAATTCTTTACTATTTTAAAACACCAATCTTAACATCCATAATAACAAAAGTTGGAATATTAATCAATAGAGCCAAGAATGGACTTATTGCATTTAAACAGTCTTTGTAACCTTGTTTTATTTTATCATAGTGCCTTGAGTCTAAATTATGTTTGTTAACAGCGATTAAAAATTAAAATAAATTATAATTATTATCATTATTATAGTCAGATGTTTCATCCTTCAGTGTTTTTGTGGAAGAGTCTGAGGTTTGACTTACCTAATGTAACTACAGCTCCAATCAATAGATCAGCAAGCGACAGTAGTTCCCAAAAGAAAATGCAGCAGTGACCTCCTCCCCCCCCCATGAGGTCACCGTGTCCCAGTGTTTTAATCTTTACTTTACAATTCAGGTCTTTATTTAGGTCAACTATTAATTTTAAACAAAACTTAGATCTAATTATGCCGAGGCTTAGTCTAAATTCAGCCAGACCAATGAAAAAAAAGAATCGAGACCCACTTGTAGACGTCATTACTGGACCTCTCGGTTTGCAGGCTAGATCTATTTGCAGATAAATTGTGAAAGTGTTGCGATCATAATTTCAACTGCACTCAAGTTCTGTGCTGCCACACTGACAGCCTCACGTGAACAGTGCAAAACATTTAACGAGATTTGTACGAGCGTACATTCGAGCGAGTTATGCGATAATCATAAACGTGGATTTATTTTTAAATATATTTACTCAGCACTGAGTCTAGTCACCCTCAAGACCTTCATAGTGAGCTATCAATAGATCAATGACTAATAGATCATAAGGTAGAGGCGTGTTGGCTTAGACTACTTTAGTGAACAATGTATATTGTGTCTCGCATTCTTCAGTTAAAAACACAAAAAGTTTTATAGAATAATTTAATCTTTGCTTCAGTTGTATGTATTTAAAAAGCTTATATTAACTCTCTCAGCCCTGTCTTTCTGTCTGTCTGGGTGGAATCTTTTACGCGATATTTTTTGGGCTTCACATAATCGAATTTCGAATCTAGTTAAAACTTTGCACAATTATTCGTTTTCAATTACAAGACATAAATCTATAAAGGAATAATCAATTAGTTAATCAATTAGTCATAATTAATTATTTTGTTCTATATAGAAAATGTTCTAAGTTAAGGGGAGATATGTTTTGAGAATAAGGTCGTTCACTAAACATTTTACACTAGCTATAGTCTTTAGAAGTACTTGAATAGCTCAGTGGCTAGCACGTCGGCTTTACATCATGAAGGTTCCAGACCTATAGTTCGAATTGGATTTGAGCAACTTTTTAAACAACTTTCAAAAAGGCAGCTCGGAAACTTATTGAGGCTACATATAAAATGAATGCGCTAGACCAGGAGAAATCTACTGGGTACACATGGCTACATAGAAAATGAATGCGCTAGACTAGGAGAAATCTACTGGCTACACATGGCTACATAGAAGATGAATGCGCTAGACCAGGAGAAATCTACTGGGTGAAAATGAATGCGCTAGACCAGGAGAAATCTACTTGGTACACATGGCTACATAGAAAATGAATGCGCTAGACCAGGAGAAATCTACTAGGTGCAAATTGCTACATAGAAAATGAATGCGCTAGACCAGGAGAAATCTACTGGGTACACATGGCTACATAGAAAATGAATGTGCTAGACCAGGAGAAATCTACTGGGTACACATGGCTACATAGAAAATGAATGTGCTAGACCAGGCGAAATCTACTGGCTACACATAGCTACATAGAAAATGAATGCGCTAGACCAGGAGAAATCTACTGGGTACACATGGCTACATAGAAAATGAATGCGCTAGACCAGGCGAAATCTACTGGGTACACATGGCTACATAGAAAATGAATGTGCTAGACCAGGCGAAATCTACTAGGTACTCATGGCTACATAGAAAATGAATGCGCTAGACCAGGAGAAATCTACTGGGTACACATGGCTACATAGAAAATGAATGTGCTAGACCAGGCGAAATCTACTAGGTACACATGGCTACATAGAAAATGAATGCGCTAGACCAGGAGAAATCTACTGGGTACACATGGCTACATAGAAAATGAATGCGCTAGACCAGGAGAAATCTACTAGGTACACATGGCTACATAGAAAATGAATGCGCTAGACCAGGAGAGAGAAATCTACTGGGTACACATGGCTACATAGAAAATGAATGCGCTAGACCAGGAGAAATCTACTAGGTACACATGGCTACATAGAAAATGAATGCGCTAGACTAAATCTACTGGGTACACATGGTGTAATTGTAAAGTAAATGTTCAACTTTTCAGACTTTGCAATCTATGTTGGCATGTGACATAAACTGATACTGCTCATCTGTTTCTATGGCCCACAGTTAACAAGGGGCTCATGTGGCCAGCACAACGATCAACCGCCTAAACTTCTTCAACTTATGTCAGGTACCTAATAGAGTTGGATTGACTCACTTGTGGGAAGATGGTCGAGAGGCTAAGTGCGGCTTGAGCTTGGCTTGGCTAGCTAGAAGGGAGCTCGAGGTTCGACACCCGACTCGGGCAGAGTTGTGTTTACTGAGCGCCCAAAGGCAGCACGGAAAACCAGCTCCTAGATACCCCCCCCCACTGGTCCACAAATGAGATTGGACCAAAGCGCTCTGAGCATGCTATAAGCATGAAAGTAGCGCAATATAAAAGCAATAATAATAATACTACTAATAATAATAATTGCATCTTAAAAGTCCCGAATTTCAACAAGGTTCTAACTCTATAGGAGCAAAGCTTTTTGCCACTCAAACAATATGAAATTTCATGTTTGTAAAGTCTTTGATCAAGTTACAAGTCCTGTTTGTAATTCAAGCACCAGAGAAAATATTCAAATGTATGAACCTGAAAGTACCTGACTAATTGCAGAAAAAAAAAATCGGCTCATTGGAACTTAGGCGGTTGTTTAGTTAGCCTGTTTAAACAAAACGCGACTGATTATTTCGGTGTTGCAATTATAGGGATTGAATAGGACAGAACAGATGGACAGTACGTACTGGAAGATAAGAGGAAATAATGGCAGAATAAAATAACACAAATAGAGCTGAAGCTTCACTTGCTGTCAACAAATCTGATGAGGCTTCAGACTATCAACCTCAGGGAAACAGAGGTCACTGCAAGCTGCCTAAAGGTGACTGGCTCCTGAATTTTTCTTTAGGGTTGACTCCCAAAGGTTTACCCACGTTTGGGTATAGCTGCAAGGCAGCAGAGGTCAGAGTATCTCTTTTCTTAGTAAATGCTATCTGAGATGCAAGCCATTGGAAGCATTTTATAGGTAGTAGTGTATTTATATCTATTTTAGTTCCGGTAATAATAACTTTACAGAGCCAACAAGCTTACCCATCACTGTAAAGAGAAGCAGACAACTTCTGGCTGTCGAAAGTTCTTTTGAATGCCTCCATATTAGAAATGTTTACATGGTTCTCAACACACTTCAGTATGTCTCTGAGACCTGGGAACTTTATTATAAGGCTCCTCTAACATTTCAAAGGTGCCTGCGTTCCACAATGGATATACGCTGGCACGAATACTTTAAACATAATCATCTGGAGGCTGGTGTAGACAGAGTAAAGTAAAAGTAAAGTTCCCCTTTCAGACCTAGTGGTCTATAGGGCAGATGATGTAAAGGTCATCTGATTCTGTGGCCCACGGTTAACGAGGGTGTCATGTGGCCAGCACAACGACCAACCGCCTTTACTTTTCCAAACTAATGTCAGGTACCCATTAGAGCTGGGTGGACTCAAGGGCGCCCGAAAATCCCGAAATGAAAATCCCAGTCTTCACCAGGATTTGAACCAGGGTCCTCCAGTACGGAAGCCAAGCGCTTTACCGCTAAGCCACCGCGCCCTCTGGTGTAGACAGAGGTAACCTACTAATTCAGTTTGTAAAGCTACGCTGATAGGTCACTTTTCTCGTATGGGAAAAACCGCACTGGCATAGAAGAAAGGCAGCTAAGGTCGAAAAGACCTTTTCAAAGACAGGCGCAGACATCGAGCATAAAGTTTAAACAAATCCGATGCAGATAACTGCTTGTCTGCAAGACGTTTTTAAAATTCAAAATTGAAAACAAGAACCGTGTATTTGAATACAATGACAGAATCTAGTAACAGAATACAATGACAGAACCTAGTAACAGAATACAATGACAGATCATAGTAACAGAATACTGTTACAACTCTACAGTGGTGGACTAAATGTGTGTATGTGTGAGACCCACTGATACAGGCTTAGGCGACGAAGGCGGGTCACGGGTCAACTGCTGGCCCTGGTGTGACCTGTACCTGTGCTCATGTGTTCTTGAGTTTGGACGGACTAGAACAGTGTGTGTTGGACAGTTAGTGTTGCAGTCCAGTACGAAGCAGAGTGGACTGGTGTGATGAACAGGCTTTGAAAATGTAGCTATACGCGTTATAGATGATTGTTGTGTTAGTTAGGCAGTTGTATTGTTCTTAAGCATTTGTAGTTAGTGGAGCCAATTGTGTCGTATTGGCTGTGGTGTATTTATTATTAAACCGCCACTGTGTTTTTGAAGCTCTTGTCGTTAAGTTCTTGAGTTAGATGTGTTGTGTTTATGTTAAGCAGTGTTTGCAGAAGGCCTGAGAAGTGAAGTTCGTTACAATACAATGAAAAAACTTAGAAACAGAATGCAATAATAGAACCTAGTAACATAATGCAATGACAGAACTAGTAACAGAATGCAATGACAGAACTAGTAACAGAATACAATGACAGAACTAGTAACAGAATACAATGACAGAACCTAGTAACAGAATGCAATGACAGAACTAGTAACAGAAAAAAATGACAGAACCAGTAACAAAATACAAGGACAGAATCTAGTAACAGAATACAATGACAGAACCTAGTAACAGAATACAATAACAGAACTAGTAACAGAATACAACGACAGAACCTAGTAACAGAATACAATGACAGAACCTAGTAACAAAATACAATGACTGAACATAGTAACAGAATACAATGAAAAAAACTTAGTAACAGAATACAATAACAGAACCTAGGAACAGAATACAATAACAGAACCTAGTAACAGAATGCAATAACAGAACTAGTAACAGAATACAATGACAGAACCTAACAGAATGCAATGACAGAACTAGTAACAGAATACAATGACAGAACCTAGTAACAGAAAAAAATGACAGAACCAGTAACAAAATACAAGGACAGAACCTAGTAACAGAATACAATAACAGAACTAGTCACATTTCATCATTCGTTGTACAAATATTTGTCACATTTCATCATTCTTTGTACAAATATATGTCACATTTCATCATTCTTTGT
>JADKLZ010001483.1:15920786-15932211 GCA_021533235.1 Biomphalaria straminea
TCTAGACAGATATTACCCGCTGCCCGAGGGTCTTAACTTGCGTATTGCTGATGTAGTCAGTGATATAGTGCATTAGAAACAAAGGAAATAATAATGTAAGTAAGTAAAGTGAATGCGTGAATTCACGTTAAAAAAAAAATTATGAATGGGGCTAAAGATAGCCTATTGACCTTAATTTAGGCCTACGCGATATTAGGATAAGAGTTGCAATCATGTAAAAATGCTTTAGAAAATAAATTTCAATGTTAATTTGATTAAAATATGAAATGAATGGACTATAATTAGAATGTTCATGTGTTAAAGCTTAAAACTATCTTTGCGAAGAGAAGTTCCATCATCTTTGAGTTGAATTACAGTTTTAGACCTAGAATGCCTAGATCTAGGAATAGAGAGATGTGTAACGTTTCGGTAATGTCTAATGAAAGTATGTTCAACAGGATTTTTTTATTCGTAGATACAAAGAACGAATTTATGTAAAAATCCCTTTGAAACACAAATTCGAAGATTAATTTTGTTAAATAATTAAATCACTAGACTATATTTTGCATTTTCATGAGTCAAAGTAAAAATCTAGAAGTGCAAAGTGTATTTCTTAGAATTAGATCTAGATCTAAATCCTTTCGATCTTTTCTCACATCAACATTTGTAAACAAAGCCAAGATCCATAAAATAGTATAGCTGTAATAGAGTTGGGCAACTTTATTTTTTTTTTAGGGTTTTAAGTTTGTTTTAGGGCTACAATTCATACACACAGGTCTAAGTTAGTACCCAAGAAACATTTCTGTCAAGTTTAGTCAAGATCGGTGAAACGGTTTTGATTTCTATACAAGGACATACATACATACATACATAGGCCTTTGTTTTGCTTTTATACATTAGATTTCCACTTTTATGTACATTTTATATTGCTACTATCAGCCCTCTATTTTTCCAATCCCATTTGTCATCACATTCCCCAATGTGAACTAAAGCAATTTTACCAATCTGACGAATGCACCTCAGTTGAGGGCATCTATAAGATGAATAAGAGACACGTCCAAACTTGTCTTTGTTTATCCGCAGCCTTTTCAGGTGTCTGCCTACTTACACCATTGCCTAATTCGTGCTATCCAGCACTGCCTACCAGCATTTGGCCTACTCTGCCAACTTGCCTATTAGTACCAAGGACAAAGTGACATATTCTCTGATTAAGTGCAAGAGTGATGATTAGATATAGTATTGATCAGAGTTAGATGCAAACTGTCCCCCTTTTATTCTTCTATGTAAATATTTGTGTAAATAAAGATTCTTCCTTTGATTGCTTGTCTCGTGGCGTGCCTGCTCCCGATTGATCTGCTGATGGGTCAAAAATAATCATTCCCTAGACACCAAACAAGCCAAACACACCTCACACAGGATAACCTGCCACAGCTATGAATTTTACAAAGTTCAAGTAGAAATGTTTGTATGATCTTACATTACAAATATATTTTGAAGATCAAATAGAACACACACATTTTATCTATTCCTTTTATTTCATCATTGATTCATATACCGGTATCTAAGAAATAAAAAAATCCTAAATGGTCCAAAAACAAAAAGCATATTTGGTTTTGTGTTATGGTTGCTAATGGTTAATTAACTAGACTTTCTTTTAGTTTAAAAATCATCTTAGTCTTTTTGTGATGCTTCTGTTTTAAAAACTCAAAATGTTATAAGTAAAGCGAATGCATGAATTCTTTAAATTAAAAAAAAATTATGAATGGAGCTTACAATAGCTGATCGACCTGAATTCAAATTTTCATGAAAACATTAGCTTGTGTGCAGATCTATATTTAGAAGCATGCGATATTAAGAATAGAGTAGCAAACAAATGTATGTAAAAATGCTGTAGAAAAACATATTTGAATGTTAATTAGTATGTTAGTATGTTCATGTATTTAATTATAAAACTATCTTTGCAAAGAATAGTTCTTTCATCTTAGAGTTGAATTAGAGCTTTAGACCTAGGAATAGAGAGATGTCTAACTTTTTGGGTAATGTCTAATGAAAGAATGTACGTCAGAAATTCTAAATTCACAGCTATAAAGGACAAATTCATGTAAAAAGGCTTTTGAAACACACAGGCTAATTTTATAAAATAATGAAATCAATGGCTATATTTTGTAAGAGTAGTACTGGTATGAACTTTACACATGAATAGGGACTGTGTTATGGTCATCTGATCATAAGCCTGTGTAGACCAGAGACACAGTGTGTAAGGCAGTGTAGTTCAACACAGGACAAGGAGTAGACCGGGACTGTTAAGCTGCCATGAAGTCGGTCCTGGTAGAATCTTAGAGTGAAACGTACGAGTCCAAACAAGAGACAGTAGAGTTTAGCATGGTGATACACAATGTAATGTTGTAGTAGTTAATTGCATTTCCAATTGTGTCATATTGGCTATTTTATTTCACTATTATTAAAGTACCAGATTTTTTGCAGCTCGTGTTGTAAAGGTTCTTATGTTGATGTGTTGTGTGTTTAGTAGTGTTTACAGAACACCTGATTAAAATGGAGAAAGAAACGTTACAATATATACTGATCATTTAGTGTTATAAATTGTTGATTAATCTAGGGGAAAGGGATGAGCCCACATTAGATTTGGTCGAGCCATAACATTAGGTCTACTAATGAGA
This sequence comes from Biomphalaria straminea, assembly GCA_021533235.1. Classification (NCBI taxonomy): domain Eukaryota; kingdom Metazoa; phylum Mollusca; class Gastropoda; family Planorbidae; genus Biomphalaria; species Biomphalaria straminea. The sequence continues at coordinate 15,923,444 of JADKLZ010001483.1, forward strand.
GCCAGTTACAAACACAACACTACTGTATTAATTGAAAATATCAACAGCTATAATTGTACACACTTTGTATTAATGATAGTGAGTGAGTAAGAAGTTTTGTTTAGTGTTTTTGCAAAAATGCTCCTCCAGCTATGTTAGGATGTAGATCAGGATTTAAACTTTTGATTCTGGTTAACATACATAATTTATGAAGACTACTTTATCTATGCAGCATGCTACACTATTCTGTATCATTTGAAGTTATGATCGTCTTTCTGACACGATATTATAGAGTGATTTTTTTTTAAATCTTATCTAGTCCACATTTTTCAAGCTTTAGCATGTCCTGTGCAGTATGGTCCAAAGTATTCTTTGATGCCTTTAGGTGCTCGGTAAAAGAAAATAAGTGTCAATGTGGTATCTAGTGCAGCCTCTCTCCTGTATAATTTGTGTGCACTTTTTGGCACCATAAGAATCTATTATTTTTAAACTACTCTTTAGCACAAAATGATTTCATCATACATGATGAAAGTTTTTCCTTGTAGCCACTCCGTTCGCAGTTGACGTGAAAAATATTCCTACAGGAAGCAATAAGGCTTTCATTAGCTTCACTTTATTATAAGAAAATCAACTGTCACACTTTGGTTAAATTCAAGTGACCATAGTCCAGGGGTCTCAAACTCGTATCAGCATGTGGGCCGCAGTAGAAAGTAACTACCAGTCAGCGGGCCGCAACACGAAAATAGAAATTTTCATTAAATTTTACGAACACTACTGTCACTGCAGTTAAATGCTAAAAAACAGTTATTATAATTATTAATTACATTTAGTGTAGTTTATTACATGCACAGGCAGTTTAGTTTACTAAAATAAGTTGACATTATCTCTGTCACTAATAAAAAAGCAGAAACTGTAGTTTCCCAAAAAATAAAACTATAATTACTAGGCCCACTGCAGATGGCTCGTCAATCATGTTTCTGTCCACTCAACTGAGATCGTTTAGCAGAAACCAGACCACCGCTCATCAGTCAGTTTTGATCCTAATGATGTTTTGTTGATCTTCATTCTGAAGCAAAACTGTTAGCAAACGTACATACTCCAATGTACATCGCTAGAACTGTAGCAGCTGCAATGAATAAGTTTGAAAACTTCTCTCTGGGAAGAAACTGGTAGAAATCTGGAACGCCAACATAGCGTATTTTAGCTTTAGTGCCTTTAGAACAGTGTCACACTGCAGGTCCAGTAGTTCCATCTAGACTTCCTCTGGAACATTTTTCACGTCAACTGCAAATGGAGTGGCTACAAGGAAAAACTTTGGATTGAGAGCAGTGAATAGCTGAAAGTGGTGTTCAAAATATTCCAGTCCTCTGCAGAGGATGGCTTCGTAGTCTTTCAGGTGATGTGGTTCAACTGTTATGCTCTGTAGAAAAGAGAAATGAGCCATTTTTCCATCTGCCAGCTGAGTGGCCCACAAAGTCAGCTTGCATCTGAATGATTTGATGTGGTCAAACATCACGGTAATTACTAAATTAGCTGCTTTGTGACTATATTAATTGGTTCGGAAGACATAAATTACCACAGTAACTATTTACTATATAGATCTAGATATTAGAAGGATCTAGTAGGCCAACTGGCTACTCCTTGTCTTTAGAAATCTAATATTGGTATTTTTACCCTTATGTTATAGACCTATATTAGGCTAGCTTAGTGACTTACTACAACAAGAAAATGAAGAATAGTTGCTTAAGTTGGATACGCCGTGAGTGTGATCATCTAATGGACTTGCAGCCGGACTTGGACTTGGTAGAGACATCATCATCATCGTACGTAGACTCCGTAGAGCCTCTAATAGAGGTTTAGACGTGGGTAGACTCATAATAATAATTAATTAAATCCACTATCCAGATCTAAATTAAATACTAGATCTAATGGATCTATTACTTAAATAAACATTCAGCAACAGCGTCTATAGTCACTATAGATCTGAGTAGCTAGAATAAAGGTTAGGGAAGAGATTCAATCTTCTGACTACAACTCAACTGTAAATATGCCAGTTTTTTTTTATCCATGATATTAATGGTTACAGAATCTAGATTTCGATCTATAAGTATTACAAAATATTTGTACACCAACGTTGAATCATAAAAATAATGTGTAATAGTGTAAACTAATGCAAACATATTGTTCTAGATTTAATAAGACATAAGTAGATTTAAACTTTATTTAAACTAAAAAAAATGGTTATTTGAGCACTAATATGATATAAATCTCAATAGCCTACACTAAAAAAAAAACATCATGAAGCAACATGATATGATTAGCTTTCTCACTTTAAAAAAACAACAAAAGTTGTAAATATACAATACACAAATATTTGCCTTAGTGTATATAGATCTATATATTTCCATTCGTAATGTTAGAGTATAGAGCCATAGGAATTTGCAAAGATTAAAAACAATATTTAAAAAAAAAAAAGGCTTACCAGGCAAGCCTGATATTTGTTATGGGAAAATGTTTTTAGGATAGGACAAAAAATAATAAGAATAGCCTGTAGGCTACATATTTTTGGTATTAAAAGATACAGAATTTTAGAATTCAAAATATCACAATTAAACTAATTTATAGAGCTGGATTTTTTTTATAATCGCCACCTTGACATATTTCATAAATTAGGCCTTATAGGAAGTGGCGTCACTAGGGTGGTGTCACCCGGTGCGGTAGGCTCAGGGTGTTACCCCCCTTCCCAACAACTGTCTCAAATAATTTCCCAATATTGTTACGATGATGTAAAATGAGTATCTATTTTATTTTAATTGTGATTGATTATGAAATTTCCCCGATTTTAAAACATCTACTGAAAGAAGTCAAAACACGTCTCTATCCACACCAGTTCGCTTACAAACCGTCAAGAAGTAAAGAAGATGCAATACTATTTATGCTGAATTGTCTATACCATCATCTTGATACTCGGAGACACCATGCCAGAGTATTAATCGTAGATTTTTCATCTGCATTCAACACCATCCAACCACATCGCATGATACAAAAACTATCTGAATTGAACGTTAGCAAAAACATACAAGCTTGGATTCTAAACTTTCTCATCAAACGCCCACAATATGTAAAATTGAATGGACATGTATCAGGCACGAGAGAACTTAGCACTGGAGCGCCGCAGGGGTGCGTCCTGTCACCAGTATTGTATACCATATACACAAATGACATTCAGAGCTTATCAGCTGACACTCCCATCATAAAATTCGTTGACGACACAGCAATCATTGGCCTTATTGCAGGTGACGATAATATGTACCATTCAACAATTAACACCGTTTACCAATGGTGTATGAATAACTTTAAATGTTCTGAAAACTAAAGAAATGATTATTGATTTTAGAAAAAACAAGGACCATATTGCAGAAATTCAGATAGACAACCAAAACATAGAGCAAATACAAGAATATAAATATCTAGGCACAACTATCAACAACAAACTGAAATGGAGTGAACACTGTCAAAATCTATGCAAGAAAATTCAACAGCGACTCTTCTATCTCAGAAAGCTAAGAAAATTTAACATAGACAAAACAATAATCAAACTCTACTTCACAGCAACCATCAGCAGTCTTATTAACATTGCCATCACCTGCTGGTATGGTAATACTTCTCTGGCACAAAAACTAAGAATAAATAGACTAATTAAAAAAGCATCGTATATCACAAAAACACAGCTACAATCTCTAGAAGAGCTTTTCCAAGAAAGATACATTTCCAAATCACCCATGATTCTTAAAGACAACCTGCACCCATTAAACAACTGTTACATAAGATCTGAACGAAGTAGTCGTCTTCTTTCCATTAAGACTAAAACTGAAAGATTTAAAAACTCCTTTGTCCCACTTTTGGTCAGAGTGTTACGAGGTCAGCTGTCGTCGTCGAGAAGTACATAGAAGTCAAATTCATAAATCGCTGGTTGTGAATGTGTATGCGTGTGTTCGTATGACTATGTGAATGTTGTTTAAATTTTTCATCAATATTGTTTTTGTACAGTAGTTAAGCTGAGGTTGTCAATGTAATCAAACTGAATTTTCATAAGATTGGATCATGGTTACTTTGTCATTAAGATGTAAGTTTAGTGAATAAGAAATTGACTTTGCTTTAATAATAATAATAATCTTTATTGTCCGTGAGGAAATTTGTCTTACAATTTTTGCATTACACCAAACAATACATCAAACCTAGAATTAAAAAAAAAACATTCATACCTGACTCATTCAAAAATTTACATGTGAAAACTGAACCTGATTTTCTTTCTTAGACTTTAAAGACTTTTACACATTACGGGAACTGTTTCAAATTATGCTATCCACATACAAACTTTTATTACCATCTAAATTATTTTAGAATCTAGACCAAAAAATGTTCGCCACTTCGTTAGTAATTTATTGGTCAATCTTTTTTTCAATGTTTCTGAGCTTCAGAAACTCATTTTCTTTGGTCTTGGATTGCATCATTTTTCCTAGTAAGAAATCGCAGGTTTAAGAAAATCAATTACGAAGAGGTGGACGGGCTGAATTTGAAGTGTAAGAAACATTCGAGGCAAATGAACAGTGCTTCTCAAACTTTTTCCTCTGGTTTTTCCCTAGAAATTGTGTTTTGTCGCAGCCCATTAGTCAATAAAAATGTTTGTAAAACGTTTTACATGTTTCGGATGTTCCTTAAGAGTTGAAGAACATTTACTTCCTAGTCCAAACCTCTTGCAGGACGACGGGGATGTGAATGGGCAGGGTTTGAACGCGGGACCATCAAAAAGTCAACCAACCATATTTAGTCAGCTAGGTACCTAAAAGGGGAAACCGATGAAGGCTAAACAATGGGTTTCATAATGCTTTTAAGATTGTAGTGAAAACGAAAAGATATTTAAAGACATATAATTAATGAATTATGATACATTTTTCCGGTTCAATTTTCTATAAAAATTCGAAGAATCGAAATGCACAAGTGCACGAAGTAAACATTCTTAAAAGCTAGTCCGTTTAGCCTTTGGTTTCCTAAATGTAGATTTGTTGATAATTTTTGTAGAGTTAAGAATATTCTTGCTGGAAATAGCATAAGAGAGGAATCAGTCCTTTAATCAGCCCTCCTTTAAGCGAAAAGAACTAAAGGCAGTGCTGTAAGCTTCCAAAGGCGCCTGCCTTCATAATTCTTTTTCCTGGGGTCTACACGGCGCTTTTGTCTTGTAGTAGGCCTATGCAGAACACATTGAATTATTTTCTTGCAATCAGAAGGCACTATTCATTCAAATTTTAAAAGTAAAAGTCGCAAGCCAATCTAAGTTTAATGAAGAAGGAGTCAACATTGGTCAACACTGTTCTACTAGGAAATCCACGCATAGTGCACATATGGCTGTAGTGGGCGTGATGGTCTAATGATCATTTTCTATTTCAGTAAGAACTTACGCAGCGGAGCTTTTATTTTTGGTCACACAAAAGTCGTAAAAATAATGATATTCAACAGCGGTAAGAATTTCTGGCCTTAGAAAGACAGACCGGGTTCAGGTTAAGACGTTGATTTATTACTACAACAAAAAATACTTTTTATTTTATCATTGAAAAATACTTTAAAAGGCTTCTCCCCACCCCTCCAAATTTATCATACCACCACCCCCCAGTTTGAGAAAAATTGCAGTATAACATGCAAGTTTTTTTAATGGGCTTGATCATTATTTGATAATATTCATGTTTAGCAAGATGGCTTGTAACAGGCCTGTTCAATTCACGTAAAATACGTCGATAGTATGTCAGTCTGGAGAAATTTATTAGTTCTGCCGAAAGAAGGTAGAAAACTTTAAAATCGTGGTTGAAAATGCATTGATAAGTCCTGTTGTAAAAAAAAAATTGAATCGATCTTATAGTTAATAGGGTAAGGTTCTAGTTTTTATTTTTTTTTCCATTTTGGCATTGATGCCGTTTTTACTTGATAAATAATAAAATAAGAAAGAATTGTAATGCAAATACATCCGACTTTTTGTTCTTTAACGAAAGACAACCTTTGCATCCCAATTTTCAACACAGCATTTTCAACATTTGTAAAAAAAAATGTAAATTAAATTATATTGATGGAAGTATGACTGGGTTTCTAGCTTATCGCTTATTTTCGTTTAAGTTGTCTGTTTTTTCCATTTGGGTGTCACCCCGTGGTGGGTGTCACACGGTGCAGACCGCACCTCCGCACCTTCCTAGTGACGCCACTGCTTATGGGCCTATAGTCTGTTAAACAGTTAGGGTAAAAAACACAATCTGTGGAATACATGGACAGACCCGTGAGCAGTAACTGCCTGGGGGGGGGGGCAAAAGGGCAACCGCCCCATGCTCGCGCCTGAGGAGTGGGGGATCTTAGATTTCCTTGTCACTTTCAGCTTCGCAATCTAGTTCTGGCAGTTCAGCTCTCATTAACTTACTAACCAATTATTATGCAAGCTGCTAACAGTGCAATGTTCAATGTTTCTCAAACTTTTTGTTTGCCGGCACAGTAAAAAAAAACAAAAAAACTACAAAAATTTTGCGACACACCACGAAGAGCAACAGTTGTTTTATAGTAAAAAATGTAAAAAAAGATTTTACATTTATTTAAGTATTAAATTTAATGTGAACGGTGTGCTCTCTTTTGAGAGCAAATGCGATTTAATCGAGGCTCCAAAGTCGAAAAACAAACTTGAATTTCATCATCTATTGTAAGAAGTCTCTCTCTTTTCTTAGACTTCATTTCAGTCAGTGCTGAAAATCCAAATTCACAATACCATGAAGATGCAAATGGAAGAATTATTTTGATTGCTTTAAAACTGATTGCAGTATATAACTTATTGATTGAAATCCAAAACACATCCAAGCTTTTCTCGAAAAAACTTAAGAACTGCATCGTTTATGAAAACAATGAGCTGCTCTTCTTCTTCTGTTATAAGATGTGTAGCTTCAATGTATAGCTGACCCCGCCATACCAATTACTTCCAACTTTTGGAAAGTAATACTACAATGCTGACTGGTGTGTCAAAGTGTCCAGAATTTCGGGAGTGATTTCTTTATTTAAAGCACATTCATTGTAAGAAGGAAAGCAGTTTTTCACTAAATGACTTCGGTTCTGAGGATGCAGTGATGATGCTTTCCGATGTTCTTGAAGACTTAAATTCAATGAATTTAATTTGTCAAATAAACCAGAGAGAAATGTGACCTAGAGAGAAATGTGACCTTAACCCACCAAATCTCTGAAAAGAAAATCCAAAGTTCTTTTTTTTTCAGCTTCCAAGAACTAAATCAGCTCAGCCTTGAGTTGAACGACACGCTTTAACACTTTTCCACTGGAGAGCCAACGAACGTTGGTGTGGTACAGGCACTGGCGGATCCAGGGGGGGGGGGGGGTAGGGGCGATCGCCCCCCCCACTCGGCCGACGGGGGCGGACGAATTTTTGTATAGAATTCACACTATTGGTATATGAATTTATTACTTATGTTAATAATATATACTAATTATTTTATATTTCTACATATTTTTAGATGATTTCGCCCCCCCCCCTCTAGTATGTTGGCCGATATGGTGGGGTCGGGAGGGGGCGGTGGCATCAATTTCGCCCCCCCCCCCCCCTTTAGTGTGGGGGGGGGGGGGGGTTGTGGGTCCTGTGGGGGGCGGACTAATTTTAATTTACAATTCACACAATTGGTATACGAACTTATTACTTGTGTTAATAATATATACTAATTATTTATATTTCCACATATTCTTAGATTATTTCGCTCCCCCCCTTTTAGTATGATGGCTGATATGGTGAGGTCGGGAAATTTGTAAAAAAACGCTTTGGCCTCGGGGCTTCGCCCCGAAATCTACTGATATATAATTAGCTTTAGATGTCAGGATAATGCCTTTCTGCACTGACAAATGCAAAAAAATGCTTTTGGCGTAGGGGCTTCGCCCCGAAATCTACTGATGATTGATGAGCTGTAGATGTCAGGAGAATGAGTTTTTGCAGTGAAAAAAATGCAAGAAAACGCTTCTAGCGTCGGAGCTTCGCCCCGAATCTACTGATATATAATTAGATTTAGATGTCAGGATAATGCCTTTCTGCACTGACAAATGCAAAAAAAAACGCTTTTGGCGTCGGGGCTTCGCCCCGAAATCTACTGATGATTGATGAGCTGTAGATGTCAGGAGAATGCGTTTTTGCAGTGAAAAAAATGCAAGAAAACGCTTCTAGCGTCGGGGCTTCGCCCCGAATCTACTGATGAATAATGAGATGTATATGTCAGGAGAATGCGTTTTTTTCAGTGACGAATGCAAGAAAACGCTTTTGGCGTCCGGGCGAAGCCCCGAACCCCATTGATAAATAATGAGTTGTAGTTGTCAGGAGAATGCGTTTACGCAGTGAAGTTTGCAAAAAAAGCTTTGGCCTCGGGGCTTCGCCCTTTAATCTACTGATAAATAATTAGCTGTAGATGTCAGGATAATGCGTTTCTGCAGTGACGAATGAAAAAAACGCTTTTGGCGTCGGGGCTTCGCCCCGATATCTACTGATGGATAATGAGCTGTAGATATCAGGAGAATGCGTTTCTGCAGTGAAAAAAAATGCAAGAAAACGCTTCTAGAGTCCCGAATCACACTGGCGAAGCTTACAGCCCTCCCTCAATCCCCAGCTTGCCTCAACATGACTGTTTTTTTTTGTTTTCTTTTTTTTTCCTCGAAGTTAAAAAACATTTCTTTTTGTTCTCGTGTATATATATATATATATATATATATATATA
>JADKLZ010001483.1:15933142-15950682 GCA_021533235.1 Biomphalaria straminea
AATCACTTTGACATAAACATACTACAAGTGAATTTTACGCGCTTTCTTGCTGGCAAAAGTATCAATCATTTTATCGAAATCAATTTTTTTCCACCAGCTCTTGTTCAATGGACAAAACGGCCAAATTAGTAAGCCGTAAATTTGTCATCGTTGATTGCATGTAATTCTTGATCAGTTTGAGTTTGGAAAAACTTGTATGTATTGACGCTTACCGCAATAGTAAAAAATATGCGAATCATGATGACGATATTCGGGACTGAATCATCTAGCTAATATTTTTTTATAAAATTCAAGAGCTCAACGGGTCCTTGTTTTGGAAATTCGGAGGCTTCTAATGAAACTGTGACAAACCGTTGAAGCCTCTTTCGCTTTAGCAGAAATTCGCTTTTATCAATGTCGCTAGAAATACTATCGAGATTGATTTCGACGATTTCGACCTGAGGATTTATGAGCTGGGAAGGTGACAAAAATTCATATCTATCTGTAACATCATGAAGTTGCTCGAATCGGGTGACCAATCCTGTCCGAGGTAGGCCTATAATAAATTTCCCTTCGTAGCTCTTCTTTGTGTCGTCACTTTTCTCACCAGGTATCTTTTTCTTATGGCCAATACGTTTTTGAGGTTCTGTACTGATTCTCATATCTGAGCACACGCTCTTGGCAAAGGTAATGCTGGCTTCAGCGATGTCTTCTCGATTACTACTTAAAAAATGTCTCTGTTTTTAGTTTGAATAAGCAGTCTCGAAAAGAGAATCCTTGTTTTTGAAGGTAGACTTGCACATCATTAATTTCAGTTAATACAGGAGCCCAAAATCCAAGATAGGTGAGAAAATTAAAAGAATGAATAGCAACTAATTCAACTGCTTCAGATATAGTCGATGAATTTTCATCTCTGCTAGTTAATGTCTCCAGTTTCTTCAATTTTAGAAAATGTATCCCTAACTATCTTGACGGCTTCTCCTCTGGTGCTCCAGCGGGTCTCAACTAAACGTTTAAGGCTAGTTCCGATTATTTTGATATGGATATCCCAGCGGTGTGTTGAAGTTGAGAAAAAGGCGTGTAAACGATCCAGTGTATCAAAAATATTACCAAATTGACTTCAGTGTCAGCAGCTCGAATTCCTACTAAATTAAGAGAACGGTTTGAGCAGGCAATGAATAGTGCTTTGGGATTGACTTCTAGAATACGTTTTTGTACACCGTAGTTTTGACTTTGCATGACCGCAGCATTATCATTGCCTTGACCCCTGCATTCCATTATGTCTAAGCCATCCGAACGCAGTTTCTCTAGAATCATCTCAGCAATTCCAGCAGCATGCTTGTCCTTAGTGTCGTTGAAATCAATAAAAGACTCACGAACTTGCACCCCGTCATTATCCATGATAACATACCGTAAAATTTGAGAAATTTGATCCAGCTTTGAGATTTCAGGTGTACTGTCAAAAATAATAGAGAAATATTTGGCTTGTTTTACTTGCTGTATGATTTGTTTTTAACGTGATCGCCAATTATTGTACTTTGATAGTAATTTTACTAACTCCAAGAAATCGCATTGATTTTGCCCTTCCAACACTTCTTCAGCTCGCTCGCGATGCCCACGAGGTGCCATATTTAGCTTTGAGATAAAAACGAAAGATGTCCAAGATTCTCTTCAGGTAGTCTCTCCAGGTTTTCGTCTCTTGTATAATCAAATCTTGGGCCATGTTGTCAATACTGACCCCTACTCTCAGGCAAACTTCAAGTTCCCTCCAAACAAGCGATGACTGAGCTCTGCTGGTCTCATGTTTTTCTATTTCACGGATAACCACTTATTAAATCAATGTTTGGATTTAAATGAAGATTTGGTAGCCTACTTGATCTTGTTGAGAAGAGTATGCAGGGGAAGCAAAATAAGGATTCTTTTTTTGGCGAATAACACATCCACTTTCTTAGAACTTTCTCGCCGTTTGACATTTGCCGAAAAAACCAAGCCTTTGAAAGCTTTCTAGCCTTTCCTTTTGCTGATTCTTGATGTCTTTACACCTCTCTGAATTGACTATCCATACGCTGAACTGTTTCAGATCCTTGAGTGACAAGGTGTATGCGACTATTATCTGTGATGACATCAGACCAATCTCCAATGTCATTCAGTCTAGAGTTTATTATCCTGTTTTCTGTATTGTTTACACTGTCTGATGGTTCAGCTTCTTCAGTATGAATTTTTGAGGAGTGTACTAAAGACATGCTTGTGTGCTGTCATTTAGTCTCTAGAACCTGCGGTATTGAAGTATTTTCTTCTTTTTTCATCATTTGTATGTCGGCCTAATCATTTATTCTGGATTCAATGATTACCGTTAAGGAAATGAAACAAAATAGCGACATGACTAGTTTATAAAGCGTTAGTTCATGTTTAAAATACAGTAGTTTGTGTTTGTTCGTGTCCATACAATTAGTCGTTTTTACTGAAAATCTCAGGGAAATAGGAAATTAATACACACGGTGGGGATTTTGGGGCCCCTCTCCAGTTGTTGCCCTGTGCGGCCCGCACCACCCGCACATTGGTAGCTACGCTACTGCCACTGAAGAATGGTGTAGTAACATAAATGATGGCTTCAGGTAATTTGCTGACAGTTCCGTTGAATGCAGTGGCTTGGACGTGGTTGCTTGTGAAGCGGTTTGGGTGGACGAAGCGTTCATGTACTAATGTGGACGTGCTTCCGGTGTCCAGAAGAACTTCCACCTTCTTGTCTCCTACAAAGCCTGGGTAAAATTTGAGACCATTGGACTTAGCAATGACCGTCATTGTTGAATGCTCATTGTAATAGCTTCTGTTATATGAGCTTCTGTTTGGCACATATTGTGGTCTGGAGTCTTGTGAATGACTTCTGTAGCGAGGATTGTTAATTGGTTTATTATTGCCAGGTGCTTTGTTGAAATTGTATTTCTCCTTATTGCTGTATCTTTGAGTTGGTGATGTGGGCCTATCAAAATTTCGGTTTCTGGAGACTGCTTGTTTTTTCCAACATTCATGAGTTTGGTGACCTTTTTTATGGCAATATGAACATTCTGTGGTATTGCTGCGGCATTGAGAAGTAAAATGTCCTAGTTTGTGACATTTGTTGCATTTGATTTTGTCATCTTGCTTATATTTGGCATTTTTGTCTTGGGCAAAGCAGACAAAATGTTCTTCACTTGATGGTTTGACTGACTTGTTTGGATAGGCTGCCTTATATTGTCTTATGATCTTAGTTAATGTCTGAATATCAGTGGGATTTCTCTCAATAATGTATGATTGAATATCTTCTGAGTGAGCATGTGTGACATTGTCAATAATAATATGTTGACGAAGAGCTTGGTAACTTTCTTCTATTTTGGCCAGAGATACCCATCTGTCAAACCACATTGACATATTAGCAACAAAAATTTGTGGATCATCGTTTTGCTGTGGCCTTTCATTATAAAACTTCTTTCTGTAGTTAACTGAAGTTGCTCCGTATTGGCGCAGTAGAACTTCCTTGATATCAGAGTAAGTGCTGCGTTCATTGATGGACAGTTGTGAGCAAATGTTGACAGCTTTGCCAGTCAGGAGGCTGAGGAGTGAGCTCGACCAATGTGCTTCTGGTAGACCGGATGTTGTAGCCAATTCTTCAAATCTAATGAGGTATGAATCCATATTGTCGAAGTTTTCGTTGAATGCCGATATTTTACTAATTAGTCTGTATTTGTCAAACATATTTGAATGACCTTGAGTTAGAATGCTTTCTTTATTTTGTTTTTCGAATTCCATTTTTTCTTTTTCATGTTGCCTTTGTTTTTCGGCGTCTTGCCTTTGTTTTTCAGCTTCTTGCCTTTGTTTTTCAGATTCTTACCTTTGTTTTTCGGCGTCTTGTAAATTTTTTTCTAATTGGATTCGTCTTTCTTCTGTTTCTCTATCTTCTCGACGCTTCTTTTCTTCTGCTTCTCTATTTTTCTGTTCTGCTTGTTCTTGATATTCTTTTTCTTCTTGTCTCTCTGCCCACTGGTCTGGCTTGGGAATTTGCTTCTCTTTTGCTAATTCCATTAATTCAAAGAGTCGTTGTGTTCTAGAATCGGAACTGGAAGCCATTTTGTATTTTAAAAATGTTCAATATCTGAATTTTGACTTTATTTCAGATATAATATAGTAACAAAGTTCTTGAAGCCTTGACTTGATAATAATGCCTGATAATAAAATTGTATTTCACTGGAGTCGTAAGCTTCGATATATAGATCTATTGAGCCGAGTACTTTTTTTCTGGTTTAACAGTTGGTTAAATCTGGTCTTCTGTTTACTTTGTGCCAGACAAATGATTTCTTTACTGGTCTTCTTTATAATGCCAGTTATTTACTTTACTGGTCTTTTATATTGCCAGTTATTTGCTTTACTGGTCTTTTTTTTTGTAATGCCAGTTATTTGCTTTACTGGTCTTTTTTATAATGCCAGTTATTTGCTATACTGGTCTTTTTTATGATGCCAGTTATTTGATTTACTGGTCTTTTAATATTGCCAGTAATTATGTATATTGGTCTTTTGCCAATTACATATAATAATAGATTTCGTGAGTTAGACGTAACTCGAACGAAAATCTTTTGTAAAATAATTATCGATAACCAACTGACCTGTTTAAACACAGAAATTCTGTCCTTCGTTAAATTAGAATGAAGTTCCTTTGAAGTGTTTGAAAATTGTTCCTAGCGCCAGATTATATCGTCGTATTCTTTCGTCGGGGTGCCATATGTCACAATACTCTTTTTTATCGATGATGAAGAACGTATGAGTTCGTCAATTTTATCTTGAGGTGCAATAAGAAGTTGCTGTCCGATAGAAGAGTAGTCTTGTGCTGTCGGGGAGTCTAACTTGAATTAGATATAATAATGAACAGAGGCGATCTAGGAATCAAATGAATAACTTCTTCGATGAAATAAAACACTGGAAACTTTAATACAAATTTAACTTAAGTACAGCTTATGTACAAGGTACATATTAATAAAAAATGAAGATATAATACAAAGGCTTCTTTCTACAATGTTATTTCAGAACACACTAGAAACACAACCTATCGTTTAGAAAGCTAGCTCCCGACTGAATCTGGCGCGTCTTATATCAGCTGACCTAACTCTTTTTAAAAAATCTTTATTTATTTTCAAATCAACCAATAGATTTGCGACATCATAGTTACGTCATTGTTAAACCTGAGGCGCTGTCAAGGATCTAGATTTGTGGGGTAATTCCTGAGGCTCAGTTAAGGGTTTCTATTTCTATTTACACACAAGCTTTTAAATATGAAATATACAAATAAATCTATAATGGCATCTGTGACACTAGCATAATAATATTAGCCAATGCTGTCTCTTTTTTTATTAGACTCAATTTAACGACTTTGTTTTTTTAATAGGATGAATAAATTGTGCCCGAATTCCAAGAAAATACTTCATTATAATTCATGTTAATTAAGTTCTATGTTCCACAGACATCAATAAGTAAACAACAACCATTAGTGTTATGGCGAAGAATGATCCTTTATTATATTGAACGCGTGCACCTTTGCTCACCATATCAACATCCCCTTTTCTAAAAAAAAAAATAACATTTCGGGGAGTATCATAAAAAAATAAAACAAAGCCACAACAACATAAACAGTAAAACATAACATACATATATACGTTTAAATAAATATGAAACATATCACATTTAAAAAAACATTCTATAGTTCATTAAGACACATAGTCATTGAATCTTGTTTCTTCAACTGATCCCTTGGTCGCAAGGAATGATGATTTGATGAGTGGTGAATGTGTTCATTCTGAGTTCTATTGTCCTGTAAATTGTCATCAGTATCGGGGTATATATCTTGTTGTTCTGTTTCTCTGTTCGGGTTGATATGCACTCTGTTTCTTTGGTACAATGCACCATTGTCACATCTCCATGTAGGGTCATTCGGAGATTGGAAATAGATCAGCTGTCCAGATCTCAGCTGACTTAAATTTCTTGACCTCTTATCATAAGATGTTTTTACACTCATCTGACGTTTTTCTTTCCGTCTCATAATGTTCTATTGACATGTAGAAATCTTAATGTTACTCCTTTTGCTTGGTATCAGTGTTCGAGTCATCCGACCAAAGAACATCTGAGCTGGGCTTAGATTTGTGTCTTGCCTTGTAAAAAAGTAAAGTAAAGTTCCCCTTTCAGACCTAGTGGTCTATAGGGCAGATGATGTAAAGATCATCTGATTCTGTGGCCCACGGTTAACGAGGGTGTCATGTGGCCAGCACAACGACCAACCGCCTTTACTTTTCCCCAACTAAAGTCAGGTACCCATTAGAGCTGGGTGGACTCAAGGGCGCCCGAAAATCCCGAAATAAAAATCCCAGTCTTCACCAGGATTTGAACCCGGAACCTCCAGTACGGAAGCCAAGCGCTTTACCGCTCAGCCACCGCGCCCTCTGTCTTGCCTTGGAGCATTTCTAAATTCCAGAAGAGCTTCATAAGTATCTGAATTTGATTCTCTAGATTTCTTCATTATGTTCTTCAAATTTTAACTGCTGACTCAGCCTTTCCATTGGATTGATTGTGTCCTGGGGAGGATTTCAAATGAGTCACTCCCCATTCCATCATAAATTTGGAAAAATATTCCGATGTGAACTGAGGTCCGGAATCAGATATATAGACTTTCGGCACCCCATATCGTGCAAATAAAACTTTCAGTTTCTTTATAATTGCATGTGTTGTTGTCAACTGCATGTTTTCTACCTCTATGAAATTTGAATAATAGTCCACTATAACTAGATATTGTTGGTCACACATTTGGAACAAATCAATTCCAATCTTGTCCCACGGATTAGCGCCTATTTCGTGCTGTATTAATTCTTCTCTCTGATTTGCTGGTTTGTGTTTCTGACCAATGTAGCATGAGTTGGCTATTTCCTTTATTCTAGATGCTAATCCAGGCCAGAAAACTGTTTCTTTCGCTCTTCTTTTCATTGAGTCTATTTTCAGATGTGCTGCATGGAGTTTTTCTTCTATTTCTTTACGAAGTGATATCGGTATGATTATTTGTTCTCCTTTCAACAAGAGTCCGTCTTCGTATGTTAACATGTCTCTTAGTGAAAAGTATTGTTTAAGTT
Organism: Biomphalaria straminea; assembly: GCA_021533235.1. Classification (NCBI taxonomy): domain Eukaryota; kingdom Metazoa; phylum Mollusca; class Gastropoda; family Planorbidae; genus Biomphalaria; species Biomphalaria straminea. Next base: position 15,940,264 of record JADKLZ010001483.1, read on the forward strand.
CAGGTAGACTATTATGTTTGTCTGGCCATCCATTTAGGATATACTCGACAAGTGTTTGCATCGTTCTATCTTTTTCTGTCTCGATTCTGACTTTCTCCAGCACTGCGTCTGGTATTGCCAGTCCTACTGTGTTGACACAAACATCAGGTATATCACTTTTTTCCTCTGATGGGTCTCTACTCAAAGCATCAGCTATGAACAAATTTTCGCCTTTGACATATTGAAACTGGATATCGTAACGATAAAGGCGCATCATTAGACTTTGTAGCCTTCTTGGAGCATAACTGAGTGGTTTTTGAAGGATGTTTTTCAGTGGTTTATGGTCATTCTGAACTATAACAGTCCTGCCATACGTATACTGGTCAAAACGTTCCAAACCAACAACCACTGCCAACAATTCTTTTTCAATCTGTGCCCATCTTTTCTGAGTATCAGTTAATGATCTAGAAGCATATGCTATCGGACTGCCATCTTGTAATAACGCTGCTCCCAACCCATTTTGGTTACTATCTGCTTGCAATGTAAGCTCTTTGTTTGGATCAAAATATATCAGTGTGCCATGAGTAGATATTTTCTGTTTTATCTTGTTGAACGCTCGTGTGCATTGATCAGACCAAACAAATGGTGTGTTCTTTCTGATCAGCTCTGTTATGGGCTGTAAATCTGTCGACAAGTCTGGAACGAATCTTGCAAGATATTGAACCATGCCACAGAACCTTCGGACCGACGAAATATCTCTTGGAGCATTCAAACTCAAAATCGCAGATAATTTGTACGGATCTGGTTTTATTCCTGCTTCTGTAATAATATGACCCAAAAAATTAATTTCAGTTGTTCTAAAAACAGACTTTTCGTGACTCAGTTTAATCTTCTTTTCTTGACATCTTTTCATCAGCTCTCTTAGGTTGATATCATGATTTCTGAGTGCTTCTTCTTTCGTTCTTCCTCTTCCTACCACTATAATATCATAAACGTAATTGAAACAGTCTTTCAGTGCTTCTAGTGCTAGATTTAATCTTCTCTGAAACATTTCTGAACTCACTTTCAGACCAAATGGTAATCGCTTCCATTTGTATCTACCAAAAGGAGTTATCATAGTCGTTAGATTAGATGACAGTGTGTCTAGTCTGACATGCCAGAAAGCTTCTTGCACATCTAATTTGCTGAATATTTTGGCATCGTTCAAATCTGCCAATATGTCATCTAAAGTAGCAAGATTATAGAATTCCCTTAGTAAAACTTTATTCAGGGCTTGTGGATCTATGCAAATCCAAATTGTACCATTAGCTTTTTCCACTATCGCCATCTGACTCACCCACTCCGTAGGCTCTAATAATAATAATAATAATAATAATTTTATTTATAAAGCGCTGTTAACAAACAAAAATGTAGGCTCAAGGCGCTGTAAAAACATTACAAACACAAACATGTAAAATGACAAACTAATCTAAAAAAGTTCTAAACAAATAAGTCTTAATGTTCTTAAAAGTGGTGTAGCAAGTTGTCTGTCTTAGATCAATGGGGAGTGAGTTCCATCACTGGTTCGATGATTCCTCTCTGCACTAGGGTCTTTAACTCCTCCTTAACTCCTTCTTGTAAAGCGTTAGAGATCTTTCTACACGGTAGAACATTGGGCTTCATGCTGCTATCAATCTTTAAAGACACTTCTAAGTCACCCAAATCACCAGTAAACTTTGGACTACAGTCTTCTTCTTGGTTATTCACTACTGATGCTATGAATCTATCTTTATTGACGTTTATTAGTTTCATTCTAGTTAAGGTTTCATAACCTAGTAGGCATGTTAGATTATTTGGCACAACTATATATTCAATCCTAAAGACTTCATTAGTTTTCTCATTTCTAGTCGTAAGAGTGGCTTTCCCTATGGGGCTCATCTCAGTTTTATTCCACATTAGTAATCTTTGCGTTGCCTTTTCTATCTGATTCTTATTTACGTATCTCTCCTGTATGGTATTTACATCAGCTCCACTATCCATTTGAAACCTTATACGGTGACCATTTACTGCCATAACTGCTGTCATCCTTTTCGTTTGGCTGTTCTCTAAAGACATCAACCATTTATTTTCTATCATCATGACTTCATCTGTTGTGTCCGACTGCAGCTTTCTTTCATCATCCGATATATATCCCCTGACATCTGCTGAATTTTCTTTTTACACATCAAGGCAAAATGATGTCTCCACTTGCACGCTATACACTTTTGCCCCATGCAGGGCACTTTTCCTTAGTGTATTCGTGAATTCTTCCACAATACCTGCATTTACCTTTCTGAATGTTTGTCCTTGAGGATGTTGCTACTTTCTCAATTATTGGAGGGTCGGCTTCTATTAGTCTCAACTGTTTCTTGGCTGTCTCGTAGGCTCTGCAAATGTCTCTGCACTTCTCCAATGTGAGATTACTATCTTGTAGTAATTTCATTTTGAGGCATTCATGTCTAACACCAAGAACTACTCTGTCTCTAATCAAGCTATCTTCCAGGCGTTCAAAACTACATGTTTTAGTTAGCCTTCTCAGATTTGCAATATATTTTTCAATATCCTCGTCTTCCTGCTGTTCACTAGTATTGAAAAGATAGTTTCATTCGTTTTTCCTATATAAAAAACTTCAAATTTGTTTAGTATTTCTTCCATCTTTCTTTCTTTTCCCTTCTCAATTTCGAGACCTTCATATATGTCCATTGCTTTTGTCCCTATAATTGTTAGAAAGGTGGCCACTCTGACCTCCTCTGATTCTTCAGCCAATTTAGTGGCTAACTCATAGTTTCGCCAGCTCCGGTGAAACTTTTGCCAATTAGCAGCCATGTTACCTTCTACCTCGAGCGGATCGGGTTCAGGAAGGAAATTTCTAGCTGCCATTGCACGGCGTAGCCCTGTAATTGTTGCCTATTTATTATTGTAAATAATAAACCTTAATACCCTGATAAATGATTACCTCTGATCATTAATACACCGCTGCCACCATGTTAATTAAGATCTATGTTCCACAGACATCAATAAGTAAACAACAACCATTAGTGCTATGGCGAAGAATGATCCTTTATTATATTGAACGCGTGCACCTTTGCTCACCATATCAACAAGACTCAATTTAGCGACTTTGTTTTTTTAATAAAAAAAAAAAGTAAAGTTCCCCTTTCAGACCTTGTGGTCTATAGGGCAGATGATGTAAAGGTCATCTGATTCTGTGGCCCACGGTTAACGAGGGTGTCATGTGGCCAGCACAACGACCAACCGCCTTTACTTTTCCCCAACTAATGTCAGGTACCCATTAGAGCTGGGTGGACTCAAGGGCGCCCGAAAATCACGAAATAAAAATCCCAGCCTTCACCAGGATTTGAACCCGGGACCTCCAGTACGGAAGCCAAGCGCTTTACCGCTCAGCCACCGTTAATAGGATGAATAAATTGTGCCCGAATTCCAAGAAAATACTTCATTATAGGAACGGAACACCCCGTTATACTTTAACAACGATTTGGGCTTTTCTTACAACGGGAAGAAAAATACGTTGTAGACTACAAAGAAAGAATGGATGAAGCTCAGAACACAGGAAAACACTTGACAGAGCTAACGGCTGGCACGATTAGGAATTAGTTATTTGTTTCATTGAAAGGGAAAGTTTTGACTAGTAAAAACAAGACTAGGATTCTAGGAAGAGACTGTGACGTCTTTGAACGTAGACATTTAGCTTGACATTTGTCGATTCCCTTCCTTATATTAAACTTCTTATTTGACATTCACTATATTTGCCCATTAACTTATAGGGCCTATTGTTGACTTTTTGTCTGTGTTATTTGATTTTGTTATTTGAGTGTTAACTTATCTGCATAAAATAAAACACAGCACTGTAACACCTTGCTGGACGGAGAGGGATGCCTCTCTAATATTATCTTCAGAAATAACTTTTTCGATTATACAAAACATTTTATAATTATCTACAAAGAACTATTTTTGAAAGAAAAAAAAAGACTTAATGTCGGGGGGGCAAACAGTAAAAGTTTGAGAATCACTGATCATTTTCCTATGATGAAGTCGGATTTTACACTTCAAATAAGGCTAGTTCCATCCTTTATTAATTTTGTGTGACCTACAATATTCTTTCTAGAAGAAATAGTACAAGCTGAGAATGGGTTTCTGAAGTTCAGAAATACTTCAAATGTTTTACTACACATCGTAATGTTATATCGTTTCTGTTTGAAAGTCTAACATAGGAAACATTAAGATTGCTTCTAATTTTAATAAACTTGCATTTGTAAAATATGCAATAACTATACGATACATTTCATAAACAATATGTTTTTTAATAATGGAAGAGACACTCCTTTCACTTTAAGTTTAGTGCTACAACTAATGAAAGTAGGTCATCAGCTGAGATCAACAATTGACATTGAGGAAGCTGGCTTCATATGGTAATGATGTGTACTCAAACCTTGCAACATCTATCCGAATACTGCTAATCCAGGCTACTTCCATTTCGTCATGTGAGCTCGTTCTCAAAATTCAAGTTAATCAAAAAAAATATCCCACGAGCACAATAAAATGTTTAGCAGCATGGCTTTAATGTCAGTGAAGTCACAAATGCTAGACAGTATCGATATAGAATGTAGATGATATTATAGATGCCTTTGCTGCACAGAAAGCACGACGTATAAATTGAATGTCATTTGTTCATTGTTTCCCAAAAAAACATTGGTATTATTCATTAAATTATTTTTAATGATTATTTCTTGTTAATTTTACTGATATAGGCCTACGTTCCTTTTGGAATGCAGGTTATATAGGTTATATTAAGTACATTATTTCAAACTCCGCCTGGGTACACCTTATAGGGGTATCTTGCCGGTCCCAAGCCCGGGGTGATTGTAAAGCTAGCAACCTCACATCACTAAACTATAGCTACAGATACAGGAAAAACACCAAACCAACTAGAAGTTGTCCAGGAAGGTTCCTTTGAGGAAGAGTCTATGACATGTACTAGTGAAAGCCCTCTGGAAGCTAGCACATGACAAACCTTCTGACGACCAACACCTCAACCAGGGTAGGGACCTGGAACATCAGAACCCTGTATGATAGTGGCAGAATAAACGAAGTGGCAAACGAAATGAGAAAGTACAAAATCAAGGTTCTAGGCCTCAGTGGAACACGATGGATTGGAAGCGGTCTAAGCAATCTGACGACTGGGGAGAGCACTATGTATTCTGGACATGAAGATCTAGACCACGATCACACACAAACTATCAAGAGAGGCATCGAAAGCTTTGTTGGGATGGGAGCCAGTTTCCTCAAGACTAATGTCAGCCAGGTTTAATGCAAAGGGAAGTAAAACAACATCATCCAGTGGCACCCACAAATGCAGCACCAGAAGAAGAGATTTGAGAATTTTATAACGCTCTACAATTCGTACTAAAAAAAACACCTAAAAATGATATCAAGCTTTTTATGGGTGACCTGAATGCAAAAGTCGGTACAAACAAAGCTGGAAAGGATATCTCCATGGGCAGACATGGAACAGGCACATGCAATGAAAATTGGGATTTATTTGCTGATTTCTGCGCATTCAACGATTTTATCATCTTTTGACACAAAACTATTCACAAGACAACATGGACTTTCCCAGATGGAAAAACGGAAAACCAAATTGACCATTTTGCAATCTCTTGGAAATGGAGGTGGAGCCTATTTGATGTTAGGGTGAGAAAAGGAGCAGATGTAGCTTCTGACCATCATCTGCTAATAGCAACAGCGAGGTTGAAACTTAAATTTTTAAAGTATTTTTCAAACAGACCACACTATACATTCAAGGCTCTCTACTTTAAGAGCGAAAAATGTACTCTTTAATTGTGCTGGACTAGTGACAAATGAAACCCTTGAGCAACACTGCCTCACTCTCCAAGAGATATTGAAAAGAAAATGTACAGACGTCCTGGGCAAGAAAACGAAACAAAATACGGAATGGTTGTCTGGGGAGACATGTGCCGAAATCCAGGAACGGAAAGAGCTAAAAGAAAAGATAAACCAATTCCAGAATGAAGAGTAAAAAGCTAATCTTAGAACCCATTATGGTGCAGTAAACAAGTCTGTAAGAAAGAGAGCTCGAGAGAAGACAAAAGACTCTTCCTTCATGAAATAACAGTCGATGCAGAAAAGGCAGCAGAGTATGAAACATGAAACGGTAGTAGGTCATAACAAGAACCTTAGCAGGAAGAAATACCAACACCACCAAGCCAGTGAAAGACAAACAAGGAAAGATCATCACCAGTGATGTTGGACAGAAGGAAAGATGGGCAGAACACTTTCAAGAAATTTTGAACCGACATACTCCTGAATCGATTCCAGACATACCCCCAGCAACAGAAGATATGGATAAAGAAGAGATCATCAAGGCCGTCAAGAATGAAAAAAAAGGGAAATGCGCCAGTCCCAGATGGTATACCAGTAGAGGCACTAAAAGCAGACCCCAAAATATTAGCTGAAATGCTGCACCCACTGCTATGCAAGATTTGGGAACTAGAACAGGTCAGTAAAATCTGGAAAATGGGTTATCTAGTTAAATTAACCAAAAAAAGGTGACCTTATTCAATGAAACAACTGGCGAGGAATCGTGTTAACCCTTAGCAAGGTCTTCACTAGGATAATATTGGAACGCCTAAAAGATGCCCTGGGGGCACTGTGGTCGAATGGTTAAGCGCTCGGCTTCCGAACCTGAGGTCCTGGGTTCAAATCCTGGTGAAGACTGGGATTTTTAATTTCGGGATTTTTAGGGCGCTCCTGAGTCCACCCAACTCTAATGGGTACCTGACTTCAGTTGGGGAAAGTAAATGCGGTTCGTCGTTGTGCTGGCCACATAACACTCTGCTCGTTAACCTTTGGCCAAAGAAACAGATGACCTTAACATCATCTGCCCCATAGATCGCAAGGTCTGAAGGGGACACTTTACTCTTTTACTTTTTAAAAGATGCCCTAGACAAAAGACTAAGACCAAAACAGGCTGGATTCCGTAAGGAGAAATCATGCACAGACCACATTGCTACACTACGTATTATCATAGAACAATCTATCGAGTGGCAATCTCCTCTGTACATGACCGTTGTTGATTTGGAGAAAGCCTTCGAAAGTATTGACAGAGAGACTGGAGACTGATGAATCACTACGGAATTCCAACAAAATTCACCAATATCAATAAACAGGTATACGATGACTCATCATACCAAGTAATACACAATGGTAAGTTGACCAACCCTTTTCAAGTAAAAACAGGATATTGATATTTTTTCTGGTGATTGTTTGGGTCATGAGACAGTATCAGATACTAAAAGCGGCATACAGTGGACACTAACACAGCATTTAGAAGACCTGGATTTCGCCGATGACATCTGCATCCTCTCCCATACACAACAAAATGCTCAGACCAAACTGACCAGACTCTCAGAAATAGCAAAAAAGACTGGACTTCTAATCAACAAAAAGAAAACAGAAGTTATGAGGATCAACAACAGACAAGAGAAACCAATCATGCTACAGGGAGAAAACATCCTTGATATGGACCACTTCATCTATCTGGGAAGTAGAGTTAGTAAAGACGGCGAAGCTGATGATGATATACTTATCCGGATCAAGAAAACTAGGTTTCCCTTTTCAACTCTTCAAGCAATCTGGCGCTCTAAGGCACTATCTCTACATAACAAGATACAAATTTACAATACAAACGTTAAGTCTGTCATTCTATACGGGTCAGAAACTTGGACAGTCACTAAACAAATATGGAAAAGCTCCAGACCTTTGTTAACAGATGCCTACGCCGGATATTAGGAATTAGGTGGCCAAAAGAGATAACTACTATCGATTTGTGGAAGAGAACTAGACAAAAGCCCATAGCCCAAGACATCCCAAAATGAAAATGGAGCTGGATAGGACACACCCTGTGAAAACCAGCTACCAATGTTGCAAAGCAGGCACTTGACTGGAACCCACAAGGAAAGAGGAAAGTGAGCAGACCCAAGCAAACCTGGAAGAGGTCAGTCAACAGTAAAGCTGAGGGTACTGGAATGACATGTGAGCAGATGAAGAAAGCTGCTCAGAACCAAGTTCGGTGGAGAGGTGTGGTTAGGGCCCTATGCTGGATAGGACACACCCTGTGAAAACCAGCTACCAATTCCTCCGTCCCCCAAATCTCTAGCTACGCTCCTGATCAGCTCACTGTATTGGTTCAACATAATGAACAAAAAAAAATGATGGCGTTTATTGGAAAATGTTTAAGAGAAATTTGATCTGAGGGTGTGACACCATGAGCTAATTGCACCGGTCGACACCGACCCTAGTGACACCACTGGAAGAGGGTATTTTGAAATCATCAGTTAGGCTTTTGAGCTAGTGCTTAAGCTGTAATGAAGGTAAAAAAAATAAAGCTTATATTTAGTGTAGTTATATCAATTAGTCTGGATCAGTCATGTAATTAAATGTGTAATGGGTCTAGTCTAACAATAATATATCTGTTTTAATAGAAATATTATTAGCGGCCCCCGTAAGGGGAAAAGCCGCTATTAGGTTTGGGCAAAATGTCCGTCTGTCCGTCTGTCACACTCAGGGTGCCAAAACTAGAAGAGATACAAAAAAATATTATTTCACCATTAAAAGCGGCTTGAAAAGTTTAGGTGTAATGGCTACTTTTAGTTTTCTAAAAGAAAACCGTTTAATTTATAAAAATAATTATGCAAGCGATTTTTAAATAACAAAACACCAATTCTAAAACAATTACGTAAATGTAAGGGAGGAAATATTACAATAAGAAATGCTCCTGACACTATGATATCACGCACATTTTTTTAAATGAACTTTTAGCAGCGACTTCCGTGTACTAGCGTAAAGCCAGGCCATGACATGATTCTAAACTAATTTCTTAAACTTTTTTAAAAATCAGATTTAAAAAAAAATTGTTTAGTGCCCCCATTAGAATAAAAGAAGCATATTTTTTGTGCGTTTTGTCTGTTGGTTGGTCCGTCCGTCACGGTTAGATAAAAAAAAAACACTAAAGGCTTTTGAAAATATGATTTAACCTTTACTGTTCCTTCAGAAATATTGCGATAGTTTAAGTATCTCTAATAGATTGTTCCGGATGTTTATGTCTACATCTACATTAAAATGTTATAATAAACTAAAACTTATCTTCTATTTTTAAATTTAATATTGCAATCATTCTATTGATTATCTGGGCTTTTTTTTTTAATTTACATAAATTTTATCTAAATTACATCCAAATCATTAATAATGATAATTAATAAGATATATATTAAGAGTGCTAAATCAGAAGTTTAGTTTATTTAGAACTACATCTCTACAGATCAATGCTGAAAGATTATTTAGAACCGCTCGTGTGACATATTGTATATATCAGGCTATTAGTTTGTAACCAGTTTGTTATTAAAATAACAGCTATGCCTTGTCTTGCGGCTAGCGTGCTGAACTGATTATCTCGACGCTCCGGGGTTATGTGTCTGATTGTTTTACATGTTTCGAATGTTTCTTCAGAGTTAAAGATAGTTTACTTCCTAGTCCAAACCTTCCGCGAAGGGGATGGGAGCATGCAGGAATTGCGCAAGGGACTAACGATAAATCCGAACTACAGTCTAGTGCGCAAACATCAAGATATGGCAGGTTTATACCCTGATCGCCATCCTCCGTCGTCCAGCGAGAAGTTAATTATTTTCAACTTAGAAGGAACATCCGAAACATCTTGCGAATAGGGGGGTCTGACAGGGATCCGACTCCGACGGGGGCCGCCTTTGAGTTTGTGTATCACACAAACTCTCTTTGTAATCTTGTCACCAATTGTTTTTGTTTTGTGCAAATTAGAACGTTTAGCTTTCTCAATACGCCATGATCCTATCACTTATCTGGACCAGTTAGAAAAGGGGAATGTGAGAAAGAGCGGGGTATCTGGGTAATCGCTTATTGATGGTGATGAATTTCATTTAACCCTGTCACATCCGATATTTAATGAAAGTCTTTTAAACATTTATTTAATTACAAAGTGAGCAATTGTTTATAGGTTTGAGATATTTATATTTTAAATATTTTTTTTCATAGGATATATTCGTGAATGGCAAAGCATATATAATATGACATCCCTTTTGTGGTCCAGGCTATGTGATAATGCCGGGTCGATTTTGAAATCTAACCCATCCCTTACTAAAAGTTGTCCAACCTTAACAAATCCAGGATCAGATAAAATTTCTAATTCCATCACTTGGGTTCTCAAGCAAACAAATCTTAAACTCAGGCTGGAAACCAGGCAAAGTCCCAAACATCTACATGCAAACTTATGGAAAGAGGGGTGAATAAGAAACCCTTAAGTCAAATAATCCTTAGTGAGGAACAATCTAATGTAGTCAAACGGACAATGGT
>JADKLZ010001483.1:16059372-16079935 GCA_021533235.1 Biomphalaria straminea
CAAGGAGGTGTGGCTAGTATGGCCATCAACTATATATATATATATATATATATTGGTTTTGGAAGTTGGTTTGTGGATGAGATAAACGTGTCTCTTAACTAAGTGTAAAAGATTGCAGAATTTATCCAACCATTGCCATTTGTAACATGGCTTCTGTGTACTTTTCCAACAGGTTTTTCTGAGGGATTCTCCTGCAAGAGAATATTAAAAGAGGGGGGATGTACTGCCCCACTGCACTGCAACATGCAAACACTGTGATCTGTGTTTTGGTACTAGCAGACACATTATAAACATGCTTGCTCCCTTTGAATGTGACAACTTTTCAACACTTTGCATTAAATGCAAAACCAGACTCCCTAACCTTTACACTAGTCTTGCTAAAGCCACATCTGGCGAGCTCTATTAGCCAATTGCTCAGTTTTTTCTCCGTCTTTTTTTAAGAGAGACTTATTATGGACAAGAGGTTGTTTTCCATGTAACTTATCAGCAAGCGTGGTCCTTGGTATGTTGTATGCCTTAGCTGCCTTCCTTATCCACATTCCATTCACACTTATATCGTTAATCGCAGCTTTCAAAAGCTCAGGATCATGTTCAATGTGGGTAGATTTAACTTTCTTTGCAGACATTCTAAACCTATTATCTGTATGTTATCTAAATCTAAAAAAGAAAAGGAAAAAGAAATATGCAATGTAGACAGATCTACAATAATATTTTAGAATCCAATATCTATTTTTAATTGAAAATATCCGATATGACAATAACATTTCTGCATTGAAATAGTTAAAAGATATTGGCCACCCTCAAATAAAACTTGTTAGGCTAAAAGAACAAACACTCAATAAACACAGGTATTTCTCTTTCTATTTATTAGCCATATATATGAAACTTCTTCAGCTGCTATGTCAACAAACTTAAAAATAGCTCTAAACCATGACCTACTCTCGCTATTCCCTGGGAAAGGAAAAAAATGAAAAAAAATTAAATTACTGCTGCTTTTGTCCTTGTCTTGAACTCTTGCTGACAGAAATAAACCCAAGCAACAAGCTTTTGCTTCTGCCTCTTTTTCTTTAGCTCTTTCTGCAGCCTCTCTCTCTTTAGCTTTTTCTTCTCTCTCTTTAGATCTTTCATCACGATCCCTGTCTTCTCTTTCTTTCACCCACTCCTGTAGAGCTGTCCCGACAATCCCATCTCTTTTCCAGCGGCTATTAATTGGGACAATCTCTCTGCCATCCTTGTTTATATCTCTAGCATAAATAAACAACAAAACTGCTTTGTGACTGTGTTTGACCTTGTTTGGTCTTGGTTCATTTAGTTGTTTTTTTTCCCCGCCGTTGCACCTGAGCGCACACACTTCACTGCCTTATTCGTCCTTGACCTTTCCATAATGGCTAACTGCAGTTCTGTCTAATGCCTTCTAAACTAGTCAAACAGCTAGAAAGAGGAGCCTCCAAATATATCATAGCTCTTCTTATTTATATATATATTTACGACTCGCTAGACACTCTCAATACGTCTAGGTGTCCCTGGTTCAGCTGTATTTACGAAATAAACAAGTAACACTCAGTCAAACACAGAGAAACTTTAATAACCATTATGGCATCTCACAACAAGCTGGACTCTCTCTGACAACTAACACACTTCCTCTCATTCGCACATATGTCAAAATAGATTATACATTCATACACACATTCATCCGTGACAGTATAGCATTTTGTTAATGTTGAAAACTATAATCAATATATATATATATACTATTGAATATTTGGGAAAATCCACAATGCTGACCAATCATTTTATTGCAAATAGTATGATGCTATAAATAGATATATTTTTTGCTTTCGTAACCTCGCATTTCCGTTCATAGCCAAAATGCTATTTATTATACTTTTTGAAGTTACTGATTTTTAATTGAGGTGTTTAAAATGAGATTTTCATTGATATCCAATATGCCTACGACAAATATGACTACTCAAAACTGTTTAAAGGCTTTACCAATGGTATAAAATGCCTCATTTGCTAGAATAATCGAGAAGGGGAGGGAGTGAAGGTGGTCTCATGCTATTTCCCACTCAACATTTTAGTTGCTACAGAGTTGTTTTTTTAGAACTTAACTCCACACGCTCAGCTGAGCGAGTATAACTGACATCACACCTTTGTTGGTGTATGTTACTTGGTCGACAAATCATTAGTGTACTTTTCCATAGAATTCCATTTTTTTTACTCAACCTCTTATGATTAACATGAGAGGGATATATACACTGCAACTTGTAAGTACAGTATTCCATGAGATGCTGTAAGCATTTTGATTCCCTTTTGTCAATTTGTCTGGTTTTTGTGTTGATACCAAATCCACATTCATTTGCATTGAATATTTACTCAGTGCTGGTGAGTTTGTGGGATCAATAGCCTTTATGGTCTGTTGGAATTTGGTAAACAATAATTCCACTGCCTCTGGTGACACAAGTGCCCTTTCTTTCCCTAAAGGCTTAAGTCTGGGAGGCCTGGAAAATAATCCTATAACCACTGTCAGTGTGTATACTTTACCTGATATTCACCTTTGTCTGTTCCTGTATTTTTTGTTTTTATGATGGCCCTTGCAGTCTAACTTCTAATCTAGTTTAGCCAAAGCCTAAACTAGCTTTAATTTAAAATTAAATTAACCATTTGGCTACTTTGCTTTCTTCTTCCATAGTCAACAGTGACTTTTCTTGTTTGCCATGCAGTTAGTCATGAAGGGTGGTCTCGTGTATGTTAAATGTTTTATCTGCATGCCTTTATGACATTCTTTTTTATTTTAATGCCTCAATATGAGCTGTTGTGATGAGTCTTCTGTCTTTTAGTTATTGATGCCTGTCTGACTTCGACAGATTACTCTGGAGATTCCTCTGAGTTTCTTGTGCGGATGTATTCAATGCGACTAACTAACAAGAACATAGACTTACACTGAACAGTTGAAGAAACTAAATGTGACTAACTAACAAGAACATAGACTTACACTGAACAGTTGAAGAAACTAAGTCCAAACTGTTAGACAATTCAGATGATGTTTTAATACTTAAAATGTTGATAAATACAATAAATACGTGTTACCTCTAAAGAATCTTACCACCAACTGACTTTATGTCTCTAGGTAGTCTCTAAGCCAACTTAGTCATGATGTTACTAGTCATCAATTATGGTGCATCTCTATAGAAACTTTCTTACACTTTTAAAACCTCCACACCATAATCAGACCAGACAATTCTCTTGGTATTTTGGATCTGGTAGATATTTTCAGTGACAAACAGTACCCCATTTAATCTAGAATTAAGTCTTAAAAAAGAAAATGGACACATTTCACAATTTAAAAACAAATTACAATTAGATTCTTGAAATACAAACCTAGAAAACTAGATTTTTTATATATTTTTTTTAAATTTGCACTTTTAACCCTCTAAGAGAGCTTATGGGGAATGTTTACACTGTCTCATACTTCAGGAAAACCTTTATAATTTTTTTACTCATTAAACTCTATATTTTCTTGACATTGGATGGGCTATCTTGGTGTTTGAAGATATGCTAGATCCTTTACAACCTATTACTTTTCTTACACTAAAGGGAAAGCCAGACTCTTCTGCATTTAATATACCTGAGGGTTTTTCCAGAATGTCTTTGTCAAAAAATTTAACTCATTAAAATAAAATAAAGCTCTATTGCTTAGCCATTGTAGAAAATTTAAGCATTTACCTAACCATTGCCATAAACTTGAAGGGCATCTAGGAGATTTTTTAAGATTCTAGGTGGGGATTCTTTGGTAAGGATAAACTAAAATAGGTGGGAAACTAAAAGAGGTGGGATATATTTCCCTTCTGCCCTAGCACACGTTAGTACACTCCAGGGGCGTAGCTAGGGGTTCGGGGGCCCAGGGGGATCGACCTCTTTGGGGGCCCCTTGCATTTTGGCATTCGACATACGACATGACATAATGTACGCAAAAAATATATAAGCCCAAGATTAAATTAGTTCAGTATATCAGTAAACTTAAAAAAATTATCATTAAGACTCTTTTAATAAATAATACCGTTGTTTATTAGCTAAATAATACACACATGACAAATCTCAATTCATATCTCTTCACTTCGTGCATTCTGTGCAGCAAAGACATCTAAAGCATCATCTACATCGATACTTTCTAGTATTTGTGACTTCACTGACATTAAAGCCATGATAAGCCTTTCTTGCGTCATTGTGATACTGAAATGATGAACTTCAGCTTTGAGAATGACGCAAGGGAGGGGGCCTGAGTTAGCGGTATTCGGAGGAGATTGCAAGGTTTGAGCACACGTTATTACCATATGAAGCCCGTTTCCGCACTATGTCTATTGTGGATCGTATTACTGGTTTGTTGATCAAAACTGCTCATGCATCAATGACATCTTTGAACAAGCGATTTGCCATTTATTTCATCATACAAACAGGAAAAAGTAACACAGTTTGTCATAAGCGTGTCATCATCCAACAGGTGTCTTGGTTCAAGAAGAAACCCAAAGGTATCCATTTTTTCCAGCCTTTGTAATCTGTCCTTCATCACCATTTGAAATCTGTCCAGCACTTCTGTCGCAACACGTTTGAATTGCAGTTCAATTGACAGTCCTAAAAGTTCTAAAAGTACCCCTTTATGGTCTGTATAATGTAGGGTATCTTTTAAGTGTGTCACACTAAATATTTCGGTGTCGGTGGGTGTGTAGAAGCGATCGATTCTGGTTTCAACCTGATAGAACCTGTGTGTTAATGTAGTTTCTTTGCCATTGGGCTCTAATTTTCTATAAGCATCTACCAGGTGGAAACAGTCAACTATTTCTGCCATGTAGTTGTGTGTTTCTGTTACTGGTTGTGGGGATGGAGACTGTGTGTGTGTGTGTATTGTTTGTCTAGTTGTGTCTCTATAAAATTGAAATCCCCTCCTATTATTAGTTGTTCTCCTATGTTTGTGTTTTGTAGTGTGTCGCTGAGGTTTTGAAAAAATTCACGTTTTTCTCTCCCTCTTTGAGCTGGTGCGTAGATGTTGACTAGTGTGTATTTCTGTTCTTGTGACACTACTCTCACTACTACTACCCTCCCACTGTTGTCGTTGTAAGTGTGTGTGATTTTGTATCTATCGGATGTTTGCAAAATGGCTACCCCCTTATAGTTTCTTCCTAAGCTAAAATAACCTCCCTTGAATCCCGTGTGTGTTGTAGTTTGATTTGCTTGATAAATGTCGAAGATATTTGTTTCCTGAAGAAAAATAAAATCTGGTTTATGTTTTCTAGCAAGATGTATTATATATTTGTGTTTGTTATTTAAACTGCGGATGTTAAGAGTTATAATTTTGATATCTGCCATGGTTGCGTGTTGTTGGGTTGTATATATGTATATATTTATGTGTGTGTGTGCGCGTGTTTGTGTTTGTGATCATTTTATGAACTGTTTTTATTGACTTGGTTTTGTTTATTTACTGTGCGGATTTGGGATTTCCCCCTCGTCTATAACTAATTTAGTCGGAGAGTCGGAGAAACTTTCCCCGATCACCCCTTCTTCATCTCTCCTCTCTTCTACCAACTCCCCTACGACCCTCCTTTCCCTTTCCCCTCCTACCTCGGGACTTTCTCTTTGTTCATCAGAGGCGGAGGACAGAGAAAGGGATCTTTTCCGGTTTGTTCTGTTTAGAGAGTTGGGCTCCGATTTAGCATGTCCGGTGGTTTTCAATCTTTTGTGTGCTTTTGACCCCTCGCTACTTTCACCTGTTTTTTTAGGGGAAGGGGTGCCTTTTTACCTTTTTTTTTGCTTTTTACGAGTTTGAACCCTTCTTCATCTAGCTCAGGTTGAACCTTGCTCTGCCCCTTTTCAATGTTATTCTTTAGGGCCATCGCGTAGGTGTTTTTTCCACCTCCTAAAGACCTCTCAACATCCTTTTTGGTACCTCTAGGGGGAGCCCTGTTGGGACATTGGTTGGACCAATGGTCCTCTTTTTGGCAATGCCAACATTGTTGCCTTCTCCCGGGTGTAGTGAATAAGACTTTGTACGTCCTAGGGTCCTCCTCATATTTCAGTTGTATATAGTGAGGTAGCTCGGTACCTTTTCGGGGTTTAATCCAAGCCACCCACTTGTCACTGACCCCAAACCTCAAGGCTTCTATTTTGGAGCCTTCTTCGGCGAGGGTACTGAAAATCGAGATTTTGGCTTTAGAGATGGTTGGTGACACCCAGTGGAGCGTCACCTTTATTTTCTCATCCTCCAGGGTGGTAACTTCCACCCTGAAGGTATCTTCACTTCCGAAAGTCTTCCCTATTATCCTGTTCCTCACCACCGGTGAAACACCCAGGAACCATAGGAAAGGATTTTCAAATCTGTACAGGGAACCCACCTCCTCCGGCCCGAGCTTCAAGGCGGCGGCGATGGACGCCATCGAAGCTCGAACTGTTCCCTGTCCAGACAGTTTTAAAAGCAGGCTACCTGGAGGGTGGCCCAAGCCACCCTCCAGGTCCTTTCTTTCAATTAGAAATGTCTTAACTGACATGGTAGAAAGAGCAAAAAAAAGAAAGAATAACAAGAAATAAAATAAAACACACTCCTCAAAGAGGAAAATGGAAACACAACACTCCGAAAAGAAACACCAAAAAAGTTTGATAAAGTAAATCCAGACACAATAAATTCCTATAGAAAACACAAGTGAATAAAAACTTCCATTAGATTTAGAATATGCAATAGAAACAGAGGACTAACGGCCTCGACTGCTCCTCAGCACGGAAATCTTTTTTTTTTTTTTTTTCTTTTTTAAGGAAACCTCAGCTTTTCAGCTTTGGACATCAGTTGTCGAGCTGTTTACATCCTAGGGATCCTTGGGCTTTTGCCTCTTTTCTTTGCCTCTTTTTTGGGCTCTGCCTCTTTTTCGGGCTATTGGCCTCTTTTTGGGCTTTCACATTTTTTTTTTTTTTTTAAACAAAATTTTATTTCAATAAGTTAGCCTACATTATTTGATACTGATAATAATAATATAGATACATATTTTAAAAAAATGGAAAAGAGACATTGCAAATATATACGAGTAATAACCAAAAAATGGACACTGACATTGCTCTATTTTAATCTTGCCACTAATAAGCATGACATGGCCTGAATGTGTGATGGGCTAAAAATCCATAACTAAACTAATCTTGCCATGGACATCTAAATTTCTCCTAAGTATTAGCTGCCTCGCAAGCAGTAACAAGTCACTGTTTTGCACCTGTCCTATCTTCTCAACAATGCAGATCAAAAAATGGTTTTCCCAAAATATTAATTCACAGGAAAAAGTATTTTAATCCTCAACATCCTGCATAAATTATTCTCAAACATCTCCATAAAATTAGAGAAGAGTAAACCATGCAAATATCTGGCATCAAGCTTTGACCTTGTGTTCTTCCAGGGGAGTAAAACAATTGCTCAACTGAGACCTTCAAAAGTTTGAATAAACACTGCTTTTCTCAAATGTCCAAAGACAATGATTGATGCATTAAAAAAAATAGTTTTTCTGTTTTCATAATCATTCAAAGCTTTGACTTGATCCTAGACCTTTGAATCTCCATCACCTAACAAGGTTGTGCATTACATCTAAAATTATGTAAAGCAAGTCATCTTTGCTCTGTCTTCAGTGTAGCTTCTGATTCTATCATGCTTGATGCTTCTGTCAAGAAAAAGATTGAAACAAAAAGTAAATAGAAAAAAAATAAATGTATGTAGTTTTTTTCTTATCATCACAAATATAGTTACACCCATTTTCTATGTGATGAGTGAACCAAGTTGTATACTTGACTGTTTTTTCTCAAGGATCTTTCCTTTATGAGCACATTTTGTACATTAACCTTTGCTTAAGTACCCACACATACTTCCTTTGTCTAGTAATGATGTGTGTCTGGACTTCATACTGCCAAAAGAGACTGCTGTGTCCAATTGGGTGTCATTATCTTCTATTTTATTAGAAACCTAAGTAACAAACTATTTCTTTCTGGCTTTTCAAAACGTATTACTGGACATAACAGATTTTTTCTAAATGTTTTATCATGGCTTAGTCCTACTAAGTTTACACTTATGTAACTCTTAATTCCTCAACAAATGCTTTCTAAAATGTACAGACAGCTTGGGTTTTCAAAAGAACTAAATTTCTTGGTTCTGATTTGATAGTTGTTTTTTTTTTCAAATTAAATTATATAGTTAATTGGCCCATTGGATGTAATTGGGGCATAGATGGAAACTTAATTTTTTATTTTTTTTTTATTTTTGATAATAGTGTTCAAACATATAAGATTAGGGCCTACTAGATGCTAACAATTATAGCAAAGCCTGAATTTGAAGGATTTCTAACAATAATTACCATGTGTGAACTGTTCAGTTGGTATTCTATGGAAAGTTGTGAACATCTGTTTTGGTATTGTTATGTTTGTCTAGACTAGTCTGTTTGATATTTTGTACTTCTTGTCTAGTAGAATTTGCTTGATAAACAAAAACAAAAAATGTTATGGAACAAAAATTTTCTTTCTTGTCCTTTATTTCTTGGAAGATGGCTTTTTCATTGTCTGTACAACTAAAGTTTTTTTTAAATATTTAAATCATCTATGTGCCCCCCCCTTTTTTTATATAGTCACATTTGAGGTATTTTGGATATGACTTGAATTTTTTTTTGTCTAAATGAATTTTAAAAAAAGTTTTTATAAACAAAAGTTTTAAAAGTATTAACTTAAATTTATATATGAAAATGATTAAGTTCATATAATTTTTAATTTAAAAAATTTAACAAAAAACAAAAAAAATGTTATGAAAAAAAAAATATATATAAAAAAAAAAAAAGAAAAAAAAAGAGAACAACAAAAAAAAAAGAAAACAGAGACTTTGACTGATACTAAGTCATCTCTAGATGTAGTTTGAAAAGTTAAGTTGTGAATTTAGAGTTGATTGGATGATTTGGATTGGTCCAAAAAATAAAGGTAATTTTTTTTTAAAATTTTGATTAATATATAAGTTTACATTTTAAAAAATCTATGTAATTTATTTTTTAAAAAATCTATGTAATTTATTTTTTAAAATTTGTATCAATCTATTATCATTTATTGTTTGATTAATGTTGTTTTATAATTAATTTGAAACTTTTAATTTGTGTGTGTTCTTTTCAAGGTTGAATCCTAGAACTTAAAGCAACTGAATATCAGTCAAATCTAGAAACAAACTTCACCACCACAACCATATTATCCACCCAGATTTGTTTAAAAAGTCATGTTGGCAATTTGCATTTGATATCACAGATTATTGCTTGCTTCCTGTGATAGTAAGATGAGTTCGCTTGGTGATGATTGCTACTTTTTCTGTACTTCATCTTGTGCCAAGGTAAGATGCACGACATAGAAAATGTAATTCAAAGGGATTGTATTCTGATTTAGTTGTTTTTTTTTTAATTCAGAGGGAATAATATTAAATATACAATGTAGCCTCATTGCATTCTGAAAATAAAAGTTAGTGATATCAGCATCCTTTTAGGATAAAAGATTTGTAATCAAAAGCAATTTTTGTAAGTTTTAAGTCAAAAGCATGGAACTGATCCTCTGATTCTTTCTCATTTTGGTTTAACAAGGGAAAGAAATTAACACCTTTTCTGATTTTCAAACAAGTGAAATTAATGCATTTAAATGTTGTTTCAGCTATTTGATTCACTTAGAACTATTGTTATTTCTCTTATCAGTAAACTAGAACACATTCGAAACAATTTGCTCTGGGTATTTTAGGTATTAAGGTATTTATCTAAGTGAAAACACAAGTGCATTTATTTCAAAAGTTTTAGAGTTTAACAAGAGGCGGTGTCTGGTTCTAAATATCTTTTTTTTTAAATGTGTCCAATATTTGTTGTAAACAAATTTAAAATTATAACTTTATATACATTTATATATAAAATTCTGCATTTTCCTTTATAAACTATATTTATATGAAAATAGTTGTAACATTACATTACTTTGTAATGTAATTTCATATATATGTTCATTTTTTCACAATTCCTATTTACTGAATTCTAAATTGTTTCAAATTTTGTTTAGGGATCAGCATGCCCTTTCAGACATGTGGAAAGTGCAAAAACTGCCAAAATTATTTGCCAGCACTGGCAAATGGGAAACTGTTTAAGACCAATGTGCAAGTTTAGACATTCAGATTTCAAGGTAAAGATTCCAATTTGTCTAAGTGTTGAGACTAAATACTCATCTTTAATACTAGCTGGCTATTAACCACAGGCCTTAGGTTGTTTATCACGTATCTCATGCATTGGATTTCAATCCATGTCAAACATGGTGAGATTTGTCCTTAACACTTTTCAAATTTTCACACCAAAATGAAAGTAGACTGTAAAGGTTTAAAAAGTTATGAATTGCAGTTTAAAAAAAAGAAGAGCAGATATTTACTCATTTGTAAGTGTAGCCTTACACAGATTGCTATTTAGATATGTTGAACTTATTGTGAATATGTTTTCTAGCTTCAGATAGATGTGTCTGAAACTCCGTGTTATTGGGAGTCTCAACCCTCCGGCTGTTTAAAATTAAACTGCTCATACAAACACTCAAAGCCAAGACCCACTACAGGTGTGTTGCAACATTTTTTTTCTCTTAAAATACTTTTTTTTGTAGAGGACCTTGCATTAGCTGAGTCTTTTCATTCAAATATCATCATTGAAATAGCTGTGCACAAATCAGATCATTGTATATTACTTTGTATTGGAGCCTGCATTAAGAACAATGGCAAGATTTCTTTTGTATTAGTAGTTAATTTAAAAAGTAGAAATGACATCACTTTTTTTTTTATAAGCTTTATACTAGATTACAACTTAAGTTTCTCAAGATTTTAGAATTACATTAGAAATATAACCTGGACAGTGTACTCTTTAAAATCAAGCTAGACTGTCCTGTGACTAGTTTTAGACCATTTAGTGGTTGAAACAAATGATTAGAAACAAGTGCATAAGTATGAAATCTCTAGACCTTGGATATCTTTACAATTAATTAAGTCACACTTTGTTAGAGTGTACTTAAGATTATGATGTACAAGTTTAGTGTGAAGTGTATTTCAAAATACTAGTTTTCAAAGGCCAAATAAAATTGAGTTATCTACTGTAATGTTTTCTGCGACTAGTGTGTGCGTGAGGCTAGTATGTTATCTTATAAATTAGAGACATTACTTCGAAACAGAAGATAGTTACATCTTATGCATTTCATAAGTCAATCTACTCCATGAAATTGTACACTAAAAGAAAGCTGTACTCTTATTTTGATATAGTAATGATAGGCTTTGTTTCAATCAATGCAATAAAAAAAGAAAAACAAAAGAATGCATGGATCATTGCATAGAATCTTTTCTTCCCATCATTATGTTCACAGTGACCACTGGTAGCTCCAATGAAAATGTTTTAGCAGCTGTTTCAACCAGTGAAAATTCTGAATCAGCAACAACACCAGCCACTCCTGCTTCTACCAGTAAACCAGGTAGATTTTTAAAAAGTTGTAGTTTAAACTATTCATTTTATTTTTAACCTTAAACATTTTATTAATCTTCATAACTGCTTGAAAATAAGTTTGATTGTACTTTGATTTCAATTAAATTAATGTGACATTAAAAAGGTTAAGGAGTTGTGGCTTATGAATAAACTTTGTCTTATGACTACTAAAATGTGTTCATGTCATCATTCTAGAGGTACTAGAGAAAAACAACCTGGTGAAGCAACCAGATACAGCCTCAGTTGAAGTCAAGACAACAATTGAAGGCAGCACTAGTTCAGACAATGTGAATTGTGAACCCCCCAAAAAGGCCACCCCCATTGAATCACCAGTCAAAGTAAAACCTGTGGTACATAAAAAGATGAAAAAAAAGAAAACAGAAGTTTCTGCCCCCAAGGAAAGTATGGAACCTGCTGTAGTGAAAAAGTTAAAAAAGAAATCTCACCTGAGTGTTAAAGACAGGCTAGGTGCCCCTCCACAAGCTGTCTTAACCAAGCAGAGCTCTACTAGCACTGACTCGAGTTCAGGTGATACACGCACATTTATACTTCTTTTTTTTTCTTTAAAATAGCAAAGGAACTTGTGTGCAAAAGTAGTTTTTGTCTTTGAAGACTATATCTTCAGATAGCCAACATAACCCTAACTATAAAATAAAGTAAGAAAAATAAAAATCTTTTTTAAAAAGAAACACAAAAGCTTAATTTTATATTTGTGTATTTTTAATTCATTGATTGTTTCTTATGCTTTAGATTCTGAAGACTCCATTAAAATATCAAAGTGATGTCCATGGAAGAAATATTCCGGCAGAAAGCTCTTGAATCTATGATGAAAAAAAGAGGTAAATCTAATTGCCTATTTGTTCTTAATTTTATCTTTGGCATTAATCAAGTCCTTTTTTTTTTTTTTTTGAAATGCTAAGCATAGATTTATTTCATTGAACTTGTTTCACACATTTACATTTCTCAATTATCTCAGCTGAGGGTAAAATCCCTGAACTTACAAATTCTAGCACCACAATAGTAGAGAAGAAAGCACCTAGTCCCATCAATACACCTAGCTCATCAACTTCAGAAGAGAGTGCTTCCACATCATCATCAAATGAAGATGATGAAGAATCTGAAGAGTCTGAGTCATCTGATGGTGACTCCTCTAGCAGTGCTGAGTCATCTGATTCTGAACAAGATTCAGGAGAGAACTTTGGTAAAGAAAAAGTTATTTTTTAGAATAATTTGATGAGGTGACCTGGTTAGGGAAATAGTTATCCTTATATAGGTGTCAAGTGGACTTCCATTAGGTATCTGCCAATTTTCGGGGAGAGTTGAAGGTGGTTAGTTGCTTGTTTTAACCATGTATTCCTCTTGTCAAGTGTACTTCATCTGATCCAAGGACCACTTTGTCTTCAAAAAAAGCTTAGCAATTGTTTTCAGTTAAAAAAATATTTTAGTTTTCTATTCAGTTTTGTTAATAACTTGTTTCTTATTTGAAAGGACTTTGGATAGAATTCCAATATAAACTCCAGTAGCTTTTAAGTCCTATTAACACAATGTGTTACATTTAACAGAGCCTGATGTCAGGAGAGTGGTTGTAGAAATTGAAACTGAAGACCTTTCCAAAAAGAGAGGTAAGACACATCAATGTTAAGAGTGTACAGTTTACCCCATACTATAATCTCTTTGAGAGATTCTCTCTGAGCACAGGTCTCTAGGTTATCTCTACTTTTGAGCCAGAGCATCCATGAATTCCTTAAGTGTTTTAGATTAATATTTGGGTACTTAAACATAAGTGTATACACTTTGTTATAACCAGTGCCTTATATTATCTTTTATTTTTCTTTCTAACAGAGAAATTGAAGAAGGAGAAAATACCTATGAAAAAGAAGAAATCTGATCCAGTGAAAATTTCATTTTTAGAAAGTAAACAGCGACAGAGAACAGTGGAAAGAGTGAAAAGAAAAGTCACAGATGAAGATTATGATTCAGATGACCTGGTGTCCAGTCGGGTCACGCAGCCACTTGTTCTAAATGTCCATGATCGCCTTGGCAAATCTCAAACCCTTTCTGGTACTAAATCAAAGAGTCATCAGACTGGGCTACTTAGTTTGTCCAAGTCAAAAAAACCTCAGACTGGACTAGTTAGTCTTTCTAAGAGAGTTGTATCTGTAGACAAAGAAGTGCAAAGAAAACCAGTCAAAGTCAAAGCTCCAAAACTTGTCCTTGATAAAGAAGCTGATCCCTTGGCTGAAGTCAAAGTCAAAACATTGGAAGAAATTAAACAAGAAAAAATGAGGAAATTAGCAGCAGAACAGCAAAAAGGTAGGCAGCTTCTCTAGGCAACGTATTCAAATGTCTAGTCTAGCAAAACACTCATGAATTGTAGAGATTTTTGGTTTCTTTACTCAGTAGTTTGTTGTTTTTACTTCATGTAGTTTTTTCTTTATTGCATTAGAAACATCTTCATTGAAACCAAGTCTGACAGAAACATCTTCATTGAAACCAAGTCCAACAGAAACATCTTCACTGAAACCAAGTCCAACAGATACATCAGATAATATCAAAGAAGCTAACAAAAAGCGAAAGATTTTATTATCAGAAGGTAACTTCTGCTGATAGAAAATAGTTAATTTCCGTCTAATTTTATTTATTTATTTATTTTTATTTGGTAGCATTTTTTAAATGTTTTTATTTTTACTTTAATAAAAATCTATGATAGTAATGCATTAACTCTCTTCTATTAATTTAAAAGAGTTGCAAAAGTAAATTTTAAAAAAATTATTGGCAAACACATTTGTTCATGTTTGATAAAAGTGAAAAAAAATTACAGAAATATTTGTTTAATGATAAAAGTTAAAAAAAATTACAGAAATATTTGTTTAATGATAAAAGTGAAAAAAAATTACAGAAATATTTGTTTAATGATAAAAGTGAAAAAAAATTACAGAAATATTTGTTTAATGATAAAAGTTAAAAAAAATTACAGAAATATTTGCTTTAACATAGCTCTTGGAGTTGAAGCACAGGAAGATTAAATACTTCCTAAAAAAAGCTATACCAAAAGTTAAAAGTTCTTGTTTTATTTGGCAAGGTAAAACCTCTCAGTCAGAATTGATTAGAAATCTAGTTCAATACAATGATTGTAAGGTGCTAGTCAGGTTGATTAGGTTTGAACCTAAACATTTGATTTAGGAAACAAACATTGCTATTTAGCTCTCCAAATTGTATGCTGGTCTTGTATGTCTTTTGCATGCCAAAAAGAATGTATTCAATGACATTGGTATATAGCTTCCAGTTCAACAAATGACTTCGTTCCCATAGTTAATGTATAGTTCCTTCCAGTTCTTACCTTGAAACTACTACACTGAGTTCTTTGAATAGATCATTAGTCTCTGAAGGTTAAAGAAAGAGAAATATTGTCACGGGTTAACATTAGACTTAAGCAAAGCCTTTATTAGAGAGACTAGTGTTTAGTGTAAATACTATTTTTGTGGGTATTTTCAGATATTCCTACAGATGAGGTGGTCAGCTCTAAAGCCAACACAAATATGAAAAGGCTAAAGAAATTTGCCCAGAAGAACAAAAAGTTATTAACACCTGACTCCAATGTACCTGTGCCAGAAAGAAATGTTGTGACATCCCCTGTTCAAGCCCCTAGTGATAGTAAGTCAATACAATGCCATACTTTTTAAGCTGTTTGAGTCACTTGTCTTTATGGAATGAAAATTTGTGGGTTGTTTTTTTCTCTCACAAAAACATCACACCAATGTTTAGATGAAATATCATTTTTATATATAAAATCTAAAATTTTCATTCCCTTTCTCAGAATTTAAATTCAGAGATCTTGCAGAGAATCAATTCTCACAAGAAATATTTCTAGTTATTTACTTGAGACTACCTGTTACCTATCCCTTAGTCTGGTGGACTGTTGGGGCACCAAGCAAGACTTGTGGACCATCTTTCTCCATTCCTCTCTATCCTTTGCCCTGATTAAAACCTCGTTCAATGGTAGGCCTGTCCATTCTTTGATGTTGTCTTCCCACCGCTTTCTCTGTCTGCCTCTTTTTCTTTTTCCTGGTACTGTTCCCTGGAGGAAGGTCTTTGCGAGTCCTGAAGATCTTGAGACTAGAAATCCTTGAAATCAATATTGTGATCCTTGTGCTTTTGAAATATTAAAAAAAATGTGTATTTTGTTTAAATTGATTGCTTTGAAAAGTTAAGAACAATCAATACTAAAACAAAGCTATATATCTTTAATAGAAACATATTTTGTGGCTTAAAAGACAGTATATAAGAAGGATAACTGAGTCCTCTTTAATTAAAATCTAAATTAGAGTGACTAGGAATTGACCATTGCAGAATTTGCAAAGAAAAATAAAGTTCTGGCGGGAAAATGATAAGAAGATAGACTTATCATCTAACATATGAAGTAGATATTAAATTATAAAGTATTCTAGATATATTTCTAGTGTACACAATTAAAATACATTTGGTTAATAGGCCAAAAGGAATATCTAAAATGCTCCTCCGTCTCAAATGTAAGAGAAATCAGAGATTAAGTGTAATTTGTAATGTTTTTGAATACATTGAAATACAATCTAATTATCTATTTTTGACCTGTATAAAAATGAACAATTAGTTAACATTCATTGTGACAGAATATTTCATACAAATTTTTTTTTTTTACTCTTTTCCTATTCACCTTCACCTATCTCTCTGTTGGACCGTTGGGACACCACACAAGATTGTCCACTGTTTTTCTCCATTTGCCTTTGCCTTGGATAAAACCTCTTCCTTTGGCGCGCTTGTCCATTTTTTGTCTTCCCAACGCTTACTCTGTCTGCTTCTTCTTTTTCCTAATTCTTTTCCCTGAAGAAAGGTCTTTGCAAGCCCTGAAGACCTTGTAATATGGCCATAGAGTTTTAGCTTGCATTGTTCGATTGTAGTTAGCAGGTCATCATGGGGTACAATCTCTGTAATAACCCTGTCTCTGATTCTTTTTATTTGGGATACATTGTTTGATACCTGTGTGATACCTGTTACCTAGGATCTTTCTGTAGTATCTCTATTCCATTGCTAGGATCCTCCTCTCTAGTTCTACAGTCAGCATCCAAGACACGTAAGCATATAAGAATGTGGCCATAACTAGGGAGCGCATCAGGTGGCAAGGGCTGTGCTTTTGTCTTTCCACATTGTTTTGAGATGTACCACTGCTGCTGTGGACTCAGCACTCCTAGTTGTATTGACATTGAGAGTGTGAACATGAAATGTCCATTTATGAAGAGGATTTTATTTTTCTTCATCTAGTTAAGGTAGCCCAACCTGATACTGTGGTTCCAGGTGAGGAGGAGAAGGTTCTAGTCAGTAGGAAACATAAACACAAGCATAAAGAAAGAAACCTCAAGAAACCAAAGACAGAACGGCAGATCTACATTCCCCCAGCAATGAAGAATTCAATGTGTATGTGGTCTTTTCTTTTTTTTTTTTTAATTCACTGTTCACAATCATAACAGTTTGTTTTAGAATAGTTTTATTTATATCACCAAAGTTTTAGAATAGTTTTATTTATATCACCAAAGTTTTGTTATAAATATAAAAAATAAATATTCATCGATATAGATATAAAAAAATGATGGATGTTTTTTTTTTTTGCCTTTGACTTAGTGTTCTAAGTTTAACTTTGTTCATTTCTCAATTGAAACATCCAGCAGCTGAGAAGAGCTTGGAGGTCAAGGCTAAAGAAACAGAAACAGCCCTGGTGCCTGCCTCAGCTCCCAGGAAAGAGAGACATCCAATGGCAGCAGTCTGGTCCGCCGGATTGTCATTGTCAGCTAAAGGTGAACAGAAGCTTGATGCTAGCAGAATCAGTAGCTTGCAACCAGTTGTTGAAAAGAGAGACATCAAACAAAGGATTGGATTGGCAGTAGCCCCAGTGAAAACTATTTCCCCAGTCAAAGAGACTAAAACAGTTGTCAAAGTAAGTTTTGGAGGTAGATTGTATTTTTTGTAGTCCAACAACAATCATCTTTTTGTCTGACAAGATTTGTTCTCACTGATGGAGGAACAACATTTAGAGATGTAGACAAAGTGGGATTCAGGTTCATTAATAATGCTTGAA
Organism: Biomphalaria straminea; assembly: GCA_021533235.1. Classification (NCBI taxonomy): domain Eukaryota; kingdom Metazoa; phylum Mollusca; class Gastropoda; family Planorbidae; genus Biomphalaria; species Biomphalaria straminea. The sequence goes on from JADKLZ010001483.1 coordinate 16,077,007, forward strand.
TACTTTTACCTTCCATCTAAAGGTATTTAGTGGTTCCAGTTGTCACTTTTTTTTGGTTTACACCTTAAAAGCTAAAAGTCTTCTGAAAAACAACCCTTTTAGTTTTTGAAACAAGTTCAAATAGCCTTACATGCTCTTTTCTCAACAAGTAACTACACATTCAAGTTGGTCATCATCTTGTTTGGGTGCAGCACTATTAATGGTGTTCTAAAACTTTCTCTTTTATTTGAAACTACTTGTTTTATGTCACTCCACATAGAAGATTGAAAAGACAGTTGGTATTTCTATTATCTTTACAAGGTCATTCACCATCACCTTCATCAGATTTCCAATACATTCATAAGTGCCACAGGTACCTTTGGTCATGGGCAAGTGTTTTAGAGCAATGTCTGTGTAGAAATATTTAAAAAAAAGATTTTTTAAGGAATTTGGTTTTATTCTGTAGTATGGGATTTTTTTTTTTTCTTTCTCTTTAAGTAAATCCTTGATCATTTTATAACCAAAATGTTTGAAACTTTTTTAAGATAAGTTTTTTTTGTTTTCAGCCATCTGAACGAACAGAGTCTTCTATGGTGAACATCAAATCATTCTCTGAAATTATGTCTGAAAAGCGTCGCAGACGGCAAGAGATGCAGTCCCAAAAGAATGGAACAGAGAGCACATCTCTTGGACAGGATAGAACTAAACCTTATGACAGCATTGAAACTAAACCTAAACCTGCATTTAAACCTATTGTTTTTGATCTTGGTAAGTATTTCTGTGAGACTGATGAATTCATAGTTCTTACTCTATGTATTGAAGTTTAATTTCTGTGTTGAGACTAACTGTTGAACTAAGGCCTAAACTGAGTACAGGAAAAAGTTGGGTGGGTGGAAGTCTGGAAATTACCCAAACTAGCATCTAAGTTGATAGTGTGCTCACACTAGTAATGTCGTGGGTTGGATCCCCTATTTATTTTACAATGCCATTTCTATCAGAGGCAATCCAAACTGATCTGATCTTATTGAAGACCACCATCAGCTTTATAAAGTAGAAATTGATTTTAAAAAATAATACTTGTTTTTATTGTATTTCTCTGAATTCTAAGTTGCGACAGCATAAAGTTGGTCCCATGATCCTACTCCATACAATAGAAATCTAGAATGTGCTGTCAGCAGAAGCTCAACTGCTAAACTAAGAGTCTCAAAGTGGAATTTTAGGCTGGAAATTTGTTGTTTCAAATGCTCACTCTGAACAACTGTTTAGTAAAGTTGTCTTCAAAGAAATATTAACTACATACTTCATTGATATACTATTTCATTTTTGTATTCCTCTTAATGTTGAACAATTTTATTTTGTGTTTATTGTAAGATCTCTATAATTGATGAGCTAATGGTATTCATTATATATTACTGTCTGATGATTCTTCTATCTAGATAAAAATAATTCATCAGATGATATGAAAACAAGTCAAGAGCCAGTCAGCATCACATCAACCTCATCACAATTGAACAGACTCTTCGATAAAAAAACTTCTTTTCAAGCATCTAAAGAAAATGAATCTACAATTTCATTTTCAGACTTTGGGGAACTCTCCCATAAAGTGAAATTAAAATCAGCCAGTCATGTCAGTGATAAAAAAGAAAAACTGTTCAAACGAAAGAAAAGTATAGAGCAAGCTCACACCAGCACCAAGAGCAAGTTAGAGAGTTGTGACTCCAACTCGGAGTCACCATCTACACCGCAGCACACCACTGTATCCTCAATGTCACAGAATATTCCCTCTCAAATGAAAGACTCTAAGCATGGTGCCTCGAGTTCACATTTCCATACCCAGAAACCTGCCATTACTGTAGCATTATCTACACATACAGTAACCCCATCTGGAGTGAAACCATCACATCAGACTGGCATTTTATCACCAACACCAGACACTTTCAGCACTGACACAGAGTAAGTCTTCAGTAATAAAGGAAAATTGAACCTAATAAATAACATTAATTGTGTTCGAAAAACATTTAACATACATATAAATATTTTTTTCAATGCTTACATTTCCTTGCTCTATTACTCTGATGATGTTTGTACACTGCACACCTTCATGTATCAGCTTGTCTACAATGATGACTGTTACTTTATCCTGACAGTATAGTGATTTGTATTAGTATCTTTACACTGGGCACAACAGTCATACAATGACTCAGTCAAGGCAGAAATTTCTGTCCCTTGACAACTTCCTTTTTGCATTGAGTAGTTTTTAAATATTTTTTGGGTTTTCTTTTTGGACATTGTGCATGGCATTTTGAAAGCCACTAATGAACTTCAAAGATTAATACAATAGTTATTTCAAAGACATTTCAAAAGCCCAATAACATTTGTGGTTATTGTAAAATTAGGTAGCTACACATCAAGTCTGTAACATGGTTTATTTTAGCTATTAGTAATTAGGTGGTTTACATTGAATCATGAGCATTATTCTCTTGGCTAAAACCTGCATACTACTGGCTTACACAGTTCATCTGGAGTCAAGTATCTATCTAGACCTATCATCATAGAAGACCTGAATACTGAATTGCAACATTACAACCTGTGGGCAGTTTAGACCAGCAGCTCATTGCCATGTCACAGGTCTGTACCATGTGACAGCAAACTCTTGGTCACCACTGCCAACAGGTTGTGACATCGTAGGTCATTCTTGAGGCATTTTATAATGAAGGGTCTAGGCCTTTACCTTCAACTGAGATCTGACTGAACAATGCCACGTCAACTTTTACAAACATTGGTGTAAAACATCTATTCAATAGCAAACTGAATGATCTAAAACTTAATTTGTTGGACACAATACTCTACTGAACAACATGACTTTTTTAAATAGTTTGAACTTGACTACACCAACAAACAACTTTTCTGCTCTCTTTGAACTTGACTACACCAACACATTTTCTGCTCT
>JADKLZ010001483.1:16081943-16097498 GCA_021533235.1 Biomphalaria straminea
TTAGTTGAGATGTGCATAAAGACAAAGATTCAATGCCCCATGGTCAAAATTTTGCTAGTAAATGAGTTGAGACATGTGAACTAAATGTCTTCAAATTTGAAGTTGAAACATTTTCCTAACAAGGGCTATGGGGGGAGGGGGGAATTGAGATGCAAAACACTCAAAACTAATAACTAGAAAATCACATCAGCAATGGTTTTAAAACATTTCAAAGCATGTCAAAGAAATGACTTTTTTTCTATGTACAATAACAAAGAAAAAGTGACAAGAAATTAAAAAATTGTAAAGTTTTTTACCTTTTCTTCTAAATTTTTAGAGGAAACAGGAAAGCAAGCCCAAAAGTGGCGCAGTAACTCACACAAAGCATTATAGTTGTGTTGAAGTTCTTGTCTTGTAGCAGGGGCCACTTGTTCTAAAGCAAATTGAAAGAGTTAGCAAGGAACTAATACACTGATTTACTAATAGAATACTAGTGCTCTTCAATGGAAAGTAAAAATAAATAATAATGGATATTGATCCAAAAAATAAGTGATAGACAATATTATACTAAGTACAGTGAGGCCAGCTCAAACACATCACTGAGATCTAAGTAAGATGTATGACTAGAAAATATCCTTGAAAGTCAAGGACCAACTAATAGGATCATGGAGCAAGTCCATACAAAAACAATTAACAAAAAATGACATTGTAACTTACTGTGAAGTTTTTGTAAACTAGTGCCAGACATGAGAGCTCCGCCTGGAGACAACTCACCCAGTACAGACAAAGCTTGAGGTCCCAGAGCCATCTGGTCATAGTAACAGAAAAGGTTTCAATTAATTTTGTTTCCTGTATGATTTTTTTTTTTTAAAGATAAACTTTTCCCTTAAAAAGGAAGAATTACAAAATCAAAAATTGTTCACTGGAGATGTAACAAGTGTCAACAATTTCAAGATACATCTTTAGAGACATAAAAAAAGGAATCAGTGATTCATTTATATTAAATACAAGTTAAAAAAAGAGTTTAAAAAAAATAAAATTTAACGATTGAAAGAAATAAGAAATAAAACCTTAAGATTGGAAGAGGTCCAACTTTTGACTTGATTGGCTATGTCTTGAACAGCCATATCTGTGGAGATTTCACTTAAGAAATTTTGATGATTGCCAAGTAAGGATTCACTGGTGGTTGGGGTTGGACCATGGAGATATCGATCCATGTTGGTTAATCTGTGAAATAAAAAATTTCTATTAAACATGCTGTTAATAAACGGTTCCCGGTCACTTCATCCCCGGTCACTTCATCCCCAATTAAATATTTTATATATAAATATGATTATGTAGAATGCTTTTTGACATTTTATGACATGTTACTAATGCTTTTATGGTGTTTCCTCTCCCGCTATGTATTCTTAATGAGAATCTTATATTATAAGGTAAATCTGGATTTGTACTTAGCTATAGCGAAAGGATCAAAGGCCAAGGTGTGGTACAAGTAGTCGAAATCTTTTGAGAGGTAGAAGTACGATTAGAATAATTATGACCGTGACGCTGATAACTTGTCATCAAAGGCCAAGGTGTGGTGCAGGTAGTGAGAATCTTTTGAGAGATAGATGTGCGATTACAATAATTATGATCATGCCGCTGATAACTTATCATCAAAGGCCAAGGTGTGGTGCAGGTAGTGGGAATCTTTTGAGAGATAGATGTGCGATTACAATAATTATGACCATGCTGCTGATAACTTATCATCAAAGGCCAAGGTGTGGTGAAAGTACGACCATTTTCACTTTATTTTTTTTTCAATCGCTCTTCATTGAAAATGGGCGCCTCATTTTTAGCCTTGCTAATTGCATACAAATGCGTTATAGTTTTTAATGTCATTTAATTTTAATTTTATTCTAATCTATCATGTTACAATTGTGTCATTTAAATAATGTTATAGTTTTTAATGGCATATAATTTTAATTTTATTCTAATCTATCGTGTTACAATTGTGTCATTTAAATAAAAAATTAATACATTATATATTGCTCATTTAATGATTTTTAAAAATACAATTTGTTAGATAAAATGATGAAAATATCAGGGGATGAAATGACCGGGGATGAAATGACCAGGGGATGAAGTGACCGGGGGATGAAGTGACCAGAGATGAAGTGACCGGGGATGAAGTGACCAGGGATGAAATGACCGGGGATGAAGTGACCGGTCACCTACTAAACACATGACATATACAGCATAAGCTGACAGAGATAGTAATTAATTATTACAACTATTTACCTATGGGTGGCTAGAGTATTAATCATTAGAGCTAACTTACCTAAGAGAGACTCCCTTAGCTACTGCTGTATTGTCTAGATCTTCATATAATAATTTCTCTTTGATCTTTCTCTATAAAAACACAGAATGAAATAGATTTAATTACATAGAATTTACGTCCCACTTACTAGACACAATTCTATATGTCAGATATAATTTAACAAATGAATGGGTGAAAGACCATATGGAGCTTTTTGTGAGTTTATTCTCACCACATAGATGGACATAGACTATAATAATAATAATAATAATAATAATAATAATACGAGAAACATATCCTAAAACTCAATATTGTTGACAAATGCCGAAAATGTGGAAATGTTGGTGAGTCAATTGAACACATAATGGCAGGATGTTCAGCCCTATCGGAATCTGCCTACTTAGGTCGCCATAACCAAGTTGCAAAGCTAATACACCAGCACTTGGCTTTGACACACAATTTGATCGGGAAGGATACTCCCCCTTATTACAAATACTCACCACAAGAGGTTCTCGAATCTACTGATTATCTGCTGTACTGGGATAGACCTATCTTGACAGACAAAACAGTTGATTTTAATCGCCCTGATCTGCTGCTCATCGATAAAAAGGAAAAAGTCGCTACCATTATCGACATTGCAGTACCACTATCTCACAACTTAAGAAAAACTGAGTTAGAAAAACAACGAAAATATGGGAACCTAGGCTTGGAGATTAAGCGTCTATGGAAGCTTTCTAAAACAACAATATACCCCATTGTCATGTCAACCGAGGGGATAATAACAACTGACCTCACAGATACCTTCAAGGCTCTTGGCATTCCTAGGAACATTCTCGTTGCCTGTCAGAGGGCGGTACTGCTGCAGACCTGCCACATCACCAGAAAATTCCTCAGTGGAAACTGATAAAGGGACTACAATGAATTTTGTTTCCCTTTAACGAAACTCGACCCTGGCTGCGCCAGAGAAAGAATACTCGTTCTTTTATCATAATAATAATAATGAAATAGTATCTTTAGGTCAAAAAGACATTCTCTATTCTCTGTTAGACTAAGCAGCACTGTTCATCTTCTTCTTCTTCGTTCTCATTGTTATGTTGGAGGGTTCAGATGACAATATATGAGATGAACTACGCAGTGGTTTCTAAATCAGGGAGCTCTCCATATAGTTTTCTTTCTATTGGGGTGTTTTGGGGCCAGTGTCTTATATGGACCTCTTGGTAAAGAGCGCAGTGTTGGAGGACGTGGTCGGCATTCTCTAGTGAAACTCCACATGGGCAGATGTCACTGGTTCCAATTTTGAGCTTCCGTACATGTGTTGTCGCATTCTGTTGTGTCCGGTCCTAAGTTGAAAGAGTAGACGTTGATCTTGTTGAGATAGCTTATAGTAAGCATCATCTTTCTTGTGATTTGGATGTGAGCTCGTCCATTTCTCATTTATTTTATTTACAATTAATTTCTTCATTTCTTCTGGATAGAGTGCAGAGTTTATGTGTTCAGATTAATAACAAAAGGCTCAGACTGAGCCCTTTAAAACTTGTGAAATAAAATTGTCTACAAGATTAAAATCAGACATTCAACCAGCTGTTCATAAGCTTCATTACCTTTTTACTCTGTGGCTCATCTAAATTAGTTTGGCCATTTTGTTGAAGCTCTGGTTGTATTTTAGACTTTTTGCCATTGACCTGTCCTGTATTGTCTGATATTGTCTGTTCTGTTGATGAAGTTGTTGAGGCGCAGCAGGTTCTAAGAACCATAGTTGAATGTTGATTAAAGCGTCGGATCATAGACTGGTTGGCAATATTGCTACTTGAACGATTGTCATCCACAATGCCTCGATATTCCTGTAATCATTGTAAACATCAAAATAAAATTATATTTTAAGAACTTAAGATCTAGAAGAGACAAACAAAAAGAACAATGTACAGACTCAAGTTTATAATTTAGAGAAAAAGAAAGATCTGAGGGTGTTGGATAAGCCAGCACAAAGACCAATAGATGTCAGGTATCCATACCAAGTGAAATAGAAAATCTACCATTGCATATAAACTTAATCAACTTAATCTTTACCAAAACTTTCAGTCAGAATATCTTTATAACTAACCTGTTAACTTAAATTGTTCCTTTCTCTAAAAGCGATATGTAAAAATGATATGTAAAAGTGATATAAAAGTTATGTAAACCTAAAAATAATATGATCTTAACTGAAAGGAGAACTAATCTTAATCCCTCAAATTAAAAAATAAATGTAATCTTGTTCTGAGTTAAAAATAGAAACTGCATGCTTAAAAAAAAAATAAAGAGACTGCAGGAAACTAAAGAAAGTGCTTACATCATCAATGTTTTGATCTTTTATCTGAGTCAAATCAACCAGAGGATCATTCCCATGTTTAGTGATCTCTTCCTTCATCACTGAGAACAAAATACAAATAGTCATTAGTAAGTACAAATAGTCATTAGTATATGAATACAGAGAGAAAAAATAGTCAAATCTTAAAATTATCATTTTTATGTCTGTAAAACATCTACATAATTTTTGCAAACATATCAAATATTCTATACTACAAGTGCAGCTGACTAAAAATTATCTCCTTATGAACAAACAACTATACACAGCAAGGTTTTGATTATACATACATACTAAACCATTCTTCTAACTAACCTTACAAACATACTAAACCATTCTTCTAACTTACCTTACAAACATACTAAACCATTCTTCTAACTTACCTTACAAACATACTAAACCATTCTTTAACTTACCTTACAAACATACTAAACCATTCTTCTAACTTACCTTACAAACATACTAAACCATTCTTTAACTTACCTTCCTCGTCATTCTTAGCACACTCAGTAAATATATCTTTGGGAACTAAAGCTTGTCTGTCTCGATGGAAATAGTGAGACTGAAAAAATCTCGTCCAAAAGTCACTCTCACTCACAAGGTGTGGCACTGCTTCTGCATGTTTTTTTTTCACTGAAAATGACAAATATGACACCACATTTAAACACTTGATATGTCTTCTGTCAAAAAGTTTCTGTAATGGCCAAAAACAAAAATACTAATAAAAATACTTTTGATGACATTTAAGATCTTAACTTTTTCTTTTTTAAAGAATAGTACAATAAGCAAAGTTAAAATTATTCTATTACTGTTTTATTTTTATTTTTTTATATTAGATTAATGGAAGTTAAAATAAAATTTAACTTGCTTTTGTTTTAACCAGATGCATATTCCTAACCTTTGACTAGATTTGCATTCATAATCTTTGGCTAGATTTGCATTTATAACCTTTGACTAGATTTGCATTTATAACCTTAAACAGAAACAATCTGATGTAAACTTTTGACATGTACATTGTGAGTGAGTCTGGTGTGAATGAACATTTTGCACAAATTTCCTTATGGACAATAAAGATTATTATTATTATTATTATTATAATCTTTGGTTAGATTTGCATTTATAAGCTTTGACTAGATTTGCATTTATAACCTTTTGCTAGATTTGCCTTTATAACAGCTAGAGTTGCATTTATAACCTTTGACTAGATTTTCATTTATACCCTTTGATCAAACTTAATATCTTTTCCTTATTCACTAGCTGGTAAGAAAAAAACAAAAAACAGACACCTCTCCCAAGAGAAATAGTTGATTCAGATATTTCACTAACAAATCCAGTTTAATTAGAGAAAGTAATTTAACTAAATATAATTCATCATCATCATCAAACTCCATTTGAGTGAGGGCTTGAGAGGCTTAAATCCTCTCTTGCAAAAGCCCTGGACAGAAACCCTGCTGTCTTGCGTAGTGCGTAGGCGTCACCATACAGGTCGAGAAGTTTTGGTTTCCCAGACCTGTCGAGACGGAGATCAGCAAGTCTGGGGCAGTCAAACAGAATATGAGGCACGGTTTCCTCTTCTTCCCCGCAGCGGGGAATACTCAACTTCTTACAATTAAAGAGAAAATAATTACAAATGTTATGTATTTATGCACTTATTAAACAGGTTTTGACTATACATTAAAAGATGCTCGAAAGACATCAAAAAGAAACAAATACAAAGAATCTCACCCATTGGATATGTTTTAAATATAGACTGAATGATATCAACAGTCAAATTGTATTTGAGACCATTAGCACCATCTGTCTGTGGTTTGATGTCAGCCTTGTAAAATAAAAGTTAAAAGAAGTGTTGATTCACAAATTATTTTCATTTAGTATGCATGAGTAGCCAAGTCTAAAAGTACTCCCCAAGAATGCATGAGTAGCCAAGTCTAAAAGTACTAATCATGAATGCATGAGTAGCCAAGTCTAAAAGTACTCACCAAGAATGCAGGTGAAACTCCGAGGTTTTGAGTCTGGGATGACTTGGATGATGATGAGAGCAACTACAAGAAAGACATGTGAGAAACATAAACATTTATTAACTAGAAATGAAGTACATAAGATGTAAGGGAAGACATTCTTTTATTTAATTTCTAACAAAAAAAAACTAGTTATTTTTATTTCTGTTCAAAATAGCTGCAACAGAGTCTTTCTAGTCATCTAACAAAGCAGAAACTCTTTCTAGTCATCTAACAAACTAAGAGTTGAATGAAGACTAGCAACACATGGTGTGGTTGCTCAATGAAGCTAAGGGTCTTAAGTTGGAATTCTGGGTTTCCCCAACTCTATAAAGGGTACCTGAAATAAGTTTGGAAAACTATAGGAGGTTGGTCATTGCATTGGCTACATGAAATCTGTTTAACTGTCAGCTATAGAAACAAATGTTTACACCATCTACTCCATGGACTGCAAAGAACATTTATAAACTTTTTAAAATTTGGTCAATGGACTTTTGTTAGATGACCAAAGCTGTAGCTGTTTTACTTATGTTTATCAAAGTACTTGTATTACATAGTCAGAAATTAAAGACTAGACTTACATGAGCTTTAGAGGACCAGAACTCTTCTGGTGATATAACTCCACTGACTACCAAATCTTTGTACAACTGAAAGGCTTCTGGATCTTGTTGAAGTACTCTGAACAAAAAAAAAATGAACATTAAAATTTTAAACTATTACAACTGCTAGCACTTATTATAAATACTCATGAAGTTAAATCCATCAGGAAGTAAGTTCTAGCTTCTTGATCCTATGGATATTTGAAGGTGAAGTCTAAATAAAGTGAATACTTCATCTTTTGTGTAGATGAAATGGACATTGACAGATATTGATATAAATAAGATTCAACCAATAATAATATATATGGATTGATCTAAAAACAAAACAAAACACAAAACATGAACCTCAGTCTTGGTAATTACTTAAATATTTGCTATATAAAAAATTCTATATATATACTTTTCTAGTTTTAAAAAATAATTAATATTTTGATAAAGAAGCAATGAAAAAGGTAAGCAAACATTTTAATATTAAACAGTAACATTATAATTAATCTAAGTAAGTCGAATCACCTGTTTTTTTCTTCAAGCTCTGAGCTGATTTTCCTCTTGAATTTTGGCAGTAACTGTTGAAGTAATTCTTTGACTGATTCTCTGTCTTGTAATTGTTGTTGACGTCCTTTGGGGTTGTTAAATAAAAAAGTGTTGGCACTTCCATCGTGTAAGATTACTTGGAGCTGAACTTTTTCTTTCGTATCTGGTGAAATTTTTTGAGCTGAAATGAAAAAATAAAAACAATTAGGGAAAAATCACAGAAACATTTTGATTCAGGTATCCACCAAATATCTTTCAGATATTTTATATATATTTTAAAATGTTGTGAGGCTATACTATAAATTTTCGAAAGATTTAATCCTACATCTTTTTTAGAATTAAGCATTTTTTTCTAATTTTTTTTTATTTTTATACAAATAACAATAATAATAATTGTAACAACACGCTATAAAATTTGATAGACTATATTCTGCCATACTTTCCCCATGTTCCAATTCTGCATATTTTCCCCATGTTCCACAATAAAATGTTTTTCCTCATTCTTATACAACTATTAATTAGCCTACAATTTAAGTTGGGATGAATCATGTAGAATAGCAGATACTTACTTTTGATGTCAGCATACATGTAGCTTATATTGAACACTCGTTTAGATTCCAGCATCCAGCCCATACGCTCTCCCATCATATACAGTTCTCCATCAGTTTTCTTGTTCTTTACATGTTTCACTATCAGCAAAACTTCTTCCGATGATTTGGACATGGTGCATGTATAAAGTAAGTCTTTCAATTGTAACTAAAACCCTGGGATATGGTGAGAAATAATAGCAATAAAGTTGTTGAAATAAAAACGTTAAAGATATTTTTTAGTTATTTTTTTTTAATATATTTTTTTAAACTTAAATTGGAGCTGCCTTACAACTAAATGTGAGGGGGACATATTTTTTGGGGGGCTTTGAGAAACCCAGATGTAGAGTGCTGTATAATATAGATAGTATATACTCCTAGTCAAAAGGCAAGGCCAAATCTGTGTCACTCACTGTATATTATATTATATATATATTTTTATAAGGACTAAAAGGAGGCATGTTGTAAAATAAAAAATTAAAAAGGGGCCAAGAAAGAGGAGGTGGAGTGAAGGTGGCAAAGGAAGATGAGGTGGACTGAGTTTCAACACTACGTTACTACTTACTAACTTACAGTTACACTACAGAGTCAGAGTCTAATCTAAGTGACGAGAGTCTAGATAAAAAAAACATTATTATAAAAGAACTTTTCTATAGACATTAGTCTTTACTTTAACTTTTAGAAGACTTAAGTTTAAGTAACAATACTAACATATTCTTTACTGTCTATAGTTACATAGTAAATCACTATATATTTTATAATAATTTTATAAATGATACTAAATCTAAATGATAGATCTAGTAGTATACATATAATACAAGTAAGACTAGTCACTAGTGACACTAGTTATATATCACTTGTCACTACTAGTACTACTAGTTCTAGTGTCTAGTGTTCTAGTACTTATACTAGTTAAGTTACTAGTAGGTGACAGGTCTAGAGCTTTTTTCTAAAAAACACTGCATTTAGATATAGAATTCTAGGTCTACCTTTGTAATCGCTGTTATCTTCACATCTTAATTATACTTAATATTAAGTCCAACGTCTATCATGTTAATCCAGTGAGTGACAATCCATTGATGTCTTTATCATATTGCTTTATTGCTTTATCCCAGATTTCGTTGTGTTTACCAAACATATTTTTAATTTTCCGAATCCTTTTTACGACATTCAAATTTAGAAGCATTTCCTTCACAACAATCGGTTTCTAAGGAAGAAGTACACCATCAATTATGCATCTTTTTAAATCACTTTGCTTTTTAAAGTATTAAAGTCGAGTTAGACCTATCCAGAGCTAGATCAAAAATGTTTAAATTAAGCTAGATCTAGATTTAGTTCCAATTAGAATTTGATATTCAAAAAATCACCATAAATAAGAAACATGGCTGTTAAAGGTGAGATAAAAAATCTTAAATTTAAATGAATAATCAAAATTAATTAATCAAGACTCAAGTATTTCAAAGTGTCACTTACTAAAGTTACTTACTTAGACGTCTTAGAGTCTACTTAGAGGTCTATGTCAAGTTATGACTTCTATTAAATTATTGATTGATAGATCTAGTCATAAAAATTAAATACATAAATAATATACAAAATATAGATCTAGATCTAGTTATTATTATTACAATTAAATATAATGACTAATGAGATGCTAGGTTTTATGATAATTTTCAATAATGATGAATAATGATCTTTGACATTTAATTTTAATATTATTCAAATTAATTCATATTTATTATTTTATTCTAATAATTAGATCTATACTAATAGTAATACTAATTAATGTCTAATTCTAGATTTAAAAATTTAGATCTAGCTAGCTTGCTAGACTAAGTCTGACTAAGACTTCAATAAGTCTACAAGACTACATGGTCTAAACTAAGCAAGTCTAAATAAGTCTACTCTAGACTTTTCAACCACTTTTTAAAATTGCCCATTTTTATTAAATGTACTTAAAATTATTTAGATATATATGTTAATTCTCTACAAGTACAATGTAACATTCCATCCAACAAGATACTATATTAGTAGACCTATATAAATATGGGAAGCGTGGTCGAGAGGCTAAGTGCGGCTTGAGCTTGGCTTGCTTGGCTACCTAGAAGGGGGCTCGAGGATCAACATCCGACTCGGGCAGAGTGCCGCAGAGTTGTGTTTACTTGAGCGCCCAAAGGCAGCACGGGAAACCAACTCCTAGATACCCCCTTCCCCCCACTGGTCCACAAATGAGATTGGACCAAAGCGCTCTGAGCATGCTATAAGCATGAAAGTAGCGCTATATAAAAAGCTATAATATATTATATTATATTATATATATATATATATATATATATAACCTTCATGATTACCGAATTATGATTTACTAGTCTTGTCAGTCTAGTCTTAACTTAGTTTGTAGATCTAGTAAACTTAATTAGTACTAAAGACTAAAGTCTCGATCTATAGACTTACTAGACTATAAAAAAAATATGTTGAGTATAAGTACTATACTAGATTCTATATAAAATACTTAGACTATTACTGGTATTATTATTTTTAGATCTAGATTCTAGATCTAAACTTAAACCTAGTCTAGATGATAGATGCAAGATAGTCTGTTTACATAAGATTAGCGGAAGTAAGACTATAAACTGTATAAATAGTGTGTTTAAAGAATAAAGTTTATTCAAGGTGATTATTCCATTATCACATTATCTCCTTTCCATTTGTGCAGCTGTGAATGGTGTTTTTTTTGTTTACACAAATCACACAATGTCTTGTAGAGTTTGGTGAGTTTAGCTGTTCAGCTCTGAACTGCCAACTGCATATATTTCAGCAGGGATAGAGTTAATTATTAGCTTTGATATTACAAGATGAATATTAGTCCAACATTCCACTCTAAAAATAACTTTTGTGACATCTTGCTTGTGTACCTATATTGAAGTCTATTTAATAATCCTGCTTTGATCTAGGATTAATATGTTTAAATGTAACTAACAAACAAAATTTAATTGTGGTTTCAATTGCTTTTTTTGTGCTCTTCAACTTCTTGGCTAAAATCCACCCCACTAAAAAAGTGATAGTCATTATTTCTATACTATAGCCTACAGATGTATTGTCATTATTTCTAGACTGTACAGGTGTATTGTCATTATTCCTAGACTATACAGGTGTATTACTTTGTCAATTAATGTTTAAGGTATTTGCTGGACAGCAATGTCAATTGTTCTTTTATAAACTTTTATTGAAACTACTTTCAGCACAAACGTGCTTCATGACAACAAAAGAGAGACAACTCTTCCCTGTTGGTACAGCTCAAGACCGGTTTGGGAATGAGTTGTGCCCCTTAAGAGGAGCTCCTCATTTGGGTCCAGGCGCCTATGAAAATGATGAAGTGAGTTCATGTTTAACTCTATAAAAATATATTTACCATTTTTAAAACTAATGCAGAAATCTCAAACTATTATCACCCTCACCCAATAGATGAAACTATGTTTTTGGTCCACTCATTAGCCAGCTTAGAGACATATATACAATATGTATATGCATACCGGTCTATATCTACAATTTTGTGTTGTTTTGTTCTTTACATATATACTTACTATATCATGGAATGGTTTAAAGATAGTATGCATCAGTTCTTATTTTGTGGAAAGAAAGTCAATTAGCCCATATCAGATAAACACGAATCAGTTGCATTAGTATGTAGCAGATGAACTTGCATGAATCAAATCTTGTTTTGATGATGCAAAGTATTTTTTCTTTTATTTAAGTGTTGCAGAATTAAAAAAAAAACAACCTTTGAAAGCTGCCATTGCAGATTGGAGCAAATGCTGAAAATAAAATATGAAACAGCTTTGTCTGCATCATTGTGACAAAATATGTGGATCGCAGCTGGGTCACATGAAATACTTTTTTATTAATCATCAGCTCTGATGAAAATGCCTTTTTATTGTTATATTTTAGTTACAGTATTACATTGTTGTGTTGTTATTTAAATTTTGAACAAAATATTTTCTCTAGAAAACAAGTTTTGTTTACCTGTCCAAAAAGAAAATTCTCAGCAGTAAAGGATACTCACTTGGGGCCAGGACTGGACCACGGATAAAACAAATAGTTCACGTATGTCAAGAATATTTACCTTTAGAACATCTGAGAGCCTTTTTTTTTTGTTTGGCTTTTACAAATTAAAACTTTTTTTTAAATCTCATGAATTAAAGAAAAAGTTTTCTAATAGTATTTTTTTAAATTACTCTTTTTGCTATATATATATATATATACCGGTATATTGTAGCTTTCAATTTCCCTGAATGATCATCCAAAGTGGTTTAAGTTCTGGAATGAATCCCAAAAGTCTGAAAAATCTTGAAAGCACACGAGGGTCTCTGCCTAAGGTTTCCCTTTTTTTGGATGGTATCCAGGTCTGAAAAATCTATTTGTGGTCACTTCTAATGCATTCATCTTTATTTGTTGACCACTGGTCTAATACATTCATCTTTCTTTGTTGACCTCTGGTCTAATACATTCATCTTTCTTTGTTGACCACTGGTCTAATACATTCATCTTTCTCTGTTGACCACTGGTCAAATACATTCATCTTTGTTTGTTGACCACTGGTCTAATACATTCTTCTTTATTTGTTGACCACTGGTCTAATACATTCATCTTTCTTTGTTGAACATTGGTCTAATACATTCATCTTTGTTTGTCTCTGCTCAGGATAAAACACCTTCCCCAACTGAATATCAAAAAGATGTTAATAAGAGAATTAACAGAAAATCTTTTTTAACCATTCTTTGATTTTAGTTAAACCTTATTGATAATATCATCATTATTCATATTTCCAGAGATTACTAGGAATGTTCATTAGAATTTATCATTTTGGAGGATTTCCATCCTATTAATACATTCAAAAACTACAAAATTTATTGGAATATTTTTGTTGATAATATATTAGAAAAAAAACAGACCAATTTTTGATGACGTTTTAACTACATGAAATAAGAATTTTGAATGAAACACAGTATCTTGATGACAGTATGTCATACCTTGTTGCCACTAGAAATTTCATTTAGGTTGTTTTTTTTTTTTTTTGGTGGACCACTGGTTGAATGCATTTATCTTTGTTTGGTGACCACTGGTCTAATGCATTCCTCTTTGTTTCTTGACCATTGGTCTAATGCATTCCTCTTTGTCTCTGCTCAGGACAAAACACCTTCTCCAGCTGAATATCAAAAAGATGTGACAGAAACTTTAAATCCTCATCAAATCAACAAACCATTTGGTGTAGGCTCTGAAAGATTCCCACTGTTTAGAAGAGAAATCATTGATGTAATACCAGGGTGAGTAGGATGAACCATGCTGTTTCTAAAACATGGCATTGACACTTTTTGTTTCATAAAAAAGAAACAAAAAAAAACTAGTTTTAACACAAATCAAAATTATTACAAAGAACAAAAGGATTCATTGACTTTGTGATGCATATTACTATTGGCAATGTTGTATTACTATTATGTCCATAACACCATGAGTACTGCTATCTCTAACAAATGTCTGACATCCTTTCAATCTGAAGACATTCTCAAATCTTTAGTGCACATTTGAATGGCAAGATTTGAACCTATGTTTCCTTGGTATATCAGTAGATATGGTCTTCACAAAAATGTAAACTTCAATCAATGAAATACCATTTTACTGAATCACCTTATATCATTCTAATATATTGAATATGCTTTGGGTTTTAAAGTGCTTGCAAAATATTTTCATATCTTCTTAAAAAGGAACATTTTCTAAACTCCTCAAATTTTCTTTAAATGTTTTTAAAAATATGTTTGCAAAATGTATGACATCTTTAGGATGTTCCTTTAGAGTTAAAGACGATCTACATCATAGTCAGAACCTCCTGCTGGAAAAGGGGGGTGGTAACAGGCAGGATATGAACTCTGGACCATTGAGATAATCCAATGACTGTCCAGTAAGCCTACTACATGACAAGGCAGCCAATATGTTTGAATAGTCCTTGAATTGTTTGAAAACTCATACAATTTTTTCACTATCTTTATTTTATTTACTATATCAAACCAAAGTTCTAATACAAATTTTAATTAATTTACAAAAGTCTAATCTGGAAAGAATATATATATTTGTATTGCTTGCATATTGCATTATTTGCTGTAAAAAAAAGTTCCCATAAGCTTATCAAGTTCGCTTCAGGGCTTAGACATTAATCTAGATTTCTCTTAGTAATTAAATGGGGAAAAAATCCAAATAAAAAATGTTTTAAAGATTTCATATTAAGATTGAGATTTAGATTTTGTGCATTCTGTAGGCTTTAATAATTGTCATAAAAATGTTGCATTTGCCGCTTTTTACATATTTTAAAATACTATTGAATCTAGTTTATATTTACTTAATGGAAAGGATTAATTCTGCTCCCAAGATTCTGAGCAGTTTTGAAACAAATTCTATGAACTGTTGATACCATCTATTTATTTAATTCAGTTGCTGTTTTTTTCTCTTCATCACTGATCCAAAGTCTTTTAACACATTATTTTTTGTTATTATGAATAAGTGAAGTAAATTGATGTATTATTGACAACAAGCTTTCGTGGGAAGACCATTTTGAAACTCTGGCAAAAAAATCCTATACAAACTTAACAGCTTTAAACTTCATAAGAATATCTTGGATAATTTTTTATGTGTGACAAAACAAAATCTGCTAGCATATGGAATAGGTTGGCCTCCTTTAGTCATAGAG
Organism: Biomphalaria straminea; assembly: GCA_021533235.1. Lineage (NCBI taxonomy): Eukaryota > Metazoa > Mollusca > Gastropoda > Planorbidae > Biomphalaria > Biomphalaria straminea. The sequence continues at coordinate 16,097,019 of JADKLZ010001483.1, forward strand.
CAACTATGGTTCATCTTGAACAAATGAGATGAAAGCCTGGGCATTGCTATATGGAATAACAACCTTATAAAATGAGCATTAACAATCACAACACTACCATATTTAAATGACCTTTTTGAATAAAAATGTCTCAGCAAAGTTAGAAAAACGGTCACCCCCCTCCATTATATTTACATGAAGTATCGCAAAGAGGGTGACGTTTGTCACTCAAGATGGAACAGGCCAGTACAAAAGCTTGTTCGTTCCTTACTCAGTCAGACCATATTAGTTTGTCACTCAAGATGGAACAGGCCAGTACAAAAGCTTGTTCGTTCCTTACTCAGTCAGACCATATTAGCGCTTCTCATTGACTTAGAAATGTGACAAAAATCAAGAAGTCTGTGTGTAGTTACTTGGGTAACTCTTGATGATGTGTCTGTTCACTTTATATCAATATTGTTGTTCTTGTTTTTATTTGAGGAAAGGTCCTTGTAATCACAA
>JADKLZ010001483.1:16177797-16192253 GCA_021533235.1 Biomphalaria straminea
GAAATTCACCCAGAAAGTGAAGAAATTCACCCAGAAAGTGAAGAAATACATGGACTATTTGTCGTTATCAGTTGCAATACTAAGAGCTACAGACCAGACTATCACATGACTTTACAACCACGAGCTTGTGAGTGTGTTTAATTTGGAGTAGAACAACTAGGCATGTTTACAAATAGCAAGGGACTATTTCAAACGAAACATCACGATCCAAAGTGTAACTATGGCATACAAAACAAAACACACTGAACAATGCAGGAGACACCTACAGCGGGTGTAGTAGTAGAAAATGAAGAGCTAAAAAAAGAATTAGAAATCTAGATTTAGTATGTTGCTAATTGATCATGTACCGAAGAGAGAGAGAGAGAAAAAGAGCGAGAGAGAGAGAGAGAGAGAGAGAGAGAGAGAGAGAGAGAGAGAGAACGAGAGTGAAAATAGTAATAAGTATCAAACTTATACTAAACAAAATAGATTAAATAGACGTTAATATCCGAGTTATAATGATACTTCTGAGAACATTATGAATCCTATCATATTCTTTCATTTTGAATTCATTATTGTTCTTCTAGCATAACCTATATCAATGTTGAAGCTCTACATAGAATTTGAAATTATTTATTTCATATTTTAATAAAAGGCATATCAAAGTGGATAAATCTCGTGCGTTAAAATAGAGCATAATTTAAAAACATTTATATTATGTAAGATGCTACCTGCATGTGAGAAGTAATGTCAATTGTGATGGAAAGAGAACAAAATAAGGACAGTTTCTAGGCACTAATTTTGTAAACCAGTTTTATGTTCTGTGATTTAGTTGTGTGAATTGGTTTGGCGAATTTTGAAAACCAAATGAAATAAAAGTAATGGAAGTTTGGTTTTAGTTTTTAGGCACATCGGCACAGTGTAGGCCATGTCGTGCCTGCAGTCCCTTAAGGACTACTCTCCCTCTATAAAAAGGTCAAAGTCCATACAATTAACTCATTAAAATCAGGGTCTATTTACAGTTAAAATAGTACAGGTAAAAATTTAAATATTTGATAAAAAATCTAGTGTAAATAGTATGTGTCTACAGACTCACAAATCAGATCCTCGCAGACAACCCCACCTCCCGGACAAAGCCCAGTATCTTCTCAGGGAAGTAATGGAAGTACCAGAGCCATTAGACCTACGGCACTTTGAGTTTAACTGTTAGACCTACGGGCACTTTGAGTTTAACTGTTAGACCTACGGGCACTTTGAGTTTAACTGTTAGACCTACAGGCACTTTGAGTTTAACTGTTAGACATACGGGCACTGAGTTTAAATGTTAGACCTACGGGCACTTTGAGTTTAAATGTTTCGTGAAATGTAACAAATCCTGTAAGGATGTTACACAGAAACAAAGTTTACTTGTCAATCTGTATGATTCACACAACATCGATATAAAAACTCTAAACCTGTCAAGTTATCGTCACACAAATTAGTTTCGAATTTGTTTTATAACTTTTGAAAGCTCCTTACTTTGGAACCACTGTACAGTTCATGACAGAAATAAGATTGGCTTACCGAAAACTTCAAACTTGATCTTGAGGAGACATTAGAAGACGAAACAGAAGAAGGGCGTTGGTTCAGAACTAAAGATTAGTGCATCCTAGCCAAAATAGTGATGGGCAGGATGACGGCTATCTTATCTTATAGAATACAGACGTTAAAAAAGAGGATGATTACGTCCAACGCGTCATGCATTCAGTCATGCATATTTACCAGTGACTTAAATTCTGCCAAGTCACTGGTTTTCCTGGCTAGCTCAGGCAAACCATTCCATGCTCTAATGGCACTAGGGAAGAAAGAGCATTTGTACAGATTTGTCCTAGCATATGGGACGAGGAATGTGCTTTTATCTTTGTGTCTTTCTAAGTATTTTATTAAGTTTTGTTTTTGTATTTGGAGATTATGGTTCAGTGTTTTGTGTATAATTGCTACTTTACTCTTAAGTCTTCTATCCTGAAATTAGTGATTTTACTAAAAGTGTTACTCTAGTGAAATGTGAATATTCGTTTGTTATGAATCTCACTGCTCTATTTTGTGTCTGATCTAGTTTCTTAATGTTTTCTTGAGTTGAGGGGTCCCAAACAGATGATGCATATTCTATTATTGGCCTAACCAAGGTTAAATAGCATTTTAGTTTTATGTTCTAATTTGATTTATAGAAATTTCTTTTAATAAACCCTAATGCTTTGTTTGATTTTTTAATAGTTTCATCAATATGGGGATTCCATGACAGTTTTTCATTTATTATACGAAGGCTTGAATTCAGGACCATCGTAGGCGACATGGCCTACGGCATGACAAGTAAGACATCCTTATATGCATAGATTTCATTGTAAAGTTGTAAATTAATGAAACTTCCGATGTTAAATTGTCGGTTAATAATAGCCATGGCCGGTGTTAGGCCACTGCAACCTATGCGGCCGTAGTGGCCCCGCACTTTCGTAGGCCCCGCGCGATGCGATTTCTAGGTGTAAATTATTGGATTAAACCATTTTAACTTAATATTAAAGGGTTCCTGGAGTTCTCGTGAAATTAACAAATATAAGAAAAGTCATGAAATCTCCTGAAATTATTAAAAGTTTCTGAAAACTGATGCCAATCTCCTTAAAACAGACAAAATCGTTATTTCGGGAGTGTCATTCAATATGGAAAACGCCAATCCTACTCGCGATTTAAAAAAAATGGCATTGCAGGTTTCATTTAATAAAACTGTAATAATAAGCGGAACTTTAAGCAAACCAAGTTCAAATACTTATTTACTTTAATAGTCACTGGCATACAAATATTGACCTAAATCTATCTCGACCTCTTAGAAAAAAACAAAAACATAAGCAATATTTAGCTAGTCGAAAGTAAATCTAAAAGGCAGATATGAATGTTTATCGGCTTTTCGTTGGAAAGCTACAATCTACTGTAGATGACTCTTAAAGTTAATTTGACAGTGAATTTGTACTTAGTTTTTATAAAAAAAAATGCAAAGACGAATTTATTAAAAAAAAAAAAAATTCGCTTATTATCCCTATCACAACCCAAATTAGGCCCCGCGCAAACCGTTTCGCATAGTGTCCCGCTACCTGTAGGACCGGCCCTGAAAATAGCCTTTCACAGATTTATTATTAAGATTTGTTGCCGATTAAAGAGATCAAACATGTTCTTGCAGCAAAAACCAAGAGTATTACTGTATGATATACAGCAGTAGCGGCCTTAGGGGTGGCAAGTAGAGCGCCTGTGGGGGCCCCAGATCGGAGATATTATTGTAACAAACTTGATCACTACACATTTTCCTAATAAAATCCGATTAGACGTCGATGTTTGAATACAAAATAAACAGGGAATTACAGGTATCTTGTTACCTTTACTAATAATATATTTAAATGGCGAGTATTTTAAGGTTACGCTAATTAACCTTGAAGCAGAATTTACAGAAACGAGTATAACAGATCCAATAGTTATTCTTAACAATGCTAGAATTGTCCATTATTAGGTTTTGGCTTCTTTAATTTCAGAATTAACTTCACACTCGAGTTATTACCCCTCTATACATCTTTCCGCAATCAAATGGAAAAAGGCTTTTCTAAAAAAAAAAATCGTTGTTAAAGAGTGATAAAAGAGTAAATTGCAAAGGTGGGAAAATGAATAAAAACAACAAATGTACGTCTTTTCGTCAGAGGAAATTTCACAATCATAGCATATTTTTTTATTTGTGAAATTAAAAAAAATGTTATTCTTTCTATGGGAACTTCCCCCATGCCGAGTTGACCAGAGTGGGGCTACAAAACAGCGTGACGCAAAGGTAAACCTATTATAACTTAGCCACAATGAGTGGCCGTCTGTCTGGCCTGCGCATACGTCTGTTAGGCATAAATCCAAAATCAACATTTCTGAACTGTGATAATAACTCTCTAAACCTGTCAGCTTTTCATTCTGCTGAGATAGATCCAAAAATTGTCACCTTTTTTTTGTAACTGTACACGAATTGTTCAACTTTTTTCTCCAAATTAACCCCAGAGATCCTTCCTTTTGAAGTTATTATCACATCCTTCTTTTCAATGTTCTTAAGACTGATATCTACTAGGAACTTTAACAATTCGACCACTTCTGGTAGTCTTGACTGGCACAACAAGTTCTCTAGACGTTGATCTATAACTGTCTATTTCGTTTGTTCTAACAGTTTACTACTCGTCTTCATCGGTATCATAGTACCCAGAGATATCTTCATCGAAGCTCTTGTTCAAAAAGCTTTGATTTCTTCTGTATGTTTTTCCATCGTTTATTTATGATGTAACATCTGGGTGATGAATTTTTTTTTTATGAAAACTGCTTTCTGCTATGTTTGTCCTAGACGAACTCTCACTTTCTCTCCGACAAAATAACCTTTAGGTAGTCTTGCCTTTGCATCGTATTTCACTTTGCTTTTCATCTGTCGTTCGTTGAGTAATGTCTCTGCATTTTAAGTTACCGATGGTTTCAATAGTTTGAGATCAGTTGGAATGATGTCCCTGAGTCTTCTACTCGTCAGCAGTTGTGAGTCTTATCGGAGTATTTCTATACTCGAGCATAGCAAGATATGGATCTTTCCCACTTCTGTAGATCAAGTCCTGAATCTTAGTGCTATCGCACAAAACATAAACAATACATAAATTGAAACTCATTCATGCTTTCTGCAAAATGGTGAGAAACGGATGAAACTGATTACCCAATCCAACGAAAAAGCAAAAGAAGGTAGTGAATACTATGGATTCCCTGTAATTACAACAACCAGAAGAAAGAAAAGACTTGATGGGAAGTTGAGTTCTAATGTAGGACTCAGTAGGACTGTCAATAGAACTGCAATTCAAACGTGTTGCGACAGAAGTGCTGGACAGATTTCATATGGGGATGAAGGACAGATTACAAAGGCTGGAAAGACAATGGATACCGTTGGGTTTCTTCTTGGACCAAGACACCTGTTTGATGATGACACTCTTATGACAAACTGTGTTATTTTTTACTGTTTGTATGATGAAATAAATGGCGAATCGCTTGTTCAATGATGTCACTGATGCACGAGCACTTTTCATCAACAAACTAGTAATACAATCACCAATAAGCTCAAACCTTGCAACATCCTCTGAATACAGCTAACTCAGGCCACTTCCATTGCCTCATTCTAAAGAAAAAACTATCGCAGGAGCACAATGACGCAAGAAAGGCTTATCATGGCTTTAATGTCAGTGAAGTCACAAATACTAGAAAGTATCGATGTAGATCATGTTATAGATGTCTTTGCTGCACATAATGCACGACGTGAAACGATATTAATCGAGATTTGTCACTTGTGCATTATTTAGCTAATAAACAACGGTATTATTCATTAAAAGAGTCTTAATGATTAATTTTTTGGTTAAATTTACTGTTATATTGAATCAATTTGATCTTGGGCTTATATATTTTGTGCGTATATTTTTGTGTCATATATCGAAAGTCCCCCCGGGCCCCCGAACACCTAGCTACGCCCCTGAATATAAACTGGAAAAAGAAAGTAACTTTATGAAACTTGAAAACATGTATATATATCTACTATTTCGGATTTCCAAATTATGAAAAATTTAAAAATTGCATGATCTTCAGTCTTAGAGATTAAACACAATTTATAGACATAAAATGAAGTAAAACACACAATTGCAATGCACACATTTTTGTTTCATAAAACTCTCTTATGAATTTGTGTAGCGAATGGAAGGGAGGTTAAAAAAGTGGAAGCCGGAAGACACAATATAATCTCTTCCGGCTTCCACTCTTTTGACCTCCCTTCCATTCACTACACAAATTCATAAGTAAGAGAGTTTTATGAAACAAATATTTGTGCATTGTACTTCATTTTATGTCTAGAATCTATAAATTGTGTTTAATCTCTAAGACAGAAGATCATGCAATTTTTAAATTTGTCATAATTTAGAAATCCGAATTCAATAGTAGATATATATATATACATGTTTTCAAGTTACATGAAGTGACTTCCTTTTTCCAGTCTATATTTATTTATGTCTATGCTATTTTATGAATGAAAATAGTGCGGATTGGGATGCACCAAATTCTATTCACACCGCGTGCGTGCGCCATGGGATCTTTCCAATTACTTGTTGCTCGTTTGACCTCTTACTTTGAGGAATATATATACAGATACTATATATATACTATATACTATATATACTATTGAATTCGGATTTCCAAATTATGAAAAATTAAAAAATGTCATGATCCTCAGTCTTAGAGATTAAACACAATTTATAGACATAAAATAAAGTACACACAATTGCAATGCACACATTTTTGTTTCATAAAACTCTCTTATGAATTTGTGTAGTAAATGGAAGGGAGGTTAAAAAAGTGGAAGCCGGAAGAGATTATATTGTGTCGTAAGACTCTTGAAACTAGAACGGCAATACACAGATAGACACTACTCTCAGGTTTGACTTTAGAAGTAGGCCTACTTTAATATACTCCCGCCACACCAAAAAGCTAAACTCCTTTTATCTACGCTGTCTAAGTAGTATCCATAAGGTGCGTTGGTCTGACCACATACCAGACAAAGAAATTTTAAGCCTGTCCAATATGCACAGTATTAATGCGACAGTAAAAAGGTCCCAACCTGATGGGCGGGTGTATATAATTCTCTTCTTCTCAATTTGTCATAATATTAAAAGTATTTCCAGATTATTATTATTGTGTCGTAAGACTATTGAAACTAGAACGACAATACACAGATAGAGTCTACTCTCAGGTTTCACTTTAGAAGTACTTTAATTAATATCACAAATTTTTATTATTATTATTATTATTATAGCTTTTATATAACGCTACTTTCATGCTTATAGCATGCTCAGAGCGCTTTGGTCCAATCTCATTTGTGGACCAGTGGGGGGAGGGGGTATCTAGGAGTTGGTTTCCCGTGCTACCTTTGGGCGCTCAGTAAACACAACTCTGCCCGAGTCCGGTGTCGAACCTCGAGCCCCCTTCTAGGTAGCCAAGCAAGCCAAGCTCAAGCCGCACTTGGCCTCTCGACCCCGCTTCCCAAACATTTCAATAATTTCCGGAGATTTCCAGGACTTTTTCATAGGTTTATATTTAATAACATTTCAGGAGATATCCAGGGGCTCCTGGTAAATCAAGAGGCCGCGGGAAATCTGTTATATCATGTTATAAAATGGTTCAATTTAATAATTCATACACCTAAAAATTAGCACGGGTCCAAAGAAAGTGCGGGACCCACTGCGGTCGCATATGTTGCAGTGCCTAAGGCCTGCCCTGCAAAATAGCGGCGTATGGTATGCCGCTGGTCGACTAGTCTATATATATATTTCTCAAAAGACGAGATCAAAAGTTCAAACAACAACAACAACAACAAGCAACAAGTAAATAGGGAAGATCCCATGGCGCAGCACGCGGTGTGAATGGAAAGTGGTGCATCCCAATCCGCACTATTTTGTGAATGAAAGTGGTCTTTATATAATTCTCTTCTTCTGAGATTATTGTCATAATATTAAAAGTATTTCCAGATTTTTGTGTCGTTAGACTATTGAAACTAGAACAACAATACACAGATATAGTCTACTCTCAAGTTTGACTTTAAAAGTACTTTAAACTTTAATTAATATCACAAAATTACGCACATTCGTTCATTAGACATGATTACGAAAGGTAACTCATCTCTCTATTCCTAGATCTAGATCTAGATCTAAAGCTCGAATTCAACTCTAAGATTATAGAACTTCTCTTCGCAGAGATAGTTTTATGCTTTAGCACATGAACATACTAATTATAGTCCATTTAATCAAATTAACATTCAAATTTGTTTTTCTAAAGCATTGTTACATGAGTGCAGCTATATTCTTAATGTCGCGTAAATTAAGGTCAATTAGCTACGTTTTTAGCTCCATTCATAGTATTTTTCATTCATGAATTCACGCATTCGCTTTACTAATAGCAAGCAAATGGGAAGATCCCATGGCGCAGCATGGTGTGAATGGGAAATAATATATCCAAATCCGCACTATTTTCATTCACAAAATAGCATAGCATATTTTTTTTTTTACTTTAAAAAGATTTTAATAATGTCCGGAAATTTCCAGGACTTTTTCGACCGGAGACATAGCATTTAATAACATTTCAGGAGATTTCCAGAGGGCTCCTGGTAAATCAAGAGGCCTCGGGAAATCTGTTATGTTTTATAAAATGGTTAAATTTAATAATTTATACACCTAAAAATTAGCACGGGTCCAAAGAAAGTTCGGGACCCACTGTGGTCGCATATGTTGTAGTAAGTTTTTAATGAATTTACTTATAACAAGTAAATGGGAAGATCCCATGGCGCAGCATGGTGTGAATGGAAATGGTGTATCCAAATCCGCACTATTTTCATTCACAAAATAGCATAGACATAAATAAATATAGACTGGAAAAAGGAATTAACTTCATGTAACTTGATTTAATAATTTATATACCTAAAAAATTAGCACGGGTCCAATGAAAGTGCGCGACCCACTGCGGTCAGGTAACTCATCTCTCTATTCCTAGATCTAGATCTAGATCTAACACTCGAATTCAACTCTAAGATTATATAACACCTCTATTCGCAGAGATAGTTTTATGCTTTAGCACATGAACATACTTATTTTAGTCCATTTAATCATATTAACATTCAAATTTGTTTTTCTAAAGCATTGTTACATGAGTGCAACTCTATCTTAATATCGCGTAAATTAAGGTCAATTAGCCATTTTTATCTCCATTCAAAGTATTTTGTATTCATGAATTCACTTATAATAACAAGTAAATGGGAAGATCCCATGGCACAGCATGGTGTGAATGGAAATGGTGTATCCAAATCCGCACTATTTTCATTCACAAAATAGCATAGACATAAATAAATATAGACTGGAAAAAGGAATTAACTTCATGTAACTTGATTTAATCTTTTGTACACCTAAAAAATTAGCACGGGTCCAATGAAAGTGCGGGACCCACTGCGGTCGCATATGTTACAGTGCCTAAGGCCTGCCCTGGAAAATAGCGGCGTATGCTATGCCGCCGGTCGACTAGTGTAATTATATTCGTTTTTCTTCTTCTAGTAACTCAGTAGTTCTGGTATTAGATATCGCGGCAGATTCCAGCTCCAACCTCATCGTGGTTGTCGCGTGAACACCCCGCTCCTTAGAGGGGTGGCCAATAGGAGCTGGTTGCTTGCCACTGATGAATGAGCAGTCGGCAAGTGTAAAAGTCAATCAAAGGGGTTATGTCCAGCCCCCCCCCCCTGTGGGGCCCCGGGGCAACGGTGAGTAAGAGACCTAACGGGATCTCCGAAAAGCGGATAGCGCTGGACACCAACTCGAGGGTTGGTCGGGTTCTCCTGGGACTCGGCCGATTCGCGGGTCTCTCTTTTGGGCAAGAGCTGGCCTGACTGGTGCGGCCTTCGCGGGCTGTATCGGGTGGGTTGGCTGGCGCCCACGAGCTAGGCTCTAACTAGCCCGTCCCCTGTGAGGTAGTAGAGTATCGCGCTTCCCAACAGTAGGTACGAAACTGGGGATATCAAACAATCCTCACAGAACCACTCCTCATGTAAGTGAACTCTTGCCATACGGAGGTGGTGAACATTGGTGCGGACTTACCCACACCAAAGAGTAGCGGACTCTCTTGCAGGCCCATTTACACACTGCCCCTAAAGTGGCAATAATTAAGGCCGCCAACGGCCTTCGCTCCCATACAAATCATGAAAAGCACAACCAAATCTAAGAAAAGCGGGTACGAGCAGACCCGAACAGGCTCCGTTGAACGGGTGGTAGGCGGTAGGCTCGACATCGAAAAATACTCTACTACTCGCCCCGTGGTTCCGAAGAACCCTACGAACCGCGACAAATTAGCGAGGGTTCCTCCCCTCAGGACAAAGACCTCTTCTCAGGCTACACTGCACTCGTTCTTCCCTCGGAAGAACGGTAGCCAAGGTGTGACTAACCAACCACACCAACCTGGTGATCATGTCCCGCACCAGGCCGAACCGAACACGACAAAACCAGCAGCGAGGGCCGATGGCCCTTCTGCACAAAAACCTGGTGAACATGTCCCGCACCAGGCCGATCCCACTATAACCAATACCACAGTGAGGGCCTTCGGCCCTCCTGCGCGTCAACCATTACAACGGTCAGTCGCACCCAGTCCTATTCCCTTAGGGTGCAACAAGACCCCCAAAATCAAGATAATGCAGCTCAATATCTGCGGATTGATTCCCAAGATACTTGAGCTCACGAAGCTCCTCCATGAGAGGGCAATAGATGTCGCGCTATTGCAGGAGACTTTGGTAGGCAATAAGCGCAGTAGCCACATTCGTGGCTACACGACCTATAGGTGCAAATGCACAGATTGCAGGGGAGTCATAACTCTGGTAAGAAACGGGATGGTAGTTTCTCAGAATCCTGGCCCTCAACGCGGGCGTACCGACGCCTTCTCCTTAGACATATACAAAGCTGGGAGAAAATACACGGTAATAAACTGTTATAACCCACCGAAGCATGAGATTGCCTTGGATCTAGGCGATAAAACATTATTCACTAGAACTCTATTAGCGGGCGACCTCAACGCCAAGTCTCCTGCCTGGGGCTATGACGCAACCGACTCCTCGGGCCTAAAAGTCCATGAAATCCTTAACACTACTAACTTGTTCTGTCTACAGGACAAACACAGTCCGCCAACCCTCTTTCATACAGGCAACGGGTCTCAGTCGAGACCTGATCTCACCCTTATCTCTGCCGATCTCGAGGGGAAAACCTCTTATAATGTGCTTGAGGATGTCGGAAGCGATCATAGACCCATAGAAATCACTATTGCCCTCTCAGAGGCCAGAGGTGTAACCACAAAGAGGCCCAGAAAATGGAGTTACACTAAAGCCAACTGGCCAGCTTTCGAGGCGGAAGTCGACACCGCCTTGTCGGAATTAGCGGTGGAGGATGGTACTGTCGACAAAGTTTACGGCGAAATCACTGCAGCGATCTTGGGTGCGGCTAGGAAGCTAATCCCGCGGACCTATCCCGGCATACGGCATAGACCCGCCTGGTCCCGAGAATTAGACAGAGTAGTCAGGGCCAGGAAGCGGGCGAGAAGACAGGCGCAAAGAAAGGGAACCCCCGAATGCCGCAGGGAGTTCAACCGACTATGTCGGAAGGCCAGCGAGGCGGCCCAACGCGTGCGGGCGGACCACTGGAGGGATGCCTGTGCCGGGCTGGATCTTCGGGATACTTCTAAAGCCTGGCGTCTTCTTCGAAATCTTGAGGCCAAAGATTCGGTGCGCACGGTCACCCCACTATTGTCACCCAGTGGGGATCGAGTAGCCAGTGACAGAAAGATGGCCGACTTGCTTAATAAATATTTCGCTTCAATAAGCAAGTCCGAAAAGAAGTCGCCAACGTCTATAGCCCTCAACAAGGAGCGTAAGAGACTCGAGAGGGAGTCGGATGGATCAGAAGACTTGGACACGTGTAATGCGCCCTTCTGCCGTGCTGAGCTAGACAGAGCGATTGCTAAGTGTAAAAACAGAAAGGCTCCGGGGCCGGACAAGGTAACCCCTGAGATGGTAAAACACCTCGGGGGCAGAGCAAGGGACAAACTCCTGGAGTTTGTGAATCGGACCTGGGCAGAGTCCAGACTGCCCAGGGCCTGGCGCTGTGCTACCATTGTTCCAATACTCAAAAAGGGCAAAGACGCGACTAGCGTGGAGTCCTACAGACCCATATCCCTGACCTCTGTTATCGGCAAGATAGCAGAACGAATGGTCAGCGAGCGGCTAGTGTGGAGCTTCGAGAGTGCCGGTATCCTAGCGCCAGAGCAGGCTGGCTTTAGGGCAGGCTTGAGCCCAATCGACCAGGTCACGATATTCATGCAGGAGGTGGCCGACGGGTTCCAGAGGTCCGAGAGCACATACGCAGTCCTTCTTGATCTAAAAGAAGCATACAATCGAGTGTGGAAGCAAGGCCTCTATCTAAAGCTTAGAGCCATGGGCGTACGCGGGCGGACCTATAACTGGATTAAGCAGTTTCTAACGGACAGGAAAACACGAACTTATTTCCAGTACTGTCTAAGTGAGGAAAACACCCATAGCCAAGGGTTACCTCAGGGGTCCGCCCTATCATGTATCCTTTTCATGGCCTATCTGAACGATTTGCCCAGCTCACTAAGGTGCCGTAGACTGCTATATGCTGACGATATTGTCCTCTGGTCAACCGGGAAGAAAGCTGACCAAATACAGGCAGCGTTGCAAGCCGACCTCCATACCATCTCTCTGTATTGCAAGAAATGGCAGATTCAGATAAACGTTGCCAAAACGACCTGGTCCCTGTTCAGCCTGGGAATCGACATTCTTGCGGCCCCATTCGAGCTTCAACTCGGTGGGCTGCGACTCCAGCGCGAAAATACGCCAAAGTATCTAGGCATCACCCTAGATCGTAAGCTCTCAATGCACTTGCACATCCAGGAAGTGGAAAGGAAAGCCTCGGAGAAGTTAGGGTTATTACGAAAGCTAGCCAGTACCAAGTGGGGTGCCCGAGCTGACATGCTCCGCACACTGTACACAGGGGCTGTCAGGTCCCAAATAGAGTACTCCCTGCCCGTGCAGGTGTACGCAAGCAAGACAGCCCTCGAATCACTCGACCGTGTACAGGCCCAAGCGCTGAGATTCATTTGCGGCACCTATAGAACGAGCCCAATTTCCGCTGCAGAAATAATGTCGAACGTGGCTCCTCTAAACTTGAGGAGAGAGCGCGCCGTACTAACAGCCTTGGAACGCTATAAAAGGGGCGAACCAGGGCTACCGACTCACACCTTAGTAACTCAGTGGAGAGCAAAACGACGGATCAAACGGCAGTCTTTTATGCACGTCGCGGAAAATTTGAGTGCACAAGCTGGGCTCTCCACTGATCGAGTCCCCATTAGAAGGATAAGTACGTGCCCGCCCTGGAGGAGATTGCCCACCCCTCCCATAAATTTCACCATCCAAGGGATGGAGGGGGCCACAAAGCGACACATACCCCCGGATTTACTCAGAAAAATGGCACTGGCCACATTAAAGACCTACCCTCCCAATGCCATATTTTGCTACACAGATGGGTCGGTCCTGAAGGACCCCGTTAGAGCTGGGTATGGGGCCTATATCAGCTACCCAGATACCGAACCAGACAGGCTGTCAGGCACATGCGGCCTCGCTGCATGTAGCTTTGACGCCGAAATCACGGCGATAAATGTAACCCTAAAACACATTCTCCAAAAGTTGAGTGAAAAGCAAACCGTTGCGACTACCGTTGTAATGGTTACCGATTCACTGTCCTGCCTCCAAGCCATGGCCGGCTTAGGGGGAAAATCCGAACTGGTTGAAGAGGCATTAGGCGCCGCAAATAACATCCGCCTACTTATTGGAGTTGTCACTTATATGCAGTGGGTGCCCTCGCACTGCGGCGTGAGGGGCAATGCCGCGGCTGATGCTCTGGCACGACAAGGAGCGCTGGCCGTGCCCACTTTCGAAGCACCATGTACGTTTCAACAGGCCACGACCCAAATCCGAGAGTGGGTACATGAACGATGGTTGAAATCCTGGGATGAGTCCAAAAATGCCAGGGGAGTCTGGCAGCACATGCGCCACCCAGATCGAGGAGACCCGTGGTGGAGGCTAAAAAGGTCGGAGCAGACCACAATTGCACAGTGGCGTACGGGACACTGTCCCATAGGTGCGTATTTCGCACGGTTCCGGCCAAACTTTGATGCCCGTTGCCGACACTGCGGGGATTCAGAAGAGACGGTGGTGCACGTCTTGCAAGAGTGTCCGCAGCTCCGCGAGCTGCGGGGAGACGTATCCGGTGAGCAACTCACTTTGTATGGAAGCTTTGAGGCACTACGCCGCACAGCAGAGTTCATTTCCAGGGCAGTACGGGAGACCTGAGGTCTCCCTGCCCTGTTTTTCATTTGGAGTTCATCTCAGGTATTAGATATCAATTTTTTGTTATTTCCAGCCTTTAACCATATATGTTACAAAATGGGATGCCTGCCTAGACATATAATAATACTAATGATCCTGTAAATATTTTCTTTACTAACACAACAGTTAGAAACCTGAAATGAATTTCTTCAACATATTGTCATTCAATTACTTTTAGCTAGATAAAGACTAAAGTCAAACTATTATAAAATCTACAAATATAAAAGATTGTAAGAAGGAAATTAGATCAAACAGAACAAAACAAAAAATGATACATCAAGTGTAAGTTTTTTTTGAAGTCCCATTATATCAAGAAGTCATTAAAAGAACGTCATGTATGTAATGTAACAAGCAAGAAGAATATCAAGTAATGAATGAAATGTCGTTACAAGCAAGAAGAATATCAAGTAATGAATGTAATGTCCTTCAAAGCAAG
>JADKLZ010001483.1:16201568-16213388 GCA_021533235.1 Biomphalaria straminea
ATATATGTATATGGCGTTATAAGATAATTATTTTTTATTTCGGAAACAACTAAAGGGGTTAAACATTTTCTTAAACACTAAGTTGAACTTATTAAACAATTAAACAAATTGATTTTATTGTTTTCAATGTATTTTGTACGATAAACACTATATCATTCCCTCCAGTTTGTCCCGAGGTAGCAAGCCTTTAAGTTATTCTTTTGGACCATACGAAGACATATAACTGACTAAATGAGCAACTTGTGCCGTGTCATTGATTTGTTTTTTTTCAAGATTTTTTGTTTTGTTTTTGAAATCGCGAAACAGTTCTTCAGATGCACGTAGGAAGCAGTCTTTGACATACTCACCATCTATAGATGGTTTGCCTTTTTGTGCAATTTCTAGTGGTACCACAAAGCTTGCTTGATTAGAATTACTTGTAGATTGCAAATAAGATTGAGAAGATAATCGCTTCTAACTCATTTACTTGAAACAACAAAATTTACGTCACAGCCAAAGCACGCAGTCTTGGGTCGAAAACGAATTGAAACATTTGACGATGGCGTCCATTCGAGAGCTTCTAACGGACTGGTAACATAGACGACACGTGTATTGGGGGAGGGGCGTGGTGAAAAGCGAGTACAAGTAGCTGAGAGATAGAATATGTGCCTAACCCTCTTTAAACTATTCAGAATTATTTAAAAATTGTTTCGCTAAAATGAATACTATTTGCGTGTAGAACTAAAGAACCGCAGGTTGCCGACCCCGGCACTACGAAACACAGTTTGGGAAACACTGATGTATCTCGTTAATAATTATTAAGAATTAATGGTGTTACCAATTCTTGGCGACTGAAGGGTTATAAGTTCAATTCATGATGAAGACTTGGTAGTGAACTTCGGAATATGGAGGTCCCCTTTAAGTGTACCCAACTGGGTAGCAGATATACCCTGGGGAAGTAGCGAGTGGTTGGTACTTGTGCTGTCTACAGTAACAGGTCATCTAAACATCACCTGCCCCATTTGGTCTAATTTGTGTTGTCTTAAAGCAGTGATGCTCAAACTACGGCCCGCGGGCCACATCAGGCCCGCGACGTGGTTCTATACGGCCCGCCGAGACGTCGGCACAAAATGTAGAAAATCCATTGTCCAAAACAATTTTTTTTTAAAATATCTTTCCTATTTTAGGGTAAATGGATCGGTACCAATGTTAAACCAATATATTTGTTTTATAAGGAAAGAGTAGCTTCCTTTAAATTAAAGAACATAACATTCAACAGCTTTAGGAAATCAAATACATAAATAAGGCGGCAATCTTGATTGAGACGCGATAGTTAAATTACATCTAGAGGCGGTAATTGATGAGAATATTTACCTAAAATGAGAAGAAAATGAGTTGGTTGTTTATCTATTTTCTGTTGCCGCTGACGAGTCTACCGACATATCCAAATTTTGAGTGGTATTAAAAAATTTGATATTTATTTGCGATAAAAACAACAGTTTTGAAATCAGAAAGTAGTAGCTATTTGGAGCATGCATCCGATCACCAGTGGCGAAACACTGACAAAAAAGTTTCAACCATCACAGAGAATCTTTTTCCCTTGGAGAAATTAGTGGAAGTGACTACTGATGGTGCCATAACTATGGTTTACAGCAGCCGGATATTTAAAAGTTGTTTAGGATAAACTTTTCATGAATGTAAATACTAAAGTCACTGGTTTCTAACAAACATTGGTTTATTGTATAATTATCTTTTTTTTTTCTTTTTCGACATGTGGCCCGCGACTCCAGTGTCGGATATTAAAATGGCCCGCCGTCCGAGTGAGGTTGAGCATCACTGTCTTAAAGTGGTCGTTGTATAAATTGAAAGAACTATTGATACTCGAAGGTTCTAACTTCAATAAACTATACAACTATTCCCCTTTCAGACCTTGCGATCTATAGGACAGATAATAGGACAGATAATGGCAGAGCATCCGTTTCTTTGGCCAACGGTTTAAAAAGCAGGGTATCATGTGGCCACCACAAGGACTAAACGTCTTTACTTTCCTCAACTTAAGTCATGTACCCATTAGAGTTGGGTGAACTTAGGGGCACCCTGAAAATCTTGAAATTCAAAATCCCAATCTTCACCGAGATTCGAACCCCTGACCCCAGGTTGGGAAGCCAAGTGCTTAACCACTCAGCCACCGCCCCACCCTTTTAATGTACTATTAGTTTTGTCGATATATCTGCAAGTAATTATACTTCTAGCCTACTATGTATTCATGATCTAAGCGATTAAATTTCAACAATTAAAATTTGAGCTTCAATATCGTACTTATAAGTGTGTGTGTGTGTGCTTCTTAATCATCTATATGTTTAAAACAGCAGCTAATTTATCTTTAAAGAAAGACTAATGGATAATATTACTTTATGAGGTGCTTTGATTGAATACAATTCTTGAAATGATCCTAATAAGTCTCAACATTGAAGTCTAATACTTTAATCCCGACTAAGACTGTGTATTGTATTTATCCTTTAGAGCTCTCTAGAGTTGGAGATGACATACGTGACGTCATTAAAACCGTCTATGTTGTTTTATAAGCAGATTACCAGCTCGAAGTTCAATACCAAAATCAGGAGTTACACGAGAAGAGCTAAGTTCATAGATGGAGGAAGAAATAGGATTAGTATGTGGATAGCCTCCATCTTGGCTCCACAGAGCAGTCACTTGACTTATGTACATCTTAACAAGAAATAGTTTCACAAGCACCACTATTATTAAAAAGTATCCGTGACTTGGAGAGTGTTTTGGAAATATAAACTGTCAACATATTAAACTACTAAAAGAAATTGTCCTACATGTAAATAACACCACGCTAATATACGATGTACTGAATTTAACAAAAAAAGTCCAGCTGTTATAGACGCCCTAACAAGAATGCCCCTATTAGAAGTTGTTATAGACGCCCTAACAGAATGCCCCTATTAGAAGTTGTCCTGATTTATTAACATTGCGGCTATTATATACGTCTCGACATTTCATCCATTTTCCTAAGCAGTCCTGCTGTTATGAATTGTCCTACATTTACACACACACACAAACTTGGTTTTACAAAAGGTCCTCCTCAAATACATTTTTTCTGAATGTGATCAAGAGAACTGAAATAGTCCCACCAACAAATGTGGCTCGTCAATACAAAAATAAATTTATGTGAGGAAAGAATACAGATTTTTTTTGACCCACAAACAATGGCCAACTGGATATCAAAATCGGCCCTGACATCACCTTACAATGCAGTCCACATATGGCGTGCGATATGATAATGATGTGCATCCATTTGTACCTGTCTCATAACAGTTAAAAATTGATAATGCTCCGAAAATATAACTACACAAATCATATATAAATACGTACGTAGGCTGGTAGACTCTATGTAATGTTAATGTGTACAAGGGCAACCTTAAATATTTATAATTATTATGGTATTACACCTATGTTATTTCTAACGTGAATTCTAAATGTGACGCAATAGAAGATTTTTTGTTTTTGTTAATCGTTTAGTGTGTTTAAGGTATTAAAGCTCAGTTGAAACACTGTTAAAGGATATAGACTATTACCTTATTAGCCTAATCTTTAAGGTCTGTTAGAGGAATTTAACGGTTAAATTAACCAATGAAAATGCAAGAGCCAATGAGGAAGCTCCACGGGTCTGTTTTTAAAAGGAATATTCCGAATCTTTAGTGATTTAGAGCCAGCCAATCTAAGCGACCATTAAGACGTTGGCTCATTCGGGTACCGACCTACCGGGCATTTGCCTAAATGTCCATATAGATTGTCCTCCACTGCTCAGAAGTTATTTGTCCAATACAGTATGGACATGTCCAATTTAAAATGAAACCAAGACACGGAACTAAGATAAGATAAAATAAGATAATTTCATTGGTCCAAACAAATGCAAAATCAGTTTGACTACAATTGTCGACCTCAGTGTGAATGTTTATTTTGTATCTACAGTTATAATGTATTTTAAATGCACCATTTGTAAGACAAATTTACTCATGGATAATAAAGATTATTATTATTATTATCATCATTATTAATTATTATTATTATTAGAAGTAGTAGTAGTAGTAGTATTACAGCACAGAACTCAGTGTGAATGTCTATTTTGTATCTATAGTTATAATGTATTTTTAATGCACCATTTGTAATAAAGATTATTATTATTATTATCATCATTATCACCATTGTTAATTATTATTATTTTTTTTATTATTACAGCACATTAACTTCATTAGCCAACAAACTAGAAATAAAAAAAGAAAACTAGGAAGAGAAACTCGAACATTGATTTGGATAATTTAGTGAAATGTTTTCTTTTGGAATCAGAGAATCAAAAACAATAAATAGTGAACTAATGTGTGCATAGGACCTCTCTACAGACACACACATTTCTTGACAAATAAGGTTTGTGTAAAACAAAAATAAAGTCAAAGTATAGAGTCCTTTATAATTGAAGATATTTACAAATGATACAGATAGTTAAGGTAATCCAAGATACTAAGGTAATGTCGAGTATAGGTAATACTCTCTTATTAAGGAACAAAGCTTTAGATAAAATATTCGTCTAAACCCAAAGAAACAAAAACAAATTGAATTTGGATTTAGTTTTATTTTGTTGTGTCGCCATTCCCCTTCCCCTCTGCAGTACAGTGATTGGGGAATGAACATTTGGGGGGGGGGGGGGCAGGAGCAGATTTCTTTAAGGGATGGGATAATATACAATTGTTTGCACTCCTGCTAATGATTTGATGACTATCAAATGAAATGCCAACAGCTCCTTTCTTCACTCACGTTAGTCGAAAGAAGGCTCCTGTCAAGTGACTGACTTATGATCACGTTAGTTTAGGATTAGACCCAGAAAACAAATTGTGGTGTTTTTTCGGAGACAGTAGGAGTCCTAAGTGTACAAGTGACCAAGAAAAAACAAACAAACCCCGGTAGCAATAGTAGCATATGAGAACCAAGTTCAAGAGTAAAGTGCAGGACTGCAGGTCTTAGTGGAATTCCCGCCAAGATTTAAAATCGAAACATTCCCCTTCATCTTTGTCATACAAAAGAGATGTTAGGAAGTAGATCTAGATGTAGAATGTAACATTGTCAAAAGTCTACTTCTAGTTTCTTACTCTGAGCTAGGGAAAGGTTTACTCAATGTTTTGCGAATTTGTAAAAAAATCTAGATGTAATCATTTCACAACGAGGAACATGCTTAACATCCACAGGCATTTCCTTTGCTTAGAACAACCTCTAGATGTACACTAAAGAAACTTTACGACACTCTATGTCTATTTGATAATGAAGACTTAATTTCCAAAGAGTTTTTTTTTTATTAATTTTAAAATATTAACTAGAGACTAGATCGAGATCTAAATTATATCTTGATCAAAGATTTCTATTTCTCCAACTTCATACACAATAACCGAATAATTGTGAATATGAAGTCAAGATCTAGGCTAAATTTACCACCTGTTTAGATATAGATATAGAATGCCCATCCTAATAAATATAGATCTAGACTAGATAATTGTTCTAATTCTAAATTTAAATGTCTAGAATTAGATTTACTCACCAATGAAATATGATTCCAGAATAATTGTTTCTTAACACATCAACAGAAAACACCTCAACGTATACTTCTAGATGTAAATCTAGACTCTTGATGTAATGATTGTTATTATGTAAGAAGCTAATGCCAACACACAGCTCTCTAGATCCAGATAAATATTAAGAGTCTAGATCACATTGTCGTCATTACAGTTGGTGATCTAGATCTAAAAATGGATACAATTATTTCTAGATGTAAATTATTTAAAGATGAGGAAATAAATCCTTGTAGAGTGTAGATCTAGATCATAATTAACACTATTGATACGCTGTCAACACAAGTACGGCCAGACCTCTAGACGAATAGAGTTAATATCTATATGGATAGTACGTTCATTGTTTAATAACAAGTTATTGACGAGCCTTACACACCGGCTGAATCAGTATGGCACAGTGAGAAAGGGAAAGAACACGCACATGGCAGACGTGTACGGAGGGCGGATGGGAAAGGGAGAGGGTGGGGGGAAGCCAGGGGACATCACCATCACGGAATCTGTTCACACCGTTGCAGAAGTGAAGATGTTGGACGAATTTCAAACAAGCGGGTGACATTTGGCGCCAAAATTATTTGAAGTTGAACAGGCAGATGTGTACGTTGAAAGTTGAATGATATTTTTATTTCTAATTATTTTTTTTTTTAAATAAAAATTAAATTATAACAATCATAATAATCTAGACCTATTTAATACTGAATAATTTGTCTCTTTTTCTTTCTCCACTATCCCACACTCGAGGGGAAATATCGAGTGTAACTATTTCTCTCCTAACTGACGATACCAACATTGATTCAACCGGAATGTGGTAAATAATTACGGAGAGAAAGAGTTAAAAAGCAATGCAAAGTTTGTTCATCAATGCAGATTTATATGGTCAAGACCTACAGCGATGTTATAGTTTGCAAAGTTTCAATTAAGGACTGGATCTAATAGTCGACCAGCATTTCACAGGGGATATAGATCTGAGGAATGGATCAACCGAGTTTATAAAGTGTATCGTACTTATCTTTTAGACCTGAAATTGTTTAGCTAATTCCTAGTTAATGTTAGATATTTGAAATCACAAAACATTGAGTTGAAGGCTTTATGTTTTTAATTTTTTAACTACAAGATTGAAGAAGAAAAGTCGGCTAAAAAATCTCCATGTAAACCACAACTTATAGATAACAATGAGACGTATGCATTGCCTCGACAGCTTCACAGATCATCTCTTTGTTCAGATTCAATTTAACCTTACCACCAAAATGCCAATTAGTGAACGTGCAGGACAAGTTCAAGGCCATACTGAAGGCTGAGCTTAAAAATTCCAAGGACGAGATCTAGAGGCTAACTGGATTCGCTAAAAACGATGTTCCATAACTCAATACATCAACAAAGAAGTCCAACGTTTCACAAACTGTCTTCGCAAGAGGAGTCCGCAAGAAGATTGATTCTCCAATGCGATTCTAGAGTCTATTAGTCTTTCTTACATTGAGACGGTCACATTTCTCGCCAGTGACCTAACCTAGTGAGTGACCACAAGCAGATCCACTAGAAGACATCTTGCCCAACACGAGAAGGATCGTACGATGGTCAAGCCTGCAACTCCAATTTCTTCTGCCTTTAGTGTCTCTCACACACCAGTATTGGCCAGTGACACATTTCTTAAGTTCATTTGACTTGCGATCTTCTTACTGTCAGAAAAAGTCGTCGTCAGGAGAAAGCCGCAAAACGCTGGGAAGTCTCCTCTTCTTCGTAGTCAAGAGAAATTCTGCATTTTTTCCTTAGACGAAGACCAAGCCTTATTATTTCTGCACATTGTTCAGACACTTTTTTGTATGCGCCCTGTGCGTTGAGTATCAATTACACTAGAGCAGAACCATTGACAGTTTTATCCAGGGCCTATTTTGTGCACCGCTCGTGCTTTTTGCATTAAAATTGTGTACATAGCAACCCTTTCTAAAACGCTGTTTTATTACTCTCTAATGGGGAGGTAAAAATAGATTATGAAATTACAAACTAGAAATCGTTATCATGAATAGAGACACTATCGGGATCAAAGATGGTGCAGAGGAAAATGTCAGTGTAGGGTTATAATAGCTTTTCACTTTCTTTATGACGTAGACTTAATTTTTTTTCTTTGAAGTGAAGAATTTTTTAAAAATTTTGTTTGCACAAAGGAAAGATAGATAAGTAAGTGCCAAGATGTTGAGATTGAAGATTGTTGATTGTATGCCAACAGAAGAATAAGTGTTAAATTGTTGAGATTTTGTACCAATAGAAGATAGTGATAGATACTGCTTAGGCCAAAATGAACCAATATGGATTTGTTTCGGAGTTCGACATAAACTCTTTACTGTACTTTTAAGTCGCCATTTAAGAGATATGGTCAGTCGTTCGAATGGTTCAATGAGGTAGTCACTTCTACACTTTACCTCTAAAGACTTGTAAGGTCCATTGAGCGACAGTATTGCGCCAGAACTACAACTATTGATATGGTGTATTCTATGGTCAACAAAAAAATGCCAGTGAACAGCGAATGTGCCTACAATATTCAAGAGTTTATATATAAACTTCCAATGATCATGCGTAGATTGGCAAGTGAGTGGACTAATTCATGTAAAAGAAATGAGTTGCTAGTAAAACTTTGAAAAGAAGTTTGAAAGAGAAAAACACAACACTTTGTCCTCTTGAAGTTGATGGCTACTAATGGTGGTCAAACGACACTTAATCCTAATGGTCAAATCAGCCGAGGCTAGTGCGCATATGAGAAAGTGGGAAGTGAGAAGAGGAGGGATTACTTGAAGAAAGGGGCTTAGCTGGCTCTTACTGACCAGTCTGGGATTGACAGCCAAATGGGTCCAGACATTTTGAATGCTCTCTTACTGTCCAGCGCATGCTCCAAGTAACTTTTTAAAGGCGGTCAAATAATCAAAAGAAGAAAGACACGAAAGAGAGAGAGAGAGAATGATAGAAATATGCAAATATGTGTAACCGTATATTTATATTATGTGTACAGTACTTATGTGTACAGGCAACAATTTGGTTAACAATGCTCAGTAATGTATAGTCAATTTCTTTGGATAGTTGGGAAAGATAGATAACAAGCAGTAGAATTAAAGATTACTTTTTCAAAAACAAAGCTAATCTAAGGGAAAGAATCGCTAATTACTGCCATTTATCTGAAAAAGTTTAGCTCCTTTTCTATTTACAACAAAATTAATTAATTGGTATTAATGGATTAATTAATTCGTTACTTTTTGGATTGACTCGTGTTTTGACATCGACTTTAAATAATTATGCAAAATTTCAACTTGCCACAAGAAGAGGAAGTGGGAGGATAGAACGGGTCAAAACGTAGCAAAGGAATAAATCCATACGTACATCCACATCTCTCATCAAGTAGCATATAGTCACATTATTTCCTTATCAAACAAAATAATTAATCACCAATAACCAATGAACTAATTGGTTACTTTTTTTTTTATTGATTCATGTCTTGTCAGGTTCAATGTCAGGTTCATTTTGCAAAGTTTTGACTTGATCCGAGAATTGAAAATTGGACGACAGACAGACAGAGTGAGTTGATATAAGCTTTGTAAAGAAACAGACTTTTCACTCCAACCATTTTTCTTTCGGTTGTGATCTCACGTTTTTTTTTTACTTCACTTTTGTTTGACATATTTTTGATGTTCCGTCAGAATTGAAGGTTATTACATCATGACCCTAATCTCCCGCATGTTTGAACTGGGAATCATTGATACGATAGTCTAAAGCACATAGCACACGACCAAGCAACAACTGTACACAAGATCTAGATTTCTGACAAGCTAGAATTCAAAACTAATGTTACACTGCTGGCTACGTGTTAAATATATTACTTCAAGTAGGATCTTGAAAATCACATGGAAAGAAAAAGTGTGCGATACCGAGATCCTTGCACGAACAGGTATTCTCAGCAACATTTCAGCCCTCAGACAACGCCGCCTGCGCTGGCTTGGACATGTTCGCCAAATGGAGGACAAACGCATCCCGAAAGTCATCCTCTACGGACAACTCGCGACAGGCTCAAAAAAAAAACTGGTCGCCCCCACCTCCGTTACATAGATGTAATAAAACGAGACCTCAAATCAGTGAACATCAATACTGACAATTGGGAAGACATAGCTCTAGAAGGCACCAGATGGAGAGAGACAGTGACCAAGAAAGCTATAGACAGCGAAAGAACATGGGCCTCAGCTCTTGAAGAAAAACGGACAAGGAAAAAAGACCCAGCTACTCTACCAGTGAAACAAAAACCACCTAAACCTGCGATATTTGTGGACAGGAGTGTCTCTCCGATGATGACATCTCAGACGAGAGGACAGACAGACTGCAGAAAGACTGTCAACAATGATGGGTTTTGGTAAATTAAGTCTCCGATTCATACTTCACCCTCCCCTATCCCTAAGTCTGCAGAACCGATAGGCACCACGCATGATCTGTTGACCATCTTTCTCCACTCCTTTAGTCTTTTGCCTTGGGTAGAATCTCTTTCAATGACAGGTCCGTTTATTGTTTGTCTTCCTAACGTTTTCTCTGTCTGCCCCTTCTTCTGTTCCTGATGTTGTTTTCTGAAGGAAGATCTTTGCCAGCCCCGTGAACCTTGTGATTTGGCCATAAAGTTTTAGATTGCATTATTTGACAGTAGTTAGTAGATCATCTTAGGCCCAATCGCTGTTGCAATTTTTTTTTCAAATCTAATTGTTAGTAATGCACTATTTGTCTGTAATACCTAGGATCTTTATGTAGCATCTCAATTCCATTGCAAGGATCCTCCTCTCTAGTTCTACAGTCAGCATCCAAGCATATATGCAAGCATATAAGAACGTGTCCATGACCAGGAAGCGCATCAGTCTGATTTCTGTTGTCGAGGGCTATGCCAGTGTCTTTCCATAGTCTTTTAAGCTCTGCAAGTGCTGCGGACTTTCCAGACAGCAGTTCAGGTTTAGTTTCTTTATGTGAGACGATAGCTACGAGGTATTTAAAACTACTGACACTTATCAGCTTTTCACCCCCAAATTGATGACCATTTAAGAGCCACATTGTATATTGGTCATAATTTTTGGGTGTTGAATTTCGATAGATATCTGACCATGGTCTAACATTACGAATGTTTCCTTCACATTTTTTTATATTTTGTCATACAAATAAAATTAGAGTATGAAAATGGGTTTAGACGACATATTCATATCAAATATAAAAATACTGTAAAAACGGCTTTACCCAATTTGTTAAATGTTTCGTTTATTTTTTTTTAATTAACGTTATTGTTTCTTTGTATTTGTTTGGGGAGGACATTAAACAAACAATACGGTCTCCATGATCTTAGGAACATATATGTCAAGTTTTATCAAGATTGGTCAAACGGACATATATACATACATACATGCGCCTTACTCTTTGCTTTATATATTAGATATTAGAATAATGTTTGAGCACTTTGTATCATTACAGAATCAAATGTCCAAGTTCTTCAATTTGTATTCTTTAGTTGGCAACAGATGATGTATTTGACATGGTTCCTTCTGGTCTATTTGATTCAACTCTCTCCCAACCTTCCTCACCATTTTCTTTGTTTGTTTTTTTTTAGTTTATATCGTCCTTACATTTATTTCGTTCTATAGTTTTATTACATACAGACTGTAAGCTGAATATTAAAATGTACATTAAAAAAGCTGATTGTCATAAGGAGAATGTTTAAATATTTTGTTGAAGAACTTATTATGAAAAGCAAAAAAATCCTTTAGTATAAGATTTTAACAAGCCTAGTTTTAGGAACACAAAATTTAAACCTTGTAAAAAATATTGTTAATAATTGACACCAATATTAAAACTGTGAACTTCCAGGTAAGAAATGGGTGTCTAGAAACTATTTCCATTCGATAGTCATACACGCTGAGAATGAAAGCTGCCGTTGTCCGAACTGCCATGTCCTGTTAAAAGCTTAAACTATTATGAAAAGTCATTGTAAGCATGATTATAACGGGTTTATTCGTTTGAGAACCGCTGATTTTGACTGACTGACGATATTGACATGAATGTGGCATAGATCTGTCATCAACTGTTACACACGTCTGCTCTCTTGACAACGTTAGTCACTTGCAGCACTCGCAAAGTATTAGGCGGGAAAGTATTTAGATGTAAATCAGACTATGTAGATCTGACTGAAACTATT
>JADKLZ010001483.1:16217438-16231778 GCA_021533235.1 Biomphalaria straminea
TACATTATTAATACTCAGAGACTCTTTTTTTTTCTATGTCGTCTGCTACAAAAAAATGTCGCCTAATCTCTTTTCTTATATTGAAATTGTTATAAAATAGCGACAGCCAATCAAGTACAGAATACAAGTCACGTGTGCTCAATAGATCAAGTAAAATTGCGAAACATAATTAGAAATATAAAAAAAAAAAAATCTACCACATCCCTACCTCTCCTCTATCCAGGTAAACTTTAGTTTGCGAAACGAGAAGTCACGAGTTTGAATCCTTGTGGAACCAGGACTTGTGAACTTCATCATTTTAAGACTTTCAAATTTCCACCAACTCTAATGGGCACTTTTGTCACATTGAGAAAGGTGATTTGCTTTTATGCTGGCCACACGACATCCTCACTAATCGTTGCCCATAGGATCATGAGCGACATCACCTGTCCCCATGGAAGGCGTGAAAGAGCAATTGCCTTACATTTTTGACCGAATCACTCATAGCAATAGCGGCCAATACAGTATATATAGCACTTTTATAGTATTACAATACAGTATATATAGCACTTAGCGCGGCCAATAGTAAGCCAACAATGGCTACGCAATGTTCTATGTTTTGTTACAAAAATAAGGAAGGCCCACAGCGTTAAGGCGGAGATACTGTCTTGTAATTGTTACAGCATTAGAGACGGATTAGCCGGTTAGCGTGATGTGGTACAGTATATATAGTTTATACACGCCTCGCACATGACACTCGACAAGGGCCCCGCGCACTGCTAAGGACGCCCCTGACTCATAGAAAACTCAGTTCAAATTAACATAACTTTATTTTTGTTCACTTATTAAGCAGCATATTTTTCTGTTAACAAAAGTTATGAGAGACCATACAGCACAGTCAAGTACGGATTGGGCCCACAGGCCGTAAACCGGTCACCACTGGTGTAGATATAGGGCCTACATCTGCGTCTCACATCCGAAAGAGCTTGATTTTTACAATTTCAACTGGAAACTAAGAACTAACGACAATTAAAAGAAGTCATCCTCTGCATTGGGACCGCACCCCCGTACCGCCCTAGTGACGCCACTGATCCTCTGTAAAGCCTTTCCCCCAAGATAGAAACCAGATGAAACTATACCAGTAACAGAGAAAGCATATTGGGAGAGGGTCAAACTATATACCTGTATACAGGGGCGGACTGGCTATCAGAATCGGTCCGGGCATTTCTTTATAATCCGGTCAATAAAATTGTATATCATAATGATATAAGATTTAAAAGGATGAAACTCTCAAGTATGTTTGTAAGTAAATTGCGATCTATTGGGTGTGGCAACGACCTACCGTCTTCTCTTTTTTTCTCCACCAATGTCCGGTACCCATTAGAGCTAGATGGATCCCAAAATGTCCGGTACCCATTAGAGCTAGATGGATCCCAAAATGTCCGGTACCCATTAGAGCTAGATGGATCCCAAAATTAATAACCACACAGTCTTCACCAGCCAACTGCTTTACCACCCAATCCCAGCACCTCTACGGATGTAGGCTGTTACATTATTTGGGGAAATGTGTTCTGTTCAATTAGTAGAATACCGTAAACTGTTTTTAAACACGAAAAAAGTCGCTTTCATAAGATATAAAACCCTAACTTTGTTATGGCTCTTTCGCCGTGGCAAATATCAAACGAAATAAACAGGAGGTAATCCTCAACCACAGACGAAATGCCAAACAAGCAATAGATGAAGTCGACAATCGATTCAACTATAAAATACGTTTAATACTTAATAAGGGATCCGTCAATGTCCTTCTTTACTTGCCGTCTGTAGCCTCAATAAAATATGTCTTGTTTTTGTGTCGACTAGATCTTTTTAATTTAACTTTTCGTCATTTCCGTAACTCATTGGCCTCCTTCAGTCGTAGAACGACTATGGTTCATCTCGCACACTTCCTCGTGTGGCTGTGGAGCCCTATTTTGGAGAGTCACTCCCGTCCACAAGTATTGCAGGTAAAGGTGGTCTTTGCTACAGTGGTAGAGGAGTTGGCCAGTTTCCGCGTTGTCCGCTTTTCTTCCAGAGCTGAGGCCCATGCTCTTTCGCTGTCCATAGCCTTCTTGGTCACTGTCTCTCTCCATCTGGTGCGGTCTAGAGCTATGTCTTCCCACTGGTCAGTACTGATGTTCACTGATTTGAGGTCGCGTTTTATAACATCTATGTAACGGAGGTGGGGGCGACCAGTTTTTCTTGAGCCAGACGCAAGTTGTCCGTAGAGGATGACTTTCGGTATGCGATTGTCCACCATCCGGCGAACATGTCCAAGCCAGCGCAGGCGGCGTTGTCTGAGGGCTGTAAAGATGCTGGGAATACCTGTTCATGCAAGGATCTCAGTATTGCACACTTTTTCTTTCCATGTGATTTTTAAGATCCTGCGAAGGCATCGCAAATGGAACGAGTTCAGTCTTCGCTCTTGCTTTGCGTAGGTGGTCCATGATTCACTGCCATACAGCAGCGTGCTCATAACGCATGCCTTGTAGACTTCCATTTTGGTCGCTGTAGTTAGCTTCTGGTTTTCCCAAACTCTTGACCTGAGTCTAGCGAAGGTCGATGCAGCCTTCCCTATACGTTTTTTTATCTCCTCATCTAGAGAAAGGTCGTCTTGAATTGTGGATCCCAGATAGCAGAATTCGTTCACGGCATCCAGCTTGTTATCGTCTATGAGAATGGAGGGTGGTGCTGTAGCAGGAGGTCCCATAACATTTGTTTTCTTTGTGCTAATAGTTAAGCCATATTCTTTACAGGCCTGAGAGAAGCGGGACATTAGTAGCTGAAGTTCCTCTTGTGAGTGTGCCACAACCGCTGCGTCGTCCGCGAAGAGCATGTCTCTTATGAGGGTTTTTCTGGTTTTAGTTTTGGCCCTCAGTCTAGCAATATTTAGAAGTTTGCCATCAAATCTGGAATGGAGATATATGCCTTCGGTGGAATTATCAAATGCGTGGTGGATTAGCATTGAAAAGAGTATTCCAAAAAGGGTTGGGGCCAGGACACATCCCTGTTTTACTCCGCTGTTTATATTGAAGCTTTCGGAGCAGGCGCCATTGAACTGTACTGTACCCATCATATCTTGGTGGAAAGAGACAATAATATTTAGCAGCTTGGGTGGACAGCCTATTAACTCTAAGATTTTAAAGAGGCCTTCTCTGCTGACAAGGTCAAAGGCCTTGGTCAGGTCGATAAATGCGATGTACAAAGGCATTCTTTGCTCTCTGCACTTTTCCTGAAGTTGACGGATAGAGAAAATCATGTCAATTGTGGATCTCTCGGAGCGAAAGCCGCACTGTGATTCTGGATAGACTCGATCAGCAAGTTTTTGTAGCCTGGGGAGTATCACTCGAGCAAAGACTTTGCCTACAATGCTTAGGAGAGAGATTCCCCTGTAGTTGTTGCAGTCACTCCTGTCGCCTTTGTTCTTGTACAGGGTGATGATCTTTGCATCCCGCAGATCCTGTGGCACAGCACCTTCTTGCCAACATTTACAAAGCAGGTCGTGCAGAGGTTGGATAAGTGTAGTCTTACACTGTTTTAAAAGATCCGGGGGAATGCCATCACATCCGGGTGCTTTTCGGGCAGCCATGTTGTCTATGGCTTTGTTGAGATCTAACAGGGTGGGTATTTCATCTAGCTCGTACATTATGGGTAGCTGTATGATAGCCTTAAGAGCTGAGGCAGAGACTGAGCTTGTTGTGGCGTAGAGTTCGGAGTAGTGTTCGACCCATCTATGCATTTGTTGACACTTGTCTGTGATAATTTCCCCAGTGGTTGATTTAAGAGGTGCTGACTTGTTCTGGGAGGGTCCGAGAGCCTTTTTAATTCCTTCATACATCCCTCTTATGTTGCCCACTTGAGCTGCAAGCTGGATATTCTCACTGAGCTCTACCCAGTATTCATTGGCACAGATCCTTGCTGTCCTCTGTACAGTGGCTCTAGCTTCTTTTAGGTTTAACAAGTTGCTTTGGGTAGGTTTTGCCTTATATGTAGCGAGTGCATCTCTCTTTGCTCTGATGACAGGCTCTAGGATAGCTGATTTAGAGTCAAACCAGTCATTTTGTTTTGTAGTTTTTCTTCCAAAGATGTCCAAAGAAGACTTTTGTATGGTGGACTTGAGGTGTTCCCATTCTTCTGTTTCCGTAACTAATTAAACCATATCCCTTTACAAAATCCCGTAACAAAATATAAGCTCTAATCATGTCATAACACTTTAATACGTTCCACAATAACATTCATGAGGCCCTTTAGGAGCCCGGCCCATTTGGGTTCCGCCCACCGGCCATTTACCCGAATGCTCATATAGCAAGTCCGCCCCTGCCTGTATGTCTAATAAAGTAAATAAAAGTTTGCATATTGTACGGAATTTATGCCAGATGGGGGGGGGGGGACTCTTCATTCGGGAGGGGAGTAAGTGTTTTTGTCAACTGTAGAGACAAGTCCACAGATTTGGGGAATTGTGTAAATTAACTACTGATTGGCTCCCCTGAATGTTACTTGACGTCACGTCCACGCCAAACGACATGTGCGGCTCTTCTCAGCAGAGCTCCACGGCCGCGGCGAGACAATATTTGAGCAGAAGATAGACACCGGATGTTGGGTGACATTTTGGGGATTATGGGAAAGCGTGTGTTGGGGGATAACATGTGGTCAGGTCTACACAGCCAAGTTTGTGTTGATGTGTGCCTAGGTTTTAATGTGTGGGGCTGTTTAAGTGTATGTGTGTGTGTGTGGGTGTAATAACAGGCATGAAAAACATCGCCAATGAGAATGTCAAGCCAAACATAAATTAACAGTTATATGTCAGAAACTAATGACATTCAATGTCAGATCCAATGTAAATGTCCCCAATGTACGTGCAGCTCTTATTTTAGTTGTTAGATCTCTATTCTCTAAGTAAATTATCCTGATAGTAAAACTTGGCTTAAAGTAGAACATTGATTGTTATAAACTTTAAGACCTGAAAGTACTTTGATAGTGTTAAGAATAAGGCCATTTAACAAAAAGTTAAACATGGATCCAAGTACAATAATCATAATTATCAAGTCATCTAAGCTAAGGTAAACTTCAAGTGAAACACGACACTGCACTCTCTCAAGCACAAAATGTATAAAAAAAAGATTTTTTTTTTAAATTTTTAATCAGATATCTGAGTCTGTTAATTAAGTACTAAATCTGGATCTTGGACTGAACTGGTGATTGGAATAAAGTGGCGAGCGACCCTCCACAACAGGTCTGTGAAGTTGTGAATCATTGAGAATGTATTCGATTATTGTCGATAAGCTAAAGAAAGAAATATTATTTTTTAGCACGAGTATTAATACTGACTTCTTAGAGAGGGAGATGAAAATATTGTAGCTTTACTAGGGGAGATAATGAGATAGCGCCCTCGTAAGTTTCAACTACTACAGTTACTCCAATGAAAGTAGTTCTACTTAGAGACTTCATATTGTACAAATGTTGCAAACTTTAGTAGATTATGATTTTACCATCACAAAAGAGATACAAGACACCGATAGCGAAGACTAACAGACACAAGCTCTCTTTTGTTCCCCTGGCAATGAAATCATTAATTAGAAATAATTTGATATAAACATAAACTTTTTTTTGACATGTAAATTGTAAAATGAGTCAGGTATGAATGTTTTTTTTAGGTTTGATGTATTGTTTGGTGTAATGCACAAATTGTAAGACAAATTTCCTCACGGACAATAAAGATTACTAGTTGACCGGCGGCATAGCATATGCCGCTATTTACCAGGGCCGGCGACCGCAGTGGGGCCCGCATTTCATAGGACACGCAATTTTATAGGACCCGCTCTAATTTAAAGTGTAAAAATTATTAAATTAAGCCATTTTATTACTTACAACAGATTACCCGCGCCATCCTGTCGATTTAACATCCCTATAATTATTTGTCTGATTTCTTTTAAAGCAATAGCTTAACAAACACATTTTTAACAAAATATAGTCATTTATAACGCTGTTAACCATCAAGCTGTAAGGGAAATAAGTCTTTGGCATATGGTTGAACACAATCTGCAATTACAAACACAATAGCACACTACAGACTGAAAAGATAAAATATAATTTTTAAAAAGTCGAAGAACAAAACTCCACTTGTCTCTCTAACCTTGCTAATGCTTTTTTTTTCCACCACAATTGTTCACAAATACTCGTATTAAAGGTCTTTTGCAAGTCAATGGATTTTTTTCTAAAGAATTATAGAGTGTTTAGGTTTTAGAAAACTTTCTCTTTGACTATTAAATACATATTTATAATTCGAGTTTTAAATATGGTTCTAATTTTTCGCATTATAAAATAAGTAAAGCGAATGCGTTAAAAAAATTATTAATGGAGCTAAAAATAGAAATGACCTATTTACTTGTTGTTGCATGTTGTTGCATGGTGTTGCTCGTTTGACCTCTTACTTTGAGAAATATTATATAGATTATTATGTTAGAAAAGAACGAGTGTTCATTCTCTGGCGCAGCCAGGGTCGAGTTTTGTTAAAGGGAGACAAAATTCATCGTATTCCCTTTATCAGTTTCCACTGAGGAGTTTTCTGGTGATGTGGCAGGTCTGCAGCAGTACCGCCCTCTGACAGGCAATGAGAATGTTCCTAGGAATGCCAAGAGCCTTGAAGGTATCTGTGATGTCAGTTTTTATTATCCCCTCGGTTGATATGACAATGGGGTATATTGTTATTTTAGATAACTTTCATAAACGCTTAATCTCCAAGCCTAGGTTCCCATACTTTCGCTGTTTTTCCAACTCAGTTTTTCTTAAATTATGAGACAGTGGTACGGCAATGTCAGTCAAGATAGCGGCTTTTTCTTTTTTATCGATTAGCAGCAGATCAGGGCGATTAAAGTCTACCGTTTTGTCGGTCAAAATAGGCCGATCCCAGTACAGCAGGTGATCAGGAGACTCGAGAACCTCTTGTGGCGAGTATTTGTAATAAGGAGGAGTATCCTTCCCGATCAAACTGTGCGTCAAAGCCAAGTGCTGGTGTATTAACTTTGCAACTTGGTTATGACGACCTAGGTAGGTAGATTCCGATAGGGCAGGGCATCCCTGCCATAATGTGCTCAATCGACTCACCCACATTTCCACATTTTCGGCATTTGTCGACAACATTGAGTTTTAGGATATGCTTTTCGTAATTTTTTGTCCTATTTACTCTGTCTTGTATAGCTGTAACAAAGCCTTCTGTTTCAGGATAGAGATGGCCTGCCTTGAGCCATGTTAAGGAAGCAGCTTTGTCGATGTTGTCCCCATGTAATAGAGCCGGGAATTTCCCATGGAGTGTTTGTCCTTCCCATTGGCGAATCTCATGCCCTACGTCGTCCAGGCTAACATCGATATTGTGTAGGTTATTAATAAGATACATGTTAAAAAAAAACAACAAACAACAACTAAACGAAAAGTTGAGACTCTAAAACCATAATTTAAACAATTCCGTCTGATTTTAAATTTGTTGTCTGTAATACACATTGACATACCTCCATATAGAACCTCAATTGATATGTAGAAAATCGGTAGACCAAAATGCATGAAGGTAAGATACACATCTAGCCAGTCAAGGGAAATTTTCTGTTGGTTAAAATTTGTTTCGGTCCTATGCTCCACTAGGACTCCAAGGTTTAAGTCAAGAAAGTCATATGTAAGTTCCATATTTATCGTTAAAGTTGAATTCTGTCAGTTCAATCCTCGCCTCCATGGACTAGTTACAGTCTCTAGTAGAACAACGTTTCAAAGCATCTTCATTCAGATATGAGAACATTCCCAATTTAGTTCAACATAATATAGTATTTCTACAACTGATTTATACAACTGATTAATATAACTGATTATTCTGACATTCTATGCCTACATTTTTTTTTACATACATAAGAAATCCTTAAAAATATAATTTTGTCCTCTAGATTTTTATGTAGTAATCAAGAGATTTTACATCGGTGGCCTTCAAAAAACTTTAGTTGGCCCTCGGGAAAAGTAAGGAAATAAAACATACACTTTCAAATTTATGAGAATGGGGAAGGACCTCAATCATAACTTCCCTCTAAAAATTTTTTTCCTCTTTCCTTCCACCCTCTTAAATAAAAAATAGCCCCCCCCTCCTTCTTGCTATCTCTTAATTCAATTGAAAATGTTTATTAATGCGTTCAATGGTGTAATTAGAAATATTTAAATGACTGTAGTATCCTCAAACACATACACTCTCTCTCCCACACACAAACACGCACGCACTTGGAGAGATCGGTTTGGTGAATACCAGCCTCACATCAAATGCAAATGTTCGATTACCATAGAATGCTAGATTCGATTACCATAGAATTCTAGATTCGATTACCATCTATCAACTGACTGAGAAAAGAAGTTTTAAAAAAATGACCACGTCAATTATCCTGATATATTTACACAATTTGAAGGCTACACTCCTAGGACTGTCCACCTGGTGCTAACTACCCCATTACTTGGCCCCTCCCCACCTCAACCGTGATGTCACCGGAAAGGACATCTGCTGCTGAGACAAGAGCAAACAGGTCAGTGCTCATCCGGTGCTAGAGCAGACCACATCACGCCAATCCATAATTATAACCAAACAAGGGAATGCAATCTAGTTGAGGGAGAGAAGAGAAGAAAAAAAAAGGAGGGAGTGCACTCGTGTAATTAATTTCCCTTACCTTCGGGGCTAATGGCTACATCAGGTCACTGCTAATATCTTTCTCCCCCGTCTGGTCAGCCCAGTCAAGCAAAACTAATTAATTATTGTCATCTCCGAGTCCCCTCTTTTATAGCCGTTAGTTTGGCCCGGAGATTTGAATACATACAATTAGGTTCAACTGGGAACAGGAAGTGGGTGACTTTTTTGTGGACTCTCTTGCACCGTGCAGTTAGCGCATCAACAAATAGTTCTGCGGTGACATTTGACATTAATACTTTGTGATCTATGTGAAGTGGAGGGACATAGAGAGATGGGAAGGGGGTGGGGGGAAGAGAAAGAAAGAAAGATGGAGGGAATGCCGGCGTCAGAGAACGATATAGCATCAGAGAGAGAGACGGGGAATGAGCAGGGGCGTAGCTAGGAAATTTTTCATCCTTTGCGGGCCCTGCATTTTGCATAATATATAATATTTAATGTAAAAAACACTCATTTGGGGGCCCCCCTTAAGTGGGTTCGAAATCTCCCCCCTCCCCCACTCTAGCTACGCCACTGGAAATGAGATGCATAATGAGATATAAATAAAAAAGAGAAGGCGAGAGTAAGATTTATAATTGAGAGAAGAAGGGAGCGGGAAGAGAGAGAGAGGGAAGACAACTTGTACTGGCCCAAAATATGAGAGCGTGTGTGTGTGTGTGGGGGGGCGCATTATGAAGCGGGTCTTTCCAAGTCACAAGTCTATGTGGGAGAAATTAGGATGAACAGGTAAACAAAAAGGTTTCCGAGTGCGAGAGAGAGAGAGAGAGACGTGAAATTTCATTGCAACAGATACACTCATTCATGAGCTAAAATAGTATGTTACATTGAGGTTGATTGTGAAAGTGTGGCCCGAAAAAAAGGGAGGGGGGGGGGTGTTCCGCCATAATACAAAAAAGTCTAGGAACAAAGCCTGCCATAAAAAAAACAATAAAAAGCCTAGGAACAAATCCGGCCATAATAAACAGTAAAAAGCCTTAAAAACAAATCCGGCTCTAACAAACAGTAAAAAGCCTAGGAACAAATCCGCCATAATAAACAGTAAAAAGCCTTAAAAACAAATCCGGCTCTAATAAACAGTAAAAAGCCTAGGAACAAATCCGCCATAATAAACAGTAAAAAGCCTAAAAACAAATCCGGCTTTAATAAACAGTAAAAAGCCTAGGAACAAATCCGGCCATAAAAAAACAATAAAAAGCCTAGGAACAAATCCGGCCATAAAAAAACAATAAAAAGCCTAGGAACAAATCAACAAGCATAGACGGTGCGTACTGCTAGTAAGAATATAAAATGACATACTATTTCACCTGAGACAATAGTAGAATATAAATCTACAGTTTGGAATCTGTCTATCTGGAAGACTCGTTGGCTTTGGTATGTGTGAGAATAGAATTAATCACAAGTCCAAATGTACATTCAGCAAAAGAAACGAAACAAAACTTTTATCATTCACTTGAGAAACATTCCAAGACTGACTGAAGATGGTAAAGTCAATATAGAAGTCAAATTCATATAGCGTTGGTTGTGAATGTGTATGTGTGTGTGTTTGTATGTGAATGTTGTTCGAATTTTTCATCAACATTGTTTTTGTACAGTAGTTACGCTGAGGTTGTAAATGGTAATCAAACTGAATTTCCATTAGATTGGATCAATAAAATTATCTTGTCTTATCTTATCTTATCTTTTGGCCTAATCTAAGGCAGTATAACATAGAAAAATATTAGAAAGTCACATGACATGAAAGCTACTTATTTCATAATGCTGGGACAAATCAAGAACAGAACAGTGCTGTATGGGTCAAAGTCTCTGAAACATCGAGAAAAATCAATGGCTTAGAAAAAGTTTTAATCTCTTATTAACGATAATGTCTGTAGATAATAAGATAAGATAAGATGAATGAGACGGAGAAAGCGAGACACATACTTCTACTGTCATTGAGGTTGTAATAGCTGAGAATTAAATCGCATTGAAAGAGATGTCGAGAGAGAGAGAGAGAGAGAGAGAGAGAGAGAGAGCGGGCGAGAGAGAGATGGAAAGAGAGAAGGAAAGAGAGAGGGCGAGAGAGAGGGAAAGAGAGAGGGGGGAGGGAAGAGAGAGAGGGCGAGAGAGAGGGAAAGAGAGAGAGGGGGAAAAGAGAGGTCGTGAGAGAGAGCGAAAGAGCGGGCGAGAGAGAGGAAGAGAGAGAGAGATGGAAAGAGAGAGAGGGGGGAAAGAGAGAGAGAAGGAGAGAGAGAGAGAGAGGGAAAGAGAGGGCGAGAGGAAAAATTAATGTGTACGGTAAAGTGTCTTTGTACGTACGGGTTTGTGTCTAGAGAAGAGAGAGAGGGGGGGAATGGCATTTGGGGGGGGGGGGGTGAGAAACTAAATGAAAATCATTGGACAGACAGTAATACTAAGACTACTGGTCATGCATGCTAAATG
Organism: Biomphalaria straminea; assembly: GCA_021533235.1. Taxonomy (NCBI): domain Eukaryota; kingdom Metazoa; phylum Mollusca; class Gastropoda; family Planorbidae; genus Biomphalaria; species Biomphalaria straminea. The sequence goes on from JADKLZ010001483.1 coordinate 16,228,579, forward strand.
GAACTTAGTCATTTCCCCAACAGTCTACTCCTGGCAAATGGATTATACCGAAGAATAAAAAAAACGCCGAACACGGAGGCAAAGCGGGAAAGTTTCATCCAATAATGATTGGACTTGAGCATAGGCGGGGATCAATTCGTACATCCTGGGGGGCTGGCTGTTGCGCTGGAGAAATCACATAATTGAGGATTTTTCAGGTCGTTATAGTCAATTTAGTGGTGAGATAGAAAGATGGACTATAGAAAAGATATTTAAAGTAGAGAGATAGAAAAATGGACTATAGAACAGAGATTTAAAGTGAGATAGAAAAATGGACTATAGAATAGAGATTTGATGTGAGATAGAAAGATGGACTATAGAAAAGAGATTTAAAGTGAGATAGAAAGATGGACTATAGAACAGAGATTTAAAGTGAGATAGAAAGATGGACTATAGAACAGAGATTTGAAGTGAGATAGAAAGATGGACTATAGAATAGAGATTTGATGTGAGATAGAAAGATGGACTATAATATAGAACAGAGATTTGAAGACAGAGAAGTCTAAGAATAAAAGACAAAAAAATGACTGAGAGAAAACAGTAAATCCTCAATAAACTTGTTCCTTTAAAACTCCCACAGGGTTGCTGTGATTGATATGCAAATTGTTGAATGCCTTGACCTTGACATTACTGAAATGACCCCCGCTCCTCTCTAACTTTTTGTTCTAGCATCGTCTCCATTTCATTGACCTAACTATTCAAAGGTGAATAAAAGTTACAATCTTCCAGTTTGAGCCAGTTTATCCCAACAGCATAGATTCCTGTGACACTTAAAAATATTATTTGTTTACATACAAAAAAGTTATAGTTGGCAATCAAGAAGTTTTAGGTGACCTTCAGAAAGACTTAGGGGTCCTGGGATTTCCTCAATCCAATATTGGCCAATGAATGTAAAATTGTAGGCATCTTGGATTTATTGTATAAAGATTTAATAGGCTAATAATCTAAGTCGATTCGGCGAAATTATAAAAGAGTTGAATTAAGAAAAAAACACAAGATTCCTGGATACAAGTCCTGGCATTGACATTTAAACTGACCACAGCCAGTTACATCTCCTGCATAGACTAATAACAATAGCCCTACCCCGTCACGTCATTTAGGTACTTACGGTCTGTACCATTCCACCAAAGTCTTTGTTGACAGTATTTGTCTCTAAAGTGTTACTAAAAGATCCTTAGAACCAGGAAATCTGAGATGGTTGAGACGAAGGTGACAACACAAAATGTAAAGTAGAATAAAGTGTACAAGAATAACAAGGAGAGTTTACAGAATTTGTCAAACATGTCTACTTACCACATCATTTAATCCAATTTTGTTAGCCAGAACAATGGGACAAACTGTCTGCATTGCAGGACTTGATCTATTTCAAGCCAAATTAGTTTGCCGTGACATGTAGAGTTTACAGCCGTGACATGCACACTTTCTTGATGTGACATGTAGAGTTTACAGCCGTGACTTGAACATTTCCTTGATGTGACATGTAGAGATTACAGTCGTGACATGCACATTTTCTTGATGTGACATGTAGAGTTTACAGCCGTGAAATGCACATTTTCTTGCCATGACATGTAGAGGTTACAGCCGTGACATGTAAAGTTTACAGCCGTGACATTTGGAGTTTACAGCCGTGACATACACATTTTCTTGATGTGACATATAGAGTTTGCAGCCGTGACATACACATTTTCTTGATGTGACATTTGGAGTTTACAGCCGTGACATACACATTTTCTTGAAGTGACATGTAGAGTTTACAGCCGTGACATGTACATTTTCTTGATGTGACATGTAGAGTTTACAGCCGTGACATGCACATTTTCTTGATGTGACATGTAGAGTTTACAGCCGTGACATGTACATTTTCTTGATAGAGTTTACAGCCGTGACATGTACAATTTCTCGCCGTGACATGTAGAGACATGCACATTTTCTTGACGTGACATTTTTATTGATATTTTATTTAATTATCAAATACATTGTATTCAATATAGACAGTACTTTGTAAAAATTGATTTCTACAGCCAGTGAATGTGTCTTCATCAATTCAAATAACTTTGGCTTGACAAGACTGTCTGAAAGTCTATAAGTTTGATTGCCAGATGAAACTTGGTTTTAATAATTGTTTAAGATAAGATGCTGAAGAATTATGCCGAACAAGTAGTCATGCTAGACTAGTGATGTGTTGTGTTGTAATCAAACGAGCCTCGACAGTGTGCTCATATTTACTTCTTTCACGAGTCTGGTTTACCCTCGATGCTTATAGGCAATCGTTGTGAGGTAATGAACATTAGTTTTTTTTCGAAAGCATAGTCAGGAGATACTAGTGAATGACTTCTTTTGATTGCTTTATTTTATTCCTTTGATACAAAATTCGGGATGGTGTTCACTGTTTAGTGCTTAGTTCCCTTGCGTCTCAGAATGGACAGAAACTTGTATAACACGAATTTAAAGATGAAGTCCTATAAAGCGTTGTACTCTGTTTAAAAAAATGTAATACAAAGTTTTTAAAATGAATTTTTTTTTTTTTTTAAATATCCAGAAAATTAACAAAAAAAAAAAAAATTAAAATAAACTAAAAATAAGAAAAAAACTTTTTAACAAAATATTTAGAAAAATGTTTACCTCACTTGTATAATCTTCTCCTGACAGAAAAGCGCTAAGGCTTCACAAGTTTCTCATTACAATACTATAACAGTTTACCTGAAGTCCTCTGCCGTCTTGAGAGACTTTATTTCTGTTCAAGAAATACAAAGTCATGAGTATATTGTAACGTGCCATCCTTCTAACCAAGTCATAAACTCAAAGAAAAAATCATTGCTCTAACTCTCTTTACAAAGATGGCCACACTCAATGTATTTAGTAATCTTCCGGTCAAACTTGAAGGCCAATGAATAAATCAATGTTAGTTTGTTGCCGTGTCGGACTGTGTCATAATCGGTTCCGACCCACAGGTTTTAAATAGTTTGTTAATGGTATAGTTAGTAATGGATCTTGTGATATTAGAAATATTTTCACCAATTACTTTAATTTAGCTTTTAGCTTTCTCAATGCTCTATGATCCTACCACTTGTCTGGACCAGTTGTGATGGGGGGGGGGGGAGAAAGAGGTATCTTGGTGAATGTTTACATGATCAGAGGTATCTGGGTGAATGTTTACATGA
>JADKLZ010001483.1:16234745-16247245 GCA_021533235.1 Biomphalaria straminea
ATAGCTAATTAAGAGTAGAGGTATATCAAAATGTATATAGCTAATTATGAAAATAGAGGTATATCAAAATGTGTATAGTTAATTAGAAAAGTAGAGGTATATCAAAATGTATATAGCTAATTAAGAGTAGAGGTTTATCAAAATGTATATAGTTAATGAAGAAAATAGAGGTATATCAAAATGTATATAGCTTATTAAGAGTAGAGGTATATCAAAATGTATATAGCTAATTAAGAGCATAGGTATATCAAAATGTATATAGCCTATTAAGAGTAGAGGTATATCAAAATGTAAATAGCTAATTAAGTGTATCAAAAATATACTAATAATAAATAGCTAATTAAGAAAATAGAGGTATATCAAAATGTATATTGCTAATTAAGAAAATAGAGGTATAATAAAATGTACATAGCTAATTAAGAATTAAGAAAATAGAGGTATATCAAAATATATATAGCTAATTAAGAAAGTAAAGGTATATTAAAATGTATATAGCAAATTAAGAAAATTGAGGTATATCAAAATGTATATATTGAATTTAAAAAGAAAAGGTGGATCAAAATGTAGGCTATTGTAACGTATTTCTGAATCTTCTGGCTAAATGTACTTGCAGACACACAAATAACAAAAACTGCAAAGAACTTCACAACTAAACTTTCAACCTCATATAACTTTATTGACTGAAACTCTCTGTAACAATTTGTAACTGTAGCATGTAGCTTAGAAGACTGTACACATCTGATTGGTTACAATTCACTGTACTTCGAACTTCACTTCAACCTTTCTTAACTTTCATCAAGCCGTATTCCGCTCCACTCAGCTGTTCCGAATCGTCCTCACTACACAAATCAGAGCCGTACACGTCTTACATCGACTGTAACGACTGTAACGGCTCAAGTCCACTGTAGTTCGCTTGTATTGACTTAAACAACTCCACACAGCTCTCGTTAACCCTACCCTAGTAAACTTGCTTCGAGTCGCACACATCTCTGGTCGTACTCCACTCTACCGAATCAGAGCCGTACACGTCTTACATCGACTGTATCGACTATAACGGCTTAAGTCCACTGTAGTTCGATGTAGAGACTTTAACGACTGCAGTCCACTCCAGTTAACTATATTCTAGTTAACTGGCATCGAGTCGCACACATCTCTGGTCGTACTTCACTCTACCGACGACTCACTACGACTCTATTCGACTAACTTTCACATTGACTCTTTGGCTTATATAGAGTCCCAAATCACTTCTCCGAAATAGACCAAACACTGCTGCTATTTTTTTTAGAACAACACGTGAGGAAACTCACATCCCGTCTTTGCTTATACATGTATCCCCCTAGAATAACACGTGAGGACATAGCACATCCTGTCTTGCTTATACATGTATCCCCCTAGAATAACACGTGAGGACATAGCACATCCTGTCTTTGCTTATAAATGCTTCCCCTAGAATAACACGTGAGGACATAGCACATCCTGTCTTTGTTTATACATGTATCCCCTAGAATAACACGTGAGGACATAGCACATCCTGTCTTTGCTTATACATGTATTCTCTAGAATAACACGTGAGGACATAGCACATCCTGTCTTTGCTTATACATGTATTCTCTAGAATAACACGTGTGGACATAGCACATCCTGTCTTTGCTTATAAATGTATCCCCTAGAATAACACGTGAGGAAACTCACATCCCGTCTTTGCTCATACATGTATCCCCCTAGAATAACACGTGAGGACATTGCACATCCTGTCTTTGCTTATACATGTATCCCCTAGAATAACACTTGAGGACATAGCACATCCTGTCTTTGCTTATACATGTATCCCCCTAGAAAAACACGTGAGGACATGGCACATCCTGTCTTTGCTTATACATGTATCCCCCTAGAAAAACACGTGAGGACATGGCACATCCTGTCTTTGCTTATACATGTATTCTCTAGAATAACACGTGAGGACATGGCACATCCTGTCTTTGCTTATACATGTATTCTCTAGAATAACACGTGAGGACATGGCACATCCTGTCTTTGCTTATACATGTATCCCCCTAGAAAAACACCTGAGGACATGGCACATCCTGTCTTTGTTTGTACGAGTAGATACTAGAGAGACTCGATGCTGAGTCATCTTGACGGTGTCACATGTTGACCTCCCCCTGTCACTGTTCATTTGTAACAGTATATAGCTAATTAAGAAAATAGAGATATATCAAAATGTAGGCCTATATAGCTAAGTGAGCTAATTTAATCCCCCTTTTTTAATCAATAAACAGACTACATTTTTACCCCCCTCCCCTAGCCCATGAATTAGTATCCGCCCTCTTTCTTGCTCCTTAAACACCTCTTTCTTGACGTCCCCTTTCCTCCTATTAGAAGCTATTGAGAGATACAGAAGGTTGGAGGACGACCATCCAAATAAACTATTAACACAGAGAAATAGGGAAAACAATCAAAAAAAAGCAAAGAACTCTGATTCAACTAACTGACGAACTAGCCTTAAAACACCATCTACCCAAAAACAGAGAAAAAATTACCAGATTCCCTAACATAAGTCAAGGACTTGACTATAAACAACCAACAATTAAAACACATTTAATAAATAATGCTCTAACAAAAGAATCAAATCCACTGGAGCTCAAAGTAGACACGCTTGAAACAATTGAAAGCTATCCTAAAACAGCCATCCATATATATACACCAACGGATCAGCCTTCAAAGCCACCATCAATACTCATCTCGGTGCCTTTCTGATCTTCCCAAAAAATAAACACTTTGAAAAAAGTGCACCCCGTTGCGACTACTGCTCAAACTTCAAAGCCGAAATTGAGGCAATTACCATAGCCCTGCAGACAGTCGAAAAATAAATTACATGAAGGAATACAATCACCATCAAGATATTTTTGTCTTTACAGACTCCCAATCCACTCTTCAAGCACTTAACAGCAGCACCTTAAACAGCTCGAGTTGACAACAACATCACATTACAGTGGATCCCTGGAAACATAGGCGTCATGGGAAATGAAAGGGCAGATAAGCTTTTCAAAGGCAGGATCATCTAGGGAACAACCAGATAGACCTGTTAACTACCTCACTCTAAGGTCAATGTTAATCAACAACCACATAGAGGAGTGGCTCAACCAATGGACAACAGGAAACACAGGCAGAGTCATGTACGAAGAAATGAACATGCCTAATAAACTGGACAGTTTTAACTTCCTCTCCCGCAAAGAACAATCTACAATCTTCCAACAAAGTACAGGACATACACCTCTGTTAAATTACCACCTCAATAAAAAAAATCCCACACAACTCCCCCTTTGTAGACACTACGTACATCCTTATGAAACCATAAACCATATCCTTTTTGAATGCCCCATCTCAATCCACCTTAGGCAGACCCCACTACAGCCAAACATAACCGATACCCTGTACGGTAGTGCTGAACAAATGAATAAAACAGCACACTATTTTTTCCTTGGCACAGTCTGTAAAAGAGCTGACGACTCAGCACCAAAGTGCTGGCTAGAAGAAGAAAAAGAAGAACCATCCCCTCCCCCGAGCGGCTAACCCATGAATTAGTGTACCCGCCTGCTTTCTTTCTCTTTTCACTCTCTCTTTCTCGACTTCCCCCCTCCTAATAGTTTTTTCACCATGCGCATTATCATGTTATCTGACATAGACCTTTGACTTGACTTGATATGACACATACAGGCACACACCCTTATGGCACATGTAGTGACTTTTACTTTTTCATTCTTTCCTCCTTCCACAATTCTCCAAACCACAACAAAAAGATATAGTCGTTCGTAAAATATTTGACTTTTCTTACTCTTTTCTGCCACTGGATCCAGCTGGCAAGGGGCGAGAGAGTGAGGCTGATGCAGCGCAAATCTCCCTCACTTCAATAAATTTTCATCGAGCAAGCCACATTCTCATCTCCCATAAATGCGACAGTAAAAAGGTCCCAACTCCGCTTGGCGGGACATGTAGTCCGCATGCCAGAAAATCGCCTTCCCAAGCGACTTATGTATGGAGAGTTATGTACATGAAAGCGCTCCCAAGGCGGCCAATACAAGCGCTACAAAGACACCCTCAAGAGCTTCCTCAAGGAATGCGATATCGACATTCATGGCTGGGAAGCACTGGCTCTAGATCGCTCCGCATGGCGAGAAGCTGTGAGCCTCGGAGTCTCAAGATTTGAAGCAAGTAGAGTGGCTAGCGCGATAGAGCGCCGAACCATCAGAAAGCAGAGAGAAAAAGCAGGCCTATCTGCAACAGACAAAACTCACCCATGCCACATATCCGGCCGGCTTTTCAAAGCGAGGATTGGACTTTACAGCCATCTTCGAGTCCATAAGAAATGAGAAATGTGCTCATCTTCGAACACGAAGGATGAGCTATATATATATATGACTTTTCTTCGGCACATAAATGTAGGCCTATATATAATTCTCCTCAACGCTCAACCATTCCTGACACCACCAATAAGCCATAGAAAGATCACTCTTTTATTTCTGCAAGGCGGACTAGAGTTACCCCATGTAACTTTAGCGATGTAAAAAAAAGAGTGGGTGAGGAGAACAAGTAGTATTCACCCGTCAAAAAATAGCATGGCAGGACTTATCCATTGCGGACTCTATGCGAAAAGGATTGCGCAGAGTCCATTTTGGATAGGGATATGGATAATAAGTAAACATTAAGAGTTTGTATTGGAGAATAAATTCTTCTTTGTATTTTATTCATTCGGTACTTTACCAAAAATCTGTTTCCTACATAGATCACGCTCATTGCAAGAATTACCAAATGTTTCAATCTATCTACGAGAATTGTTGACCTCAATTAATTCTTCATTAGTTTGAGGCGCGAGAAGCTTTTTTTTTCAACAGATTTAACAAATACTGGTATTGCCAAATACCATTTTTTATCGCGCGTAGGATTGACGTTTTCCATATTGAATGACACCCCAAACGGATAATTTTGTCTATATTTCAGGAGATTTTTATGAATTTTTAAAAAGATTCTTAACATTTCCGGTTATTTCCAGGACTTTTTCGTATATGTTGTAACTTCAGGAGATTTCCAGGAGATCCACTGTAAAACAGAAGGCCGCGGAAAAATCTGTTTTAAGTTTTAAAATGGTTTAATTTAATGATTTACACCTAGGATAAGCGTGGGGCCTATAAAATTGCGGGCCCACTGCGGTCGCATAGATTGCAATGGCCTAAAGCTGGCCCTGCAAATTAGCGGCGTATGCTATGCCGCAGATCGACTAGTTCAAAATAAATAAATAACAAATTAAGAAAATAAAGGTAGATCAAAATGTTAAAAAAATTGTCCACGTCTCAGGATACTAGTAGCTAAATGGCGTACCAAATATCAAATTGAATCCAAATAAAAAAAAAAAGATTTATGATAAATATAAAAGAACCAAAAATCAATGTCTAGAATAGTAAAATAATATCTTGATAAATTTGAGTGTAATTCAATGTTTATAGTGGAATAATGGAGCCAATCAAATCTAGGAATACTCACCAATAACATTAAAGATTATCATCGGTAAACTAAATCCTTGAAGTATAGAAATTCATCTAAAATGAAATCTTGACATATAATAAAATAAATATAAAGAAATGAATAACAAGAATTACTTTCAACTATTGTATCGTCTTCCTGTAGACCACAATACACTGGGGCATTTGTCTTGAGTCCTACAGCAAAAGAAAAAAAAATACGTTTAAAACAAAAACCTGATTTAAGTGGAAACAACAAAACCAGAAAACACTGGGGCATTTGTCTTTAGTCCTACAGCAAAAGAAAAAGATACAATGTTTAAAACAAAAACCTGATTTAAGTGGAAACAACAAAACCAGAAAACACTGCAAATGGTATTTTCAAATATTAGTATCTGTCCTTAGAGTCACTTCAAGGTGTTTAGTTCGGTTAATGAATTATAGTACCACGTTACTGAGTCTCACTCGTTCATTAGGATTTTTACCCGAACCTATTTTAGAAACATTTTTGTAATGACGAAGATGAGCGATCGGGTAAATACTATCAATATGAAAGTATCTCTTTATGTTCTTATAATTCTAAGTGGAATTGGTGATCAGAAGAGTCTCCTTAGACACCTTTGTGTTGTTATAATTCTAAGTGGAATGGCCCAGGGTGATCAGAATAGAGAGTCTCCTTAGACAACATTGTGTTGTTATAATTCTAAGTGGAATGGCCCAGGGTGATCAGAATAGAGAGTCTCCTTAGACACCTTTGTGATCTTATAATTCTAAGTGGAATGGCACAGGGTGATCAGAAGAGTCTCCTTAGACACCTTTGTGATCTTATAATTCTAAGTGGAATGGCACAGGGTGATCAGAAGAGTCTCCTTAGACACCTACACTCTAAAACACCGAAGCCCACGTCGAGTTGTTTTACATTGCATCATTTAGTTACAAGTGTGGACTTATTATTAGCTTTGAAGAAAGTTTTTGCAGTATAACATCTCAAATGTTTACGTTGTTAATGGATCATAGCTTTTGCATGATGAATGATGATGTGATTAACTAGTGCATGTTGATGTGATTTAAATAGTGTATGGTGAAATATTATGTGAATTGCTATTCTATAATGAGTTTTGATGTTAAAATGTTTTATATGTTTCGGATGTTCCTTCAGAGTTGAAGATAGTTACTTCCTAATCCAAACTTCCCGCAGGACGACGGGGGATGGGAGCGGGCAGGGTTTGAACCCGGGGCCATCGATAAATCCGAACGACAGTCCAGCGAGCAAACCGCTCGACCAGGCAGCCATGATGTGATTATCTAGTGCATGATGAATGGTGATATGATAAAATAGTGTATGATGTAGGATGATGCGAATAGCTTTTGCATGATGAATGACTATGTGCTTAACTAGTGCATGTTGATGTGATTAAATAGTGTATGGTGAAGTATTATGTGAATTACTATTTAATTGTGAGTTGTGATGTGATTATCTAGTGCATGATGAATGACGATATGATTAAATAGTATATGGTGAAGAATGATGTGAATAACTATTGCATAATAAATGATGTTATGATTAAATAGCATATCTTATCTTCTTATCTTATATAATACAGACGTTACTTCAAAAAAGAAGATGGTTACGTCCTACGCGTCATGCATTTAATCATGCATATTAACCAGTGACTTAAATTCTGCCAGTTCACAAGTTTTCCTGGCTAGCTCAGGCAACCCATTCCATGCTCTTATTGCACTTGGGAATAAAGAGCGTTTGTACAGATATGATGTATAATGATGTGAATAATATTGCATGATGAATGATGATATAATGAAATAGTGTACGATGATTTGATTAAATAGTGTATGATGTAGGAGGTGTGAGTAACTTTTGCATGATGAATGATCATATGAATAAATAGTGAATGATAAATGATGATGTGATAAACTAGTGTATGATAATATGATGATGATGTGGATAATATTGCATGATGAATGGTGATATAAAATAGTGTCTGATGTATAATGATGTGAATACTATTGCATGGTGACTGATGATGTGATTAACTTATGTATGATGAATGATGATGTGATTAAATGAATGATGAATGATGATGTGATTAAATGAATGATGATTGATGATGTGATTAAATAGTGTATGGTGTATAATGATGTGAATAACTGGTGCATGATGAATGATGATGTGATTAAATAGTGTATGGTGAAGTATGATGTGAATAACTGGTGCATGATGAATGATGATGTGATTAAATAGTGTATGATGAAGTATGATGTGAATAACTGGTGCATGATGAATGATGATGTGATTAAATAGTGTATGGTGAAGTATGATGTAAATATTTATGTCATGATGAATAAGGATGAGATTAACTATTGCACAATGAAAGGTGATGTGATTAACTAGTGTATGATGTATAATGATGTGAATAATATTGCATGATGAATGATGATAGAATGAAATAGTGTACGATGATTTGATTAAATAGTGTATGATGTAGGATGATATGAATAACTATTGCATGATGAATGATCATATGAATGAATAGTGAATGATAAATGATAATGTGATAAACTAGTGTATGATAATATGATGATGATGTGGATAATATTGAATGATGAATGATGATATAAAATAGTGTCTGATGTATGATGATGTGAATACTATTTGATGGTCACTGATGATGTGATTAACTTATTCATGTTGAAAGAAGATGCGATTAAATGCATGATAAATGATGATGTGATTAAATAGTGTATGATGTATAATGATGGGAATAACTGGTGTATGATGAATTGTGATGTGAATATCTTGTGCATGATTAATGATGATGTGATTAAATAGTGTATGGTGAAGTATGATGTGAATAACTATTCCATGATGAATGATGATGTGAATAACTATGGCATGATGAATTATGATGTGATTAACTGTTGCATGATGAATAGTGATGTGATTTACTAGTGTATGATGTATAACTATGTGAATAATATTACATGATGAATGTAAATAGAGTATGATGTATGATGATGTAAATATGATGATGTGAATATGATGATGTGAATATGAAGATGTGAATATGATGATGTGAATATGATGATGTGAATAACTATTGCATGATAAATGATGATGTGTTTAATTAGTGCACAATGAATGGTGATCTTATGAAATAGTGAATGATATAGGATGCTATGAATAACTATTGAATGATGAATATGGGAATAAAAAACAAATACTGTATAAATATATGATTGATTATGATATGAATAAAAATTATATGGTAAATGATTACATCATTTATAAAATATGACGAATGATGATATGAGTGACTAAACTGTGATGAATGAATGAATATATTATGTAAAGTGAATATGAAACTAAAGTATTATAAATGATGATAATTAAGTAATGAGTAGATAGTTTATGATGAATGATATATTGTGAGATGTAACATATTAATAAGAATTGACATTTGGATGACATATTACAAGCAAATTTAAATGATGTTTGATGTATAATAAACATTGATGTACAACTTTTTTTGTTGGCCCAATTTGTACATTTTTTGTGTGACAATGAAATAGTGAATTTGCAAGTAGTTATTAAACTCTGACAATAGAAATATAATCATGACAAGAATAAAAGTTGGTAGACTTAAATGGAATCAATGTACAAAGCTGACTTGATACAGACCAAGAAAGAATGTCATTATTTTTATTGTCAATACCATCAAAACAACACTGTAGGAGAATATAGAGAATATGTTTTTTGTTTCTTTTCTTTTTTTTCTTTCTCTTTTTTTTTTTTTTTTTTTTTTTTTTTTTTTTTTTTTTTTTTTTTTTTTTTTTTTTTTTTTCTTTTTTTTTTCAGTTTTCTTTTTTTTTTCTTTTTTTTTTAATATGTAGAATTATTCAATGATAAATATTGTCTAATAAAAATACAATGATAATTCTACAAGATAAGGCAAACAAAAGTAAGAACATCTGGTACCAAAAATTGTAACTGAATACAGCTAGAACTGGTACAACATGTTATCACTTTATGATGGCCTGACCTGGAGAATTGTGTAATGAGAAATCAATGGATGTGTCTATGATGTGAGATACCTTTTTTTTTAAAAAAACATCCAATGAAAAGGTAGATTGTTTATGAAGAATGATGCAATAAAAGTAATTACGTATGATGAAAGTATAGATGATGGAAAAAAAAATTAACTTATAAGTTATATCATTTTTTTTCTTTTGTTTCTTTTTTTTTTTTTTTTTTTTCTCCTTTTTTCTTTCTTTCATTTTTTTTTCTTTTGTTTCTTTTTTTTTATTTTTTCTTTCTATTTATATTTCTTTTTTTTTTCTTTTTTTTTGTTTCCTTTTTTTAGAAAGATTTTTCTAAACATTTTTTTTTTGCCATTTCTGTTGATAAATAAAACACTTTGTGAAGAATGAAAAACATATGAATTCAAGTGGACATATTAGGTATATATTTGTGAACATGTTTAGGGCTCTATTCTATGAGGAAAAAAGAAAAAAATTGTCCCATGAATAATTCATCTACATGTCGAGGCAAACAAAAGTAAGAACAACTTGTATCAAATATTTTAACAGGAAATATCCTGAGGTAATACAAAATGTTTCACTTTTTGTTTGCCTGACTTGTAGAATTATATCCATATCAATGATTTCAAAAGACTAATAGATTTGATGACTTGCATTACAGAATGATATCTTCTAACTGATTTACAAGTAGTAATGGTACGACCTTGTTTATGCAGATGATTGATGAAATAAATAATTATGAGTAATTAATGATGACATATACATCTAAAGCTGATGTTTAGTGATGATGATAAATAATTTCATTTATTATATACAGAGCACAAAGAAATTATGTATGAAACATGAAAACATAAATTTATAATAAATGAGGATGAGGAATGAAAGCACAATGATGACATGTAATGAATAATGACATTTATATAAGACATATATAACTAATGTATGATAAATAACCATGTATGACTGTATGATGAGAGGTTTAACTAATTTATGAGTTAACTGTGATGAAAAATGAGGCAATATCTTGTAAATGATCATTCTACAAGTTGAGGCAAACTAAAGTAAAAACATCTTGTACCAAATAATGAGCTTGGAAAGCTTGGGACTGGTACAATATGTTATCACTTAATGTTGGCCTGACTTGGAGAATTATTCTCTAATGGATATTAATTTTATTAATGAGTTAAATTAAATTATGGGATGAGAGATGAATAGATGTGTCAATGATGTGAGATTGCTAATAGCTTTAATGTATTAAAATTTGAAACTGATGTACAATTAATAATGATAAATCGTTGCTTAATGCGGATGATTATGATGAATAAATTTATGCGTAATTATCAATGGATAGAAGATGTATGATGATATATATCTATGTATAATACAGAATTATAAAAATAATTATATATAAAAAATTTGAAACACTGCATTCCTCATTAATCTTTGGAATTGAAGACATTGAAATAATTATTATTATATATGTGAAGAAATATGTATGATTAATATATGAATGAAAAAATACAGCATATATAATTATTGTAATATTATAAATAAATGAAAAATGCATGAAGAATTATGACTTGAAAGTGAATAAATATGACTTGTTCTATAAATGATCATTCTACAAGTTGAGGTAAACTAAAGTAAGAACATCTTGTACCAAAAACATGAACTAGAAATGTTTAGAACTGGTACAACATGCTATCACTTTCTGTTGGCCTGACTTGGAGAACTATATGACGAGAGATAAATGGATAGTTCAATGATTTTAAATGATTAATGATTTTAACAACTTCTAATGAAGAATGAAAAGATTATAACAGTTTCAATGATTCATGATATTAAACCATAACAGATGCAGATGAATGGCAAGCCATTGCACTGGTGGCCATGAATGATATGATAGTCAATGCAAATTGAAAATGAGAGAAGTGATAAGTAACTGGTGAATATTTGATGAAGATATATGTACCTGATGGATAATATTACAAACATTATAATGAATGATAATACTTACATGATGCATTGTAAATGTTTAAATATAATAATGTACAATCAATGATGATTTAATAAAAAAAAAACAGCATTAGATAATGACATATATAAACAACAATAATAAATTATGAAGTATTGGATTAATTTAAAACATGTAGAAATGATCCATAATGAATAATAAGATATAAATTAAAACATAAAAACATAAAACATAATAAGATTTTTTTTGCTATTTTTTTTGTTTTCTTTATTTTTTTTCTTTTTTTTTATTTCTTTTTTCTTTTTTTCTTTTCTTTCTTTCTTTTTTTTTCTGTGTTTTATTTTCTTTTTCTTTTGTTCCTTTTTTTTTTATTTTTTATGTTTAATTTTTTTTTTCATTATAAGTGTACGTTTTTCTTTATTCAACGTTTTAAAGACTTATTCTTTAAATACAACTAATGTTACTAAAAATGTCTTATAGATTACAATACTACAAGTTGAGGCAAACTGAAGTAAATACATCTCGCATTCAAGACTTTAACTGGAGATGAACAGAAACAATACGACATATAATCACTTTCTGTTGGCCTGACTTGTAGTATAATCTATGCAATGATAAATATTTGTTCTGTGATCTAAAAGGAATAACAGTTTAAATGAAGATATGATACAGAAATGATAGATATTAATGGTACAGCAAACTTTTAGCATATAAATGATAACATACATTTAACTATGAAATGAATATTGATATATACATCTGTTGTATGATGAATGACCAAATAAAACTATGTATGACAGATGTTTACAAAAAAATATGCATGTGATAAACACAAATAAATATTTATAAACAAATATAACAAATATAAATATGACTAAAGGCAACCTGTGGCCTATTGTAATATTAATATATAACAACATATGACATGTATGATACATAATGATAAATCTAAC
>JADKLZ010001483.1:16285683-16310076 GCA_021533235.1 Biomphalaria straminea
AATGCTACAACAAAATAGAACCTCATGCTAACGTTATTCAAACTTTACTACAATCTACAACCTAGACCAAATAAAAAAAGCAGACTAGGTTTGCTTCCCTTTAGTTGTGTATTCGTCAAGCATTAGTCTGCACTGCCAAACTTGTGAAACTCATTTTCTTTGGGTTTACATTGGGTTTGGGGGGTCTTTTTTTTAAATTTATATATTTTTTTAAATCCCAAAACCCGCTTGAAGGAGGTGTAAGCTCAAAGGGCGATTTTAAACTCAAAGCCCCTCTTGGCTCAGTTCATAGAATTTATAATTTTTTTACTGCTACAGAGCTGTCAGGAGCAAACAGATTGGGACATGTTTGTGAACAACTGCCCAGACAGATGAACTGAACTGTTAATTCATAAATCAAGTTCTGTGAAAACATTATTATTTGAAAGAAGAAAATTAAAAACATTCAGCTACAATAGACCCTGGATGACCAATATAAAAATTAACATTTTGTCATCATCAAGATGTACATAAATGTCTATTTCTAAGCGCTGGTTATGAGTGTGTTGTATGTCTTCTTTTCGTGTGTGAATGTTGTTTGTATGTGCATCTATATCGTAAATATATGTTGTACATTATTTACGCTGAGGTTGTCAATTGTAGTCAAAACAAATTTCCATTTGTTTGGATCAATAAAGTTATCTTATCTTATCGTATTAAAAGTTTTTTTTTGTTTTAGTTTAATATTCAACCATGGTTCCGTGCTAAACAAAATAAATTTCAATTGCGCCCCCTAAAAGTGTCTATGTGGAATTCGCTGAAAACTCCCATAATGTGATTCGGTAGGCTTTTAAGAATGTAATGAAAAAGAAAAGGTACTTAAAGACATAATTATTATGACATAATTTTTCGCTTTTATTTGCACATAAACATTCTCAATATTGTAATAACCCTGTCCTGTAGTGGGTATATCAGCGCAAATGAACACCAGATGGATGGATGGTTACAAAGACGGAAGGGAAATGTGTTATTGAGGAGGGAACAATGTCATGATCAGTGGCGTAGCATCCATGGCGCGAGGGGGTTCAATGAACCCGGGCCCACGACCATTTAGGGGCCCACACCCGATGGTGTAAAAACCATGGTCCCAGGGCCGGATTTACCTTTATGCAACATAAGCTCTAGCTTAGGGCCTCCAAGAAAAATAAGGTAATTACAAACAATATCTGGACTTGTATGGGGCCCTATAACTCAAATAGCATATGGCCTATTGAACTCTAAAAATACGGCAATGCATAGCGCGTAGGGGCTTTATATCGTCTGGTCCAATGACTAATGACCAATTGTGGCCTGACTTACACTTCAAAACATAAAATTGTCTTAAAATATCTTAAACGTCTTATCAAACTTTATAATAACATCAAAACATTAACCCATGATACAGTAACAATTGAGAAGAGTTCTGAGCCCAAATACTATTTTCCTAATCACCTTTTCCAAACATTTACTCATACTGATATTTTTCTATTGCAAAAAAAATTAGGACAATAACTGACAATATAAACTAGAGTCTAATTGGTCCACTTAATTTCTCCTCCCACTTCCGAATTTTTTTGTTTACAGCTTTGAATTATAGTTCTGTAACAAAACAAAGTAACAAACATGTCTATTGAACAAAATGTAGCACCTACAAATTAGCGTTTTTAAAAATGTATGTTTCGAATATTTTATTCTGCGGTGATCCTTAAAGTCTTAATCTAAATATGTGGGGTATAGTATCTTTTCAAAGAACAAATCGGTTGTATTAGCGATGTAGTTAGGGACTGTAAATTCACATTAGAATATTTTTCAAGCAAAACATTATTCAAAAAGTCCTTTTTTAATAGGATGAATAATGAGCAGTAGATGTCAGAAAAATGCTGTTCTGCAGTGAAGAATGCAAGAAAAGGATTTGGCGTCGGAGCTTACAGAGCTCGCCTAGACCACCTAGCTGTCAAGAAAAAGGCTTCAACGTGACTGTTTTTTTTATTTTCGAATAATTTATTTTCGGTGGAAATCCTCAAAGTCTTAATCTAAATATGTGGAGGTATCTTATCTTTTCAATGAACTAATCGGTTGTATTTGCAATGCAATTTGTCTGTAAATTCATATCAGAATATTTTTCAAGTAAAACATTATTCAAAAGATCCTTTTTAATAGGATGAATGCTGAGCTGAGCTGTAGATTTCAGGATAATGCATTTCTGCAGGGAAGAATGCAAGAAAACGCTTTTGGCTTACAGCGCTCCCCCAGACCCACTAGCTGTCAAGAGAAAGGTCTCAACATGGCTATTTTTGTGTGTATGTGTGAGTGTGTTTTTCGCCGAATGTTGAGAAACAATGCTTTAATTTTATATCTAATATATATGCTTTACGCGCGTTTATGCTTAGTGTTAGTGTTTACTGTGCGTTAGGGTTAGGAAAAAAATCGCCCCTTCCTTCATGTAGGCCCTTATTGTTTCAACAAAAGCAGCCGCTTGTTCATTGTATTCACTGCGCTTAATAGTACCGGTACTTCTATATGATCATAAATTGTTTTTTTTGTCAGCTGTATTCATGAACTTTTAGTAAATGTACCGATACATACACACTACTGATATTTGTCATATGGGGGGAGGGGCCCATCAACACATTCTTGAACCCGGGCCCACGGGTACCTTGCTACGCCACTGGTCATGATGGATGGTTGTTGATTTCGCCTTGCTCCGTACGTTGTGTGTTTTGTCATTGCTCCCTTGGCGTTGAGTTGTCTTCATTAGATTATTACAATAGTTTAGTAAATGTTAGTCAGGCTGTCAAGCACTTAATGAAAGGGGGTGATACAATAATAATACACCAACACTTGGCTGTGACACACAATTTGATCGGTAAGGACACTCGCCAAGAGGTTCTCTAAATGCTGTACTGGGATAGACCTATTCTGACCGACAAAACGGTGGATTTCAATCGCCCTGATCTTCTTTTCATTGATAAAAAGGGAAAGACCGCTACCATTATCTACATTTCCGTACCACTGTCTCATAACTTATGAAAAACTGAGATAAAAAAACTAAGAAAATACAGGAACCAAGGCTTAGAGATTAAGCGAAACTATCCAAAATAACAATATACCCCATTGTTATACCAACCGAGGGGATAATAACAACTGACCTCGCAGATGCCTTCAAGGCTCTTGGCATTCCTAGGAACATTCTCGTTGCCTGACAGAGGGCGATACTGCTGCAGACCTGCCACATCACCAGAAACAGTGGAAACTGATTAAAGGACTACGATGAATTTTTGTTTCCCTTTAACGAAACTCGACCCTTGCTGCGCCAGAGAATGAATACTCGTTCTTTTCTAACATAATAATAATGGCCGCCGGAAGCTATGGTGCGTTTCTCTTCTCTCTGACTTCGTACACTTTTTAGCGAGATAAAGGAAGTATTTGTAGATTTAAAGATTTTGTTCTATTTGAAGTATATTCTTATCCTAGACTAGGGTCGCCATTTTTACTGCGTCACTTCTATCTATGTTTGCTAGATAATAATAATAATAATAATAATCTTTATTGTCCGTAAGGAAATTTGTCTTACAATTTGTGCATTATACAAAACAAAACGTTATTTAAAAAAAAAATGTACATTCACACCAGACTCACTCACAATTTATATATGAAAAGTTTACATTAGATTGGTTCTATTTAATGATCTGATTGCCAGAGGAACAAAAGAGTTTTTGTGTCTGTTTGTCTTTGCTATCGCTGTCTTGTATCTCTTTTGTGATGGTAAAATAACAAAATCCTGACCCAAAGGGTGATTTTTATTTCTAGAATCTTCTTAGATTTTGTAAGGATGTTTGCCTCAAACAGTTGCCCTAATGGGGTTTGTTTTTTGCCAATGACTTTACCAACAGCGTTTAGGATTCTCTGGAGTTTATTTTTATTCTTAGTACTTAGATTGCCATACCAGGCAGTGATATTAAAATGTAAAATATTGCCGATGTGAGCGTGATAAAACATAGCCAATGCCTTTTCGCTAATATTAAAAGAGGACAGTTTTCTCAGTAATCTTAATCTTTGCTGCCCTTTTTTGCTGATATAATCTGTATTTGCTGTAAAATTTAATTTATTGTCTAGGCATAAGATTCGCTAATGGGAAGAAAAAACCCACGGAAAAATCCCTGCTTTTTTTGATGGGGACAACATTGACAAGACTGCTTCCTTAGCATGGCTCAAAGCAGGCCATCTCTACCCTGAAACTGAAGGCTTTATTACAACAATACAGGACAGAGTAAATAGGACAAAAAAATTACGAGAAACTAAAACTCAATATTGTTGACAAATGCGGAAAATGTGGAGATGTGGGCGAGTCAATTGAACACATAATGGCAGGATGTTAGGCACTATCGGAATCTGCCTACATAGGTCGCCATAACCAAGTTGCAAAGCTAATACACCAGCGCTTGGCTTTGACATACAATTTGATTTGGAAGGATACTACTCCTTATTACAAATTCTCGCCACAAGAGGGTCTCGAGTCGTGGTTATTAAAGTTTATAACATGGTATTGTAATAACTTAAGTGAGGCAACTCAACGAGGCAAGGATTTTTTTACAGGCCATCACATAAACAGGTAGAACAACATGTCTTGATCACAACATCTTTATCAGCTCTCCTCTTTCATTCTTATTTATACAAAAATTGTCTAAATCTATGAAATTTTAATTAATTAAAAACAAATTACAATAATTCATTAATTGATATGATTATTTAAGTAGAGCTCTAAAGATCTAGGCCTAGATCTAGTTCTTCATCCAATCATTACAAGCTGTTGCCATTGTTTTCTTTGTAAGACGATATTCATAGCTCCCCCTTAAAAGTTTGTCTGGGAAGTTACATCAGCACTGCTAACATAGATGACAAGGTAGACATCCGTGTTGCTTTGGTAGACTTCAAGGTTTAAGAATGTCAACAGAGAGGACTCAGCATATCTACAAAACTGACAATCTACAGTTCTGTAATCTTTCCTAGACTCTTATATGCGAGTCCTTGGCTTCTTTTGACCGCCACATTTTTTTGTTGACCCGTAATGCTAATCAATTGATTGTTATTTGGAAAATGTTCGTCTATTCTTCTCGAATTTTTCGTTGTCTCTGACATTTTATCAAAAGTTAGTAAAGTAATTGAAGCTAGAATTTCAATTGAACATGTTCTCTTTACAAAAGGTTATTGAAGAGCTCCCGTATGGAAACGGTTGAACATTATACTAGTGTTTCTCAGCTGCTTCCAAAGAGGCAGCTCATGCACTGATCATGCGTAACTTCATAGAACAAAGCCTGGAATAACAAAAAAAGGCGAATGATCAATTTTGTTGATTTCATGAAAGCGTTCGACGGCGTCCATCGCAAACCACTCTGGCAAATAGCAAGAGAACATAGCAACACCCAAAAATGTGTCCAGGCTCTGGAACATTTCTATAGCAAATCAAACGGTTGTGTCAGATGATAGATGGAACTCTTCAATATCCAGATGCGGGTGTGTGAGAAGGGTTTATCTTCTCCTCATTTCCCTTTCGTCTAGCCATAGACGATTTCATTCAGAGCAACACGTGACTCAGACTCTATTCAGTATCCTATGACTGATTGACGAACTAGGTTTTGCAGACGATATAATATTGTTTGTTAATACAATTGAATAGTTGCATTACTTTATTACTTATTGTGTGTATTACTTGTTGTGGGCATGGGCGCCCGAAGGATTTTTTGCAGGGGGGTGCAAGTCGCCATTCATGGATCAAAGTCGTAACTGCAACTTTTTTATTGCAAAAAATATTAAATAAAAGAAATGGCGCTCCACGCCACCCATACCTATATGATATTAAGTTCACACTAAATACTTGTTTCATGAAATAAAAAAAAAAACTAACAATTTCGTAAGTTTATTTGTGAGGCCCATACATCCCGACGGTTGATCAAACAAAAAATGCTAACGTTGCCAAATCTGTCAATAACTTTACTACTGCATTGCTTCTCGTTGCGATGGACAACCCGGCGATGAATGCTTATCTGCAGTGCTGATATTCTTAATAATGTAAACAAAAAAGTTGAACTGAGCATTATTACTGCTTGAAAAGTGAAACGTTAATGTAAAGTAGTATTCTGTAATAACTCCCGAAATCCAAACACATTTTTGTTTGTTTTTCTCGGTGTGTCTGTCGACTACAAATTTTCGGTAACATACAACTGAATACCCCGTTTTCCTGCCAGCAGGCTCGCTTTTTTCAATTTTTTTTTATTATATCATTAATGTGCCTGATGTTGAGTGGCCAATTAAAGATGGCCATACTGCAACATCATGGAAACTGGTTCATGAAAAGAGGAATAATTGACAATTAAACGACAAATCAGAAACACATGACAAGCAGGCACTGATTACACATGCAGTTTGTCATGTTTCACTTACAGCCATTACTTTAAAAACGCCAAGCAGTCAAAAATCTTCTCAAAGTTGTTACATAAAGCGCGAATGATTTCGTATTTCTCAGTCAATTGTGTTTCACACAAAAGAGTTAAATTTAGCATCAACGCTTTCTCTTGGGGCTTTTATGGAAGAAAAAGATAATCTTCTGGATGACACTAACAGCATTCAGGTCAATAATAATAAATTTCAGTTTGTGGGACTCGCAACGGACAATGTCTGCTTTAGGATATTTTTCACTAATTGCCTGAACACAGTTTTAAATGCTACCCATCACAGGGCAGCTATCATTGCTTTGGCCGAATATTTTGTCCATGCAGTGGCGTAGCATCCATGGCGCAAAGGGGTTCAATGAACCCGGGCCCACGACCAATAGGGGCCCAAAACTGTGGCGTAGGAATCATGGCGCGAATCAGTTCATTATTTGTTGGTTTACTTGAAACACTTTGAAGTCTTAACTCTGTTAAGAAGTTGTAAAAAACATTGACTTTTACGACACTATTACTTATTTGCAGTCCTAACTGAATCAAAAGTTATGACATAATTACTTTTTTTTAAAAAAGGTACGATCTTTACATTGGAATGTCTTTACATTTAGATTACTCTTTTTTTTTTTGGTCATACACTAACTTTGTTTGTATTGGCTAAAGTGGGGCCCACCAAGATGTTTTTGAACCCGGGCCCACGGGTACCTTACTACGCCACTGTGTCCATGTGAAAAATGTACACAATGTATTCGCTGATATTGCCTGATAATGAAGTTGGACACAGGCAGTGCGTCTCTCTTAACAACAGTTACCAAACCAATGAATTCTTATCGAGTACAATTGCCATAAACAAATCCAACGCTCAAACACATCTCTTCGGTGCCAGAGATATCTGCATTTTATTAATGAAATATTAAGAAAATGCAGTTTGTCACAAGCCTCTTCCTCTAGTGCTCAGACGTCACGATCTGTTCTTGTGGTGTTGTTAGATATCACTAGCTTTTAGGAGAGAAGTCTTGTGCCGCCGGGGATTGTATTTTGAATAATAATATTGAACAATGACGATCTAGGATTCAACTGAGTAAATGCCTTGATAAATAAATACTAGAACTCTTATTTAAACTCAACATAAGTACAGCTATGTACAAATAAACATTAATAGAGTCCGCAAATCAACAAAGACATAATTTTTCTTAAAAATCTAGATCTACAAAATACATGCGACTGATATCAACCAGATTCAAACTCGGACTAAATTAATTCTAGTTCTGCCGACAACTTGCCAGCAAGCCTCCTTCTCAGCTAATCCTCCCAACCAATCACATCGACGCATCCAGGTCATGTGACCGAGATTATTGGAACAAACAAAAAATATAAATTCCTGGAACAATCTAAAAATAGCTGCTGGGTTATTTTGACCGGTGAAGTGAACTTGTGCAGAGAACAGCATGCCTACGTGACACAGTTAATTCGTGCTACTGCTGCTCGTATATTTCTTGCTGCTGCCAGTGCTCCGCCGATACAAATCAACGTTTTGACGTCTCTAAGGAGGTTTTCTTGGAGGTTCAGGCAGTGTCGATTTAAATTATTCCGACATCGAATTCCAGCGGTGGTTGATTTTGAAACCAATACGATGCCAATGCCCACACATTCTCGTCGTATGACCTCTAAACCATCCATTCAAATTGTTTTTTCCTTTTTGTTTTCCTCCTTTTTGTTTTTTTGTTTTTCTTTTTTATTTCTTTATTTCTTTTTTTTCTACTGTGGTTGATTTTGAAACCAATGCGATGCCAATGCCCATTCTCGTCGTATGACCTCAGAACCATCCACTCGAAGTTTTTTTTTCTTTTCATGTGTTTTGATAGAAAATCTATTTTCATCTTTTTTTTTTTTTTTTTTTTTTTGCCTGGTATTTTTTTTTTCTTGTGGCCAATACGTCTTGTTCTGTCACACTATACTCTATACATTAGTCTTATTTGGGGGAGGGGGCCAACCTAGATATTCTTGACCCCGGGCCCATGGATACCTTGCTACGCCCCTGATCTGATAGGAGTGTACTACAACTGTACTCCAGTCTGCTGAGGAAGCACTACTTGTTCAGTTGCTACTTAGATTTTAGTTGATCTGGTGTGCAAAACATTGGCTAGAATTTGGCTACACAGAATCCAGGGGGGTGCAAATGCACCCCTTTGCACCCTCCTGCGGGCGCCCATGGTTGTGGGTATGTGTAATAAATATCGAAGCTTTATTTGTAAAACAAAATACAATTAGGACTCTTTTGATGGTCATAGATTACATGTATACCTCGAGCTCAAGTTTGAAGAAGAAAGAAGATAAGCTAAAATTCAATTTCTAATTTAGACTATTGCATTATTGACTTGTCACCTTGTTATAGGAATTGTTAAAATGTAAACACATACATAGTTTTAACAAGACAAAAAAAAAGTTCGCTTTTAGAAGACACTTCAGGGTAAAGGTGATTGTGACGTTGACAACAATCTGAATCACTTGACTATCAATGGGAAGTAATCAGCGTTGGAGTCAAAGCATTAAAATAAAACTGAGTTGTATCCCATGGTCTATATTATAGCAGTAAGCGAGTCTGCCACAGACGGCAGGGTGTTGGCGATAGAGAAGAACGTAGACAAATTTGATTTATTTTGAACATTCTACCTTCCATTGTTTTACACCAGGCATGTCAAACTCATTAAGGTGTATGGGCCGCATAAACAACTTACTATGACCTGAGGGGCCGCAGCAAAAAAAATCAGTTTTAAAACAGCTTACTAGTTTTATGTAAATTAGAAATGATAAAATATAATACAATAATTAATGGCATACCTGTCCCTTAGCTAAATTTGTAGTACTATTGGCGAATTAAAAATTACTATGATTACGCATTATTTTCTTTGTCCTGATGCTTGACATCTTTTCTGGGATACCATTTTATTAATGTCATGTTAAAGTTTGTTTGTCACTGACGCTTTCATCACAGATGACAAATTTTGATCAGATAATCTCGAACGGTGAGATGTTTTAATAACTTTTATTATGGGAAATAACTGCTCATAGAGGCCAGTGCATGCAAAAATTGCTAGAATTCTAGATGCAAATTTCCGCAATTTAACGAACCGTTCAGGGTAAATGACTGTAAAATTTTGGCACAGCCATTTCAATAATCTTCAACGTAGAACCTGACTTTTATTCTATCAGCTCTAGTTGCACATTTCCAGCAGCATTTTCAGAATCAAATCAGATCGCGTGATCGAGAGGCTAAGTGCCCTTAACTTGGCTTGGCTACCTAGAAGGAGGTTCGAGGTTCAACACCCGACTTGGGCAGAGTGCCTAAAGGCAGCACAGAAAACCAACTCCTAGATGCCCCCTCCCCACTGGTCCACAAATGAGATTGGACTAAAGCGCTCCAAGCATGCTATAAGCATGAAAGTAGCGCTATATAAAAAGTATAATAATAATAATAATGCACTGAAAATGAGCAAATATAAAATTAGCATCAGTCTCTCACTCTCTCTTATTTTTGCAAGTAACTTTGTATCAAAACCATTTCATTTCATGGTTGGTGCGCCATACCTTTAGTAGACTAGCTAGCTTTACCAAAGATAAATTGTACTGCATTTTCAGCTCCTGTCATTTCTCTGAAATTATCCTCGCTTGTTATGCATTGAACAGTACTCATGTAGTTCCTGGTATATGTAAAAATTCCTGCTAAAAGCCCTTATGAATATAGCCAACTGTGCTACACCCGTTATGTCAGTTGACTCATAGAGACCCAATGAAAATAATTCAAAATCAGCTCTGTCATTCTTTAATTGTTCAAGCAAGCTGACTGACATGACATTTATCTATCTGCAACAGTGTCACTAGTTAACGCTATTTCTTTGAATGCTTTCTCCTTTTTTGTGTTGAATAAATGACTTCGGCTTTAACGAAACACTCTTTTATAAAATCACACTTATTAAATGATTTGAAATGGCTTGCAATGAAGTTTGACATAATGTAGCTTGCTTTCACTGCAAACTCACCCTCGTTGTTCAGTTAAGCAAATACTATTTTTCCATTCAAGTAGTTTGTCATCTCTTGTTTTCCAGCGTAATAGTTTACCATTATTTTTATAATTTTTTTAGGTGGCCAAGCGGGCCGCATGCAAGGTGGTCGCGGGCCGCATGCGGCCCCCGAACACCCAGTTTGACATGCCTGTTTTACACGTTAGAGATTTTTTTAGTAAGACTCGCACACAGTCCAAGTAATACCACTGTCTCTATTAGAAATAGTGTTAAGCCTAAAGTTCTTGTATTGTTAGTTGTCACTCCATTTTCTGATCTCCAGATTCTCCACAGGACAAATGTGGACAACATTATGCATTGAATTTAAAGTCTGCACTCATCTTTGGGTGTATGTAGACAGGGCCGGACCTACAGGTTGCGGGGCCCTATGCCAAACGGATTGCGCGGGGCCTAATTTGGGTTGTGGAAAGGATAATAAGTGAAAGATTTTGTATTAAAATAATACATTAGTCTATGCATTTTATTTATAGTTTACTGTAAAAAATATTGTCAAATTAACTTTACGAGCCATCCACAGTAGATAGTAGTTTTCCAACAAAAAAGGCGATGA
This sequence comes from Biomphalaria straminea, assembly GCA_021533235.1. Lineage (NCBI taxonomy): Eukaryota > Metazoa > Mollusca > Gastropoda > Planorbidae > Biomphalaria > Biomphalaria straminea. Next base: position 16,296,777 of record JADKLZ010001483.1, read on the forward strand.
ACATTCAGATCTGCCATTTAGATTCACTATCGACTAACAAAGCGCGGTGCCCACTGCGGCCGTATACGTTGCAGTGGCCTAGGCTCGGCCCTGTATGTAGAGATGAGCTGTATGACTGAATGGTAGAGACTATCTGTACAATACAAATGACAAGTAGTGAATAGTAAAAGAAAGATATTAGCTAATACAACTCACGCGCACGGATGAGAGATTGCTAATTTATTTATTTTTATTTTTTATTTGCGCAATGTGTGTGTAACAAAACATCAAGAAACTAGAAATAGAGCCGTACAATGTATTGCAAACAAATATTTACATTTGATTTTAGAAACCTCATTTTTCCTTCTTCGTTCTCATTATTATGTTGGAACGTTCAGATGACTAGACCAGGGGTGGGCAAATTACGACCTGCGGACCACATGCGGCCCGCCGAAGTGTTTTAAGCGGCCCGCGAAAACCTAAATAAATCATTGTAAATATATAGAGAAGTTATTGAAACTTTTAATTCTTATCACTTGTAATGAGGAGACTAAAGAAACATTGTCTATAAACGTCTTGCTAAAGAGTTAAAAAAAACGAAGATTATATTTAATGGTAATACTATATATATTACTATACTTTACAATACTATATAAATTCAGTAAAAGACATATGGAGCTTTGACTAAGAGAAACAACCTTTTTAATAAAATAAAGAAAATATTCCAACCAGAATCTAGTCACTGGAAAGTTTACACAAAGCTACATTGAATTCACTAAATTGTGAGGCTGCTAATATAACAAAATGTATATCATGCTCAGGGAGCCGTCCCCAGGCATAGTCGAAGTATGCAGCTGCCAAGGTCCATCTTTTCCTTTATCTTGTATATTCTTATATTATTCGGGGCCACCAAATTCACTCCGCCCATTGCCTCCAATTAGCCAAGGCCGGTCCCGACTGGCAGTTCCAAAAAGTATGTGAAGATTTGGAATTAAAACATTCTGATGTTCGGTAACACAGTTGTATTCACTGGCCAATCATTTCATCAATATGAAATCTCAAGTAAGAAATTGTTAGGTCCCTTGATGGGCATTAACTGTGACCTTTTCCTAATAATTTTAATGATGAGTTGAAGACAGACTTCATGTTTATCATCGGAAGCATTATATTTTGTTGAAATGTATATACATCTTTACTTACTTACTTACTTAGGTCCTCCCGCGCCGTTCGGCGCATTGGGCGGCAAGCTGTCTCCATAATGATCTGTCATTGGCAATGTCTGAAGCCTCCTCCCATCTGGTGTCCACTGTTTTGAGGTCCTCCATAAAGGTATGACGCCAAGTTATACGAGGACGTCCCTGTTTGCGTTTTCCTCGTATTGGCCTCCATGTCATCGCAATTCTTGGTATGCGTAGTTCATTTTGTCGTAGAACATGTCCCTCAAACCTCATGCGACGTTCTGTCACAACCTCACTGAGTGTTCGACTCCCAGTTCGGCATAGGATTTCCTTGTTTGAGACTCGATCTGTGTAACTGACTCTCAGAATCCGTCTCAGCCATTCTTGTTGAGCCACATTTAGTCTCTTCTCAATTTTGACAGATGACTTCCATGTCTCACATGCATATGTTGCAGTTGGAATGACAATTGTGTTGAGAAGGTGTATTTTTGTCTCGAGTCCAATGGCTTGGCTTGTCCAAATAGGCTGCAGCCTTTGGAAAATGCTCCCTGCCTTTCCTATTCGGCACACTACATCATGGTATGCATCCCCATCATTTGTTATGATGCTGCCAAGGTAAGTGAACTTGTCCAACTCTTCAAGCGTTGACTCGCCAAGTCTGACAGGGGCACCCTTTGCCTTATATCCCACTCGCAAAATTTTTGTCTTATCCAAGTTTATGCGGAGGCCAATTTTGGGTGCCTCTCTATCTAGGCTCTCCGTCATTTCTTGTATACTTTTATTTGTCGCCCCGAGTAGTGCAACGTCATCGGCGAAGTCCAAGTCCGTCATTCGGTTTTGTTCACACCATGGAATACCAAAGGCAGTCTGGTTCATTGCTTTCCTCATTATGTAGTCGATGGCTAGGAGGAAAAGGAAGGGAGATAAGATGCACCCCTGTCTCACACCTGTCTCGATGCTAAAAAACTCTGTGGTTCCTCCTTCTGTTTTAATGCAGCAACTAGACTGACTGTATAGGTGTCGTAGGATCTGGACAAATTTTTCTGGGATGCCGTATTCTCTAGCTATTTTCCATAGTGATTCTCGGTGGACACTATCAAATGCTTTCTTAAAGTCTACGAAACTGATCGCTAGCCGTTGTTGGTACTCAAGACTTTGTTCTATGATATTTCGTAGAACGAAAATCTGCTCTGCACAAGATCTGCCTCTTCGAAATCCTGCTTGTTCTTCTCTGAGCCTCTCATCTACAGACTGTTGAAGCCGTCTTAACAAAACAGTGCTGAAAACTTTGCCCGGGACAGAGAGGAGAGTAATTCCCCTCCAGTTGTTGCAATCTGCCAAGTTGCCCTTTTTTGGAAGACTTACAATGACTCCTTTTTGCCAGTCCTCAGGGACTTTTGAAGTTCGCCAGCAGAGATTTAAGAGATCAGTCATTCTGTTAACAATGCACTGACCTCCATGTTTTAGCATTTCTGCTGACACCATGTCTAGCCCTGGTGCTTTGTTGTTCTTTAACACTGCAATGGCCATGGTAACTTCCTCTGCAGTTATTGGGTCTGTCTTGACCTTGAGATCATTGTCCGGAGAGGGGTCCCTGAATGTGTAAGTCAGGTCTGGCGAAGGTTGGTTAAGGGTCTCTTTAAAGTGCTCGATCCATCTTGCATCCTGCTCTTCTTTCGTTAGCAAAGTTTTGCCTTGCTTGTCTTTTATTGGTGCTCCATGTCCACTCTTTGCTCCAGTGAGATCTCGGACAATACGATGGAGCGTTTTTGTGTCGTTTCTGCTTGCGGCTGCTTGCGCCTCTTGACCCTTCTGTTCAATCCAGTCACGTTTATCTCGCCGACAGCTTCTCTTTACTTTCAGGTCTGCTTCCCTATAAGCTTCTTCCGCTAGGCTGCGATCCTGTGTTTCATTTTTCTGATCTCGTCTAAGTTTGGCCTCTTTCCTCTCATCGATCAATTTCCATGTTCTGTCTTGTATCCACCGTTCCTTGTATGAACCTCGCCTCCTTCCAATAATTTCTTCAGCGCACTCAATAGTGGTATCTCTAAAGTTGGCCCACTCTTCTTCAAGGGTCAGTATATCTGCAAGAGCCTCGAAGCGGTTCTGTAGTTTCAGTTGGAACTGTGCTGCAGTATTGCAGTCTTTAAGCTTGTCTACGTTAAATGGGCGGGGTCGTGTGGCTCGTTTTGGTTGGCGTTTCAGTCGGAGCTTACATTTTCCACTGACAAGGTAGTGGTCTGAGCTAATATCCGCTCCTCTGCGGGTCCGCACGTCTAATAGAGATGACCTCCATCGTTTGGAGATGCAAATGTAATCTATCTCGTTGAAGGTCTCTCCATTTGGTGACCGCCATGTTTTTTTGTGAATTTGTTTGTGCTTAAAATATGTGTTTCCAATTGAAAGGCTGTTGGATGCGCAGAGAGAAATCAGGCGTTCGCCGTTATCACTGATGTCTTCTGCAGAGCCATATGGTCCCATTACATATTCAAAGCCAGTTCGGTTAGGACTGATTTTGGCGTTGAAGTCTCCCATCAGTAGAATAAGGTCATGAGTGGGTGTTTCATCAAGTGTAGTTTGAAGTTGATTATAGAAATCATCTTTGATGGTATCTTCTGCATCCTCTGTAGGGGCATATACTTGGATGATAGTAATTTTAATTTGGTTTGTTTGGAGTCGAGCTGTAATGATGCGGTCACTGACTGGCTTCCAAGCAATTAGTGCTGAAGCTGCTATTTTAGACATGATGATTCCTACACCCCCAGTGTGCTCCTTATCGTGTCCTGAGTATATTATGGTTTTGTCATCATTAACTGTTTGCCCACTTGATGTCCACCGCATCTCGCAGATTCCAAGGATGTCCAGCCGGTAGGAGTCAAACTCTCTTAGAAGTTGGGCCAGTTTGCCGCATTGATTTAGGGTTCTTACGTTCCACATGCCTATACGAGTAGGCTTCTTTGCATTGAAGGGCTTGCCATGTATCGGGTATTGGACTTCCTTTTGGGTTTGGTCCAACACCGTCATCGGAGTTTGGATGCCCTCGCCGCATGTTTGATTTTCATTATGTTTAAAGTTTGCCGTTTCTGTAGCAATAGTGTTTTTTACAGGGTGGGGTCGCTAGCCCCACGCCAAACCCTCCTCCTTTTTCACCCGGGCTTGGGACCGGCAAAGATGGCGGAGTTCATCTTAAATATATATATATATATATATATATATATGCGGCCCGCCTACTACCCAAATTTCATTAATGCGGCCCTCGGTTGAAAAAGGTTGCCCACCCCTGGACTAGACCAATATATGCAAGGAACTGTGGTTTCCTATTCAGGGAGCTCTCCAAATAGTTTTTCTTTTCTATTTGGGTGTTTTGGGGCCAGTGTGTTGTACGGGCCTCTTGGTAAAGAGAGCAGTTTTGAAGGACATGGTCAGCATTCTCTGGTGACATTCCACACGTACAGATTTCTCTGTTTTCAATATTGAGGTTCCTGAACATATGTTGTCTCATTCTGTTGTGCCCTAGGTCAAAGGTTAAAGGTTGATCTTGTCTGGATATCTTATAATAGGCATCATTTTTCTTGTGATTCGGATGAGAGCTTGTCCATCAGTTATTTACTCTATTCACTATTAGTTTCTTCATTTCTTCTGGATAGAGTGCAATGTTTAATGAAACACCATTTAAAAAGACAAAACTTTAGAGACACTTAAGTACTGAAGACTAAAAAGTAAAGTAACAATAAGACATAGATCACTAAACCATCATCTGAAGACATATGGAAATACTCAGAAAGACTAAAAAGTAAAGTAACAATGAGACATAGATCACTAAACCATCACCTGAAGACATATGGAAATACTCAGAAAGACACCAAGTTACAGTTCTTATTCCATATGCTGGGACAAATTTGAAAAGTGCTTCTTCATCTCCAGTGCTATTAGAGCATGTAATGCGTTGCCAGAATCAGCCTATTTAAAGTCATTGATGAACTCGTATGGCTGTATTGACACATGGACGCAATTATTTTCTCTTCTGAAACTTCGTCTCTAAGTTATAAGACAATAATAAAATGTCATAAAATGTCTCCCTCTTACAGAGACCGATGTTGACACTTCCTATACTGCTTGCATAAAAAAAAATCAGTATCTCACAATGTAAAAAAAAAAACAAAAAAAAACTAAAATTGGAAAATAGAACAAGCTTACTTAAACCATTGCGTAGAGGTAAAGTGTCTATGTCATATGAATATTTTAACATTACGCCCTCTTGTTATATGTATTAAAGTCCTCGGAGTTTTGTTGAAACAGCTTAGTCACTAAGTCAATGTATTTTATGTAACATATTTCAAAGATGCGGTCTATTCATACTGATCGACTGAAATACAAAGTTGTCTAGTGTGTGGGTGTGTGTATGAGAGCGAGAGAGAGAGAGAGAGAGAGCGAGAGAGAGAGAGAGAGAGAGAGAGAGACTTACATACGGGTAGATAAATATACAGATGTACAAACGAATGGAAAATACTAAGAGACAGAACGACAGAAGCTAGACAGCTGATTAATGGATGGATGAATGAAAGGGTGGATAAATGGACTGACGAAGGGATGGGCAGATAGATAGATAGATAGACGGATGGACGGACGGACAGACAGACAGACAGACAGACAGACAGACAGACAGACAGATAGATAGATAGATAGATAGATAGATAGATAGATAGATAGATAGATAGATAGATAGATAGATAGATAGATAGGAAATCTAAAATTTCTCAGCCTCCAATCTGTCCCTTCTATATTCACCTTGCCACAAGACTAGAAGTCAGTCAAGTTGAACTGCGTCACGTTGATACAATAGCATTCGAACCTAATCCAGGGTCTATTGTTAAAGCCAAGATGTTGGCAGAACATCAAATACCTCCCCTCCCTTCACACACACACACAGAGATAGACACCCACACAGAGTACTTAAGGCGACACTTTGATGTCAGATATTCCTCCTCCTCTTTTGTACCTCCCCCCCAAAAAATGTTTTCTATCACAAAAGCAATAACGAAATAAAAAAAAATTAAAGGTGAAGACTCATGTCTTTATGAATATTTAACAGAGCAATGGGCCATTAGATGGGCCCCCCCCGCCTCCTCTCTGCATACACTGTACGGCAAATACACAGTCCAAGGAACCCATTGTCACCCCTTAGGGTGGGGCACCTAGAGCGTAGGCTCAGATAATGGAAGCCTTTGACAAAACCCAAAAGGGCAACACTAGAAAGAGAGTGTGTGTGTATGTGTGTGTGTGTGTGTGTGACTCTATTTAAGAGTATGAAAGAATACAAGGGAGAGGAGTGTAGAGAGGGGGGTACAATCAGAGAACAACTGACAAAAGTGGCTTTCAATCTATCCACACAGACTGGGGCGTGAGAGACTGTGGATTGATGGAGACACCAACAGGACATTTTGAAATAAGGGAGAGAATCTCAACGGAGATCCATCAGAATGTATCCAATGTTTGTAAATAAATGGGTGTGTCATTGACACGATCTGAGTTAAAATACAAACTGCTTGACACCGGCCTTGCAGGTTTACACATCATTTTTATTTGGGGGGGGGGGGGAAACTAAAAGGGAAAAAATGTCATAAGAATTATTAAGAACTGATAACCTGGAGATAGAAACAGTGTAGTCTACGTACCACGTTGAAGTAACACATTTACACTTCAAAATAATACTGTCATAATTACACAAATGCGTCTCAACATTTCTATATTCAATACACATCAGATTAGAACCGAGTGAATTAATGTTCTATGACGAGGGAGGGATGCTGGCTCTACCACTTCATTTCCAGCACATCTAACTGTGTTAACGTCATCATTGCCAGTAAGATAAAGGCGTTATCTAATAATAGGAGCAGCCAGATCTATTCCTCTTTCAACATTTACACCATTCCAAATTCACACTTAACCCTATCCATCCAGACTTACTTAATAACACTGTATACCTTAGGTCACACGATGACCCAGTGATCACTGTAAAAAACAAACTAACGCAAATTAAACATTATGGTTGTGTCACTAGGCCCTCTGGGATCGCTAAGACCTTCCTTCAGGGAACAGTACCAGGAAAAAGAAGAAGTGGCAGACAGAGAAACCGATGAGAAGACAAAACTAATTTTTTTTTTATTGAACGATTTGACTTCGAACTGGAAGGCTCAAGCCACTACACGAACCACTGTGCCAGCGAAATGCTTAAGAAATTAGAAGGTTTCATAATTATCTATTGTTAGTTTCTGGTCTCTCCACTCAGAGCCCAGCTCTCACCTGTGGCTCCAAGCAGTTGTCTGCATGCGGCAACGGCCACACCCCGGCAAACCGTCTCGACTGACGGGCAAAACCAGGTGAGGGTTAGCCAGAGCTAGTATCATGCGAAACTATGGTTTCTGTCCACCACCAGCATGTAAAGTCTAGTTGCGGCTGTATGGCGCTTAAGTCAAAATTGGACTACCAGGGCCATCAGGCGTCACCTAGCAAACGCTGTGGAGCGTTTTGGAGCACTGTGGGACATGTAGAGCACACTGGTCATCCACTGCCCTTAACCCTAACCCCAAACCAGCCCCAGTTGTCTGGACTCTGTTCTGCCACTGGATCCAGCTCGCAAGGGGTTGAGAGAGTGAGGCTGCTGCAGCGCAAATCTCCCTCACTTTAATAAATTTTCATCGCGCAAGCCACATTCTCATCTCCCATGTTCATCAATCAAAAAGCCCTGCGGCGATAGGCAAGTGGCGAAGTGGCAGGTGTGGATACACTGGCAGCCATAGCCACAAACCTACACGTAGGCGGCCCAGACCATGTGGTCGCTTGACAGTGACTGGGACAGCACTGGAACTCGGCAGCCGTCTGAGCGTCTAAGCAGCCCTTTTTAGGAATGCACTGCTTACCTTCTTAGCATGAGGAAGGGGCTAGAAAAGGTGCCCTAAACATTGCCTGTCCCCCATGACCCTGGCCAGTCTCCCGCGACTGGCGGGGATCCCACAAATGCGGGAAAAACAAATCAAACACAAACCTCAAGAAAAAACAAATCAAAACACAGGAACTCACACTCGGCGCATGGAATGTCCGTACTCTTCTTGACCGTGCTGAAACAGATCGTCCTGAACGGCGTACTGCCCTAGTAGCAAGAGAACTAGCCAGATACAATATAGATATTGCGGCCCTGAGTGAAACGCGTTTTGCTGAAGAAGGACAGTTAACAGAAATTGGCGCAGGCTACACGTTCTTCTGGATCGGCAAAAACAGTGAGGAAAGACGTGAAGCTGGTGTTGGCTTCGCAGTGAAATCCAATTTAGTCAACAAGTTAGCAGGACTACAAAAAGGCATAAATGACCGTTTAATGACATTACGCCTATCCCTGACCTCAAGGCGATACGCAACTCTAATAAGTGCCTACGCCCCAACTATGTCAAACCAGGACAACATTAAGGAGAACTTCTACTCGGATCTGAACTCTGCAATAATCAAAACGCCTAAAACAGACAAACTCATAATACTGGGCGACTTCAATGCCAGAGTAGGCTCTGATTGGAAAACCTGGAGAAATGTTCTGGGCAGACACGGAATCAGTCACTGCAATAGCAATGGTGCATTGCTACTTGAAATGTGCTCAGCCCACAAGCTAACAATAACAAATACGCTTTTCCAGCTACCTCACAGAAAAAAGACATCATGGATGCATCCCAGGTCCAAACATTGGCATCAAATAGACTTCATCATTGTCAGACAGTCTGATAGACAAGACGTCAAAGTCACCAAAGCATTATGCGGAGCTGATTGTTGGACTGATCATCGCTTAATCTTGTCCAAGCTTAAAATATGCATAAAACCTCCTAGGCGGCCCCAAGAATGCAAGCATGCAAAGCGCCTAGATATTGGTAGGCTCACAAACCCAGAAATCAAACAAGAGCTCATCAACAAACTAGACAGTGAGTTCAAAACCCTGCACATGACCAATGATGTGGAAAACAGCTGGAAAAAATTAAGGGATTCAGTGTACTCTCTGGCTAGCAGTGCCCTCGGTCAGCCAAAACGCAAACACCAAGATTGGTTTGACGAAAACAATGTGCAAATCGAACAGATGCTAACACACAAGCAACATTGCTTTAAGGCCTTTCTGTGTAATCCAGATTGCCCGCAAATCAGAGAACGCTACACTATTGCCAAAAGAGAGGTCCAGCGAAACCTGAGACACATGAAGAAGTCATGGTACAACAAAAAAGCAGAAGAAATTCAGTCCTATGCTGACAGTAAAAATGCAAAAATGTTTTTCAATGCAATAAAAGCCCTTTATGGCCCTCAGCAAACTGGCTCATCCCCCATACTCAGTGCTGATGGAAACAAACTCCTAACAGACAAGGAGGACATACTTGTTCGCTGGGCTGAACACTTCAGCACAGTCCTTAACTGCCCGTCAAGTATTAGTGCCGAAGCAATCGCACGCCTGGAACAAATCCCAATAAATCACTCACTCGCCGACCCTCCCCGGCTAAACGAAGTAACGGCAGCAATATCAAATCTCTCAATGGGTAAGGCACCGGGGCCAGACTTCATCCCTGCTGAAATTTACTCACTTGGCAGCTCAGAGCTTACTGCTAAGCTAACTGAAATCTACCAGATAATGTGGGAACAAAAGACTCTACCACAAGAGTTCAAAGACGCCTCCATCATCCACCTCTACAAGAGAAAGGGTAATAGGCAGTCATGCGACAATCATCGTGGCATATCCCTCCTATGCATTGCTGGCAAGATTCTGGCTAGGGTGCTTCTAAACAGATTACAACACCACATAGAAACTGGCCTACTTCCGGAAAGTCAATGCGGCTTCAGACAGGGTAGAGGCACGGTTGACATGATCTTTGCAGTCCGCCAACTCCAAGAGAAATGTAGAGAACAAAACTCAAATCTCTATACTGCTTTCATAGACCTGACTAAAGCTTTTGACAATGTCAGCCGTGAAGGCCTTTGGCAAATCATGTCCAAATTCGGCTGCCCTGACCAATTTATAACAATGGTGCGTCAATTCCATGATAACATGCAAGCAAGAGTCCAAGACAACGGAGACTACTCCAAGCCTTTTCCTGTCTCAAATGGCGTGAAGCAGGGCTGTGTGCTGGCTCCAACACTTTTCAGCGTAATGTTCCCCGCCATGCTGAAAGATGCCTTCTGCAGAGAAAGTTTTGGAGTTGACATACGGTATCGCACCGATGCAAGCTTATTTAATGCTCTGAGACTCAAGGCAAGGACCAAGGTAAACTTCGACTGCATCAGAGACCTGCTATTTGCAGATGACTGTGCCCTAAACGCTGCAAACGAAGAAGACCTTCAAAAGAGCCTGTCCCTCTTCGCTAATGCCTGCACAAATTTTGGACTCACCATAAATGTAAAAAAGACAGAAGTGCTGCACCAACCTCCTCCAAATAAAGCTGTTACAGAACCAGACATTCTCATAGATGGCCAGAAACTAGCAAATGTCAAAAAATGTGTCTATCTGGGAAGCACCATATCAGCAAGCGCCAACCTAGATGATGAGGTTGACTTCCGTATTGCTCGTGCCAGTGCTGCCTTCGGCAGATTTCAAGAGCAAGTGTGGCAAAGGAGAGGACTCAGTTTAACCACAAAACTGAAAGTCTACAGTGCTGTAGTTCTTCCGTCACTCCTATATGCATCAGAGTCATGGACCTTGTACTCCCGCCACACCAAAAAGCTAAACTCCTCCCACCTACGCTGTCTAAGGAGTATCCATAAGGTGCGTTGGTCTGACCACATACCAGACACAGAAATTTTAAAGCTGTCCAACATGCACAGTATTAATGCGACAGTAAAAAGGTCCCAACTACGATGGGCGGGTCATGTAGTCCGCATGCCAGAAAATCGCCTTCCCAAGAGACTTCTGTATGGAGAGTTATGTACAGGAAAGCGCTCCCAAGGCGGCCAATACAAGCTCTACAAAGACACCCTCAAGAGCTCTCTCAAGGAATGCGGTATCGACATTCATGGCTGGGAAGCACTAGCTCAAGATCGCTCCGCATGGCGAGAAGCTGTGAGTCTCGGAGTCTCAAGTTTTGAAGCAAGAAGAGTGGCCAGTGCGATAGAGCGCCGAACCAACAGAAAGCAGAGAGAAAAAGCAGGCCCACCTGCAACTGACAAAACTCACCCATGCCACATATGCGGCCGGCTTTTCAAAGCGAAGATTGGACTATATAGCCATCTTCGAGTCCATAGGAATTGAGAAATGTGCTCATCTTCGAACACGAAGGAGGAGCTATATATTGTTAGTTTCTAACTTTTAACCGATGAGCTAAGTATAAAGAAGATTAATTCAACTTATATCGCCACATCTGTCGAGTACAATTTCTTTCCCCTGTTTGATATCAGACAAAATTATTAACTGATTGGTTATTTTTAATTTTTTTTTTTTTTTGCCAGGTACAAGAAATAATTGTGCACAATTTTAAGTTGATTCAAGATAGGGTGTGGGAGACAGAGTGAGTTGATCCAAGATAGGGTGTGGGAGACAGAGTGAGTTGAACCAAGATAGGGTGTGGGAGACAGAGTGAGTTGATATAAGCTTTGTAAGCATTGAAGGGCATGGGATTCTATTCAAAGCAAGAGACATAGAGCTGTGGAGAGACGGCCAACGGATCATGGGTAATGCCCAACAGTTCAACAGACTAAATGATAAATCAAAATGTAATACTAACTAGTGAAAGACTTGATTATGCTGTGGATCTACTACATGATGTAAAATATCCTGAAACAGATCAAAACTCTACAGACTGTTGGAATAATTGAAAAGTTTGTACCACAAAGTAATACTTCTAATGACCTTGAAGTTACAACCTTCAATGCACTATTACCAAAACACTCAGTCAAACATTAATTGTTTTTAACTCCGCCTTCTCCTCCCTCACCCACTTCTTTTCCTTTTCACTTCTGCTGTGCATTTTGTCAATCGCTCTGACAGGTCTCCTGCTGTCAGCCATTGTCCCACCTCGGGTGTCAGGCTTGTGGCACATGCTGTCACTTGGTCTGACAGGATCAGGTTCGCTGTGCTTATTGTTGTGCTCTTCAATCTCTCTCCCAACATGGAGAGATAACTCTTCATCTTCTTTAAGGTTACTTCCACCATCAAATGCAGCTCTTTGAAAGACGAATGAAGGGGAGATAATAGACTCGACACATTCTTAAGATTATTATTTTTGTAATTGTAATGTTTCTTGGTCCAAATATTTTTTATCCTTATTTTATTTTAAATATTGAGTATAATGCGTTTAAAACTATTGAATACATTTTTACACATTCCTTTTAATAATTAAAAAAGCTTTTTTTTTCAGTATGCATAAGATATTCAAATATTGAAAACTAAAATAAATTGCCTTTTTATGTGCATCTCTACGGTATAGGGCACGCACGTTACAATGTCGCATTCATCCACAGCAAATATATTGAACAAAATTTAGTGATCAGTCAGTGAAAAATATTCTGTGTTAGTGCACCAGTGTAAACTGTATTAATTGATTTTTTTCTAAATAATTTATTAATTTCATGGAAAATAAGTGGACACTCTTTTCAACTTGAAAAAAATGAAAAACTAGATTCTAATGACTTTAACCTCAATCCTCAATCCTGACCAACAAACATTAACTACACGTAGTAGCTAAGCCCAAAATAATTGAACCAAAATAATTCTCTCATAACAAACTAAACAAACACAATGTTTCAAAATTACAAAAAACAAACTATGTTATTGGTCCTTATAATATAGAGTGACTTTTAAAGGCTTGCTGTGAAAGATAATTAGTGACTTTGCAGTGGCGAGTAACGTTTAAAGACTAAGTAACACCGAGTGCTTGATCTGTTCCTTGGGCAGCACACATGATCTGTCAACGGTTTTCTTTTAATTCCTGTCTGACTTTTGCCTACATTAAGGTCTTTTCCATTTCTTATGTTCTTTTCCCATCTATTCCTTTGGCTACCTGTCTTTATCTGCTCATCGATTCCATTATTTACCTGTCTTTATCTGCTCATCAATTCCTTTATTTACCTATCTTTATCTGCTCATCGATTCCTTTGGCTACCTGTCCTTTTCTACCTTTCGATTCCTTTGG
>JADKLZ010001483.1:16319331-16331096 GCA_021533235.1 Biomphalaria straminea
ATCGTTTCTCCTTTGTTTTTAATCTAACCTATCGTCACTTCCGTCACAAATGAAAAAACTTCTCCTAATTATCCCCGAAATAAATCTACACTCTAATCATGTCATAACAATCTAAAACAAAATCTTGAATGTCAATTTATGTTTCAAACTAATTATTCACCAGTATAAATATTCATAATATTTATTGTTGTGTTGATCTAGATTCTAGAAGCTGTAGATAAAATGAACTGGGCAGTGATGTCCAGATCAAGCTGCTCTATGTATAATGTTACTTATAAATTCTTATCCTAGAACAGTATCTTAACATAGCCTGATGGTTTAAAGAAAATAATCACCCAATGTTTTATTTAGAATAAGAACAAACAACATGAATTTTGTAAAAATCAATTTCTCCTTTATTCAGCTGGTGTTCTTCCATAATCTCATTCTAAGCCATTTTTTTTTCTTTTTAAAAAAATATTATGTCAAACCAGAGTTTTCAATGTATGGCAAATTAGGTAGTTCTTTTTCCAAAGATATAGATTTATTGGCCGCCTTCAGTCGTAGAACGACTATGGATAATCTCGAACACTTTTATGTGTGGCTGTGGAGCCCTATTTTGGAGAGACACTCCCGTCCACATATAATGCAGGTAAAGGTGGCTATCGCTTTGTTGGTAGGGGAGCCGGCTATTTTTCGTATGGCACTCTTTTCTTCCAGAGCTGAGGCCCATGTTTTCTCGCTGACCATAGCTTTCTTGGTCACCGTCTCTCTCCGACGAGTGCGGTCTCAGGCTATGTCTTCCCAATGGTCAGTATCAATGTTCTCTGATTTCAAATCTCGTTTTATTACATCCACGTAACGGAGGTAGGAGTGAGCTAAAATCGCTGCGTTGTCCGCGAATAGTAATTAGTTCTGATTTTAGTTTTTGTCCTCAGTCTGGCAATATTTAGAAGTTTGCCATCAAATATGGAATGAAAATTGATGTCTTTGGTGGATGAGTCAAATGCGTGGTGGGTTAGCATTGAAAGAGAGTGGGTTAGTATTGCAAAGAGAGTTGGACCAGGACACATCCTTATTTGACTCCACTGTTTATACTGAAACTTTCGAAGCAGGCGCCGTTTAAACTGCACAGTACCCATCATATTTTGGTGAAAGAAAACAAGTACTGTCACATTTCTTGAAGAATCTTTAGGGCCATTTTCGAACTACCAGTCCACCCAGTTTCAATGAAAAGAATACAGAGTTATAATTGTATTAAAAATCAGTCACCTAAAGATACATCACCATTACTCATTCACCAGACTTGACTTCTTGCAACAGATCATCTTGTGACATCTGGTAAAAGCCAATGGATCAAGCAAAGAACATATTTGAAAACAGCAACTTGTAAACAAAAATTCTTGCCACACTATTTCAGTCATCTATGCACCTTATGGCCTATTTCCCAGCAACCGCTAAGTGCCCTCTCCCACCATTACCACTAGCAAGATCTAATAATCTCCATGTTGACTTATTGTCTCTATAAGCTGTATCCCCCACACCCATGACCCCCCTTCGCCCTATTTTAACTCTATCGCACCACTGGTGCGTCGCGACGAAGTAGAAAAAAAAATAGACAAAAGAAAAAAAAATTAAACCAGCCCTGAACAAATGTCAAACAATATATGACAGGATAATAGGACAATGGGTCTGGAAACAGGGAACAATGGTTGAAGGGAACAAACTAACCTTGTTCCCCAAACTCTGTTACTTCAGCCTGAGTAAACAGTTCTGTCTCGGGCGATCCCGCCGAAGTTCTAGACTGTTCTATTGTCAGAATTATCTGGTGACAATGGGAACAATACTTAGGGGAAGAGATTCTTTAGATTTGTCCCCAAGATAGACAATTGCAGCTCTTGTTTTCGAGGCTACGCCTCAACTGTAGACCATGGCCAGGTATTGTCATGTTTGGAATATTATATTTTTAATATCTATTGTCAACTCGCGGATATTAAAATAACTTTGCCCTGGGACTGGGGGGGGATGATTGAAAGAGTGGATGAGGAGATGAGGGGGTGACTGGCGTGGAATGTACCCAAGAACTGGTCTTTGATTGTTCAAATCCTCAGACATCTGAATCTATTGTCACTAGAGCGTAAACACCACGGGCGGGTAGAGAGGGGCGGGGGCATGACCAAAAGTCTGATTAAAACACAACGCGCTAGTTTCTGAATTGTCCCAGAAGTCTTTGTGCTTACCCATGCATACGATAGTGCAGGTGTAAGCCAAGGTTACCAAGAACCTGTTGTCTGTGTTGTATTCATATCTACAGTAAATATAACAATCAAATCAAGCTAAGCCTAAGGATATATGTAACCAACTAGTATGTAACTACTCATTCTCTAATCTATCGAGTCTATGTAATTTTTTTAAAACTTATAACAAATCACTCTGTCTGTCTGTCTGGTAAAAGGTTTGTACAAGTTATTTCAACGACACTGTGGCGAGGTTTTTGAAGTTATTATAATGGTTATTTGGTCGTTTAGTCTAGGGGAAATGATTTATAATTTTCCCCGCTCACATAAATAAATTTTGATACAGGCACACTACGAGCTAACAATAAGAACACAAGAGTAGACTGTATACTAAATATACGAAAATTTAATAAAGAAAATAGTTGGGTATTGGGTTAACAGTGCGATTTTAATTAATAACTCTTATCATTAGATTGCTTTATGAGGAGTGGATAAGCGTTTCTATTTTGGTCTCTTAACTTTCACTTCTGGTTGGATGACTGGCCGCTGGACTTCTTTGATTCATACAGTGGAGAACTTGAGATGATCGGCTTGAGCAGTCGGAGTTTAACTCGACTACGTGGATATCTGCAGCGATAGGTGGGGAAGATGACCTCCGGACCGTAGGCAGTGGGCGAGAGAGGTTGGGCAGTAAGCAGCTGGGGCCTTGGACTGGGCAGTTTGTACTGGGCAGTAGGCGCTGAACACTGGGCAAGTCTCTGGGCACTGGACGGTGGGTAATTTGATAGTGGGCACTGAGTTTTCAGTGGGCACTGCTGAGATTTCTTCTCGCTGACAGAAGGGGGGGGGAGTTCTGGCGTCGTGGGCTCAGATTTGGTGACGCTGCAGATCCAGTCTAAGATGATGGTCTGACAGCGTGTAGACTCTGCAGTTCTCGTGGTGACCGAAAGTCTACTGTGCTCTAGGGCACCACCAATAACAACCAGGCTGAAAAGAAAGAATCACTTAGAAACTTCCTCATGACGATAGGTAGGAACTCTCTTATGCCATGCAATCAATCAGATGGTGCATGTGAGGCATAGAGCTCATTCCGTTTTATTAATACATAACAAAATAAGAAGTAAGGGGAATAACTAAGTTAAGTAAAAAGGAATGTAAAACTAATCAAACATCAGTCATGATGTTAAGATCCTTGAAGTAAACAACAGGTTTAAATTTCAAGCTACCATAATATATAAGATGTAATATAAGGGAGTTAACCCGTGGACCTATAACCTGACATGTAGGAATGTGGACATAATATGTGGACAAAAAAAAAACATATAGTAACAAAACCAATATAAAGGGAGAGAGATATGTGCTTCTCTAGTGGGCAATGATAAATGTACCATTTATAATAATAATAGTGAATATGTATGAGGGTGAAAGAAAAAAAAAGGGAGGGGAATGAAGTGATCGTTGATCAGATCTTATTCAGAACATAGTGATGT
The DNA here is from genome assembly GCA_021533235.1 of Biomphalaria straminea. Taxonomy (NCBI): domain Eukaryota; kingdom Metazoa; phylum Mollusca; class Gastropoda; family Planorbidae; genus Biomphalaria; species Biomphalaria straminea. The sequence goes on from JADKLZ010001483.1 coordinate 16,323,038, forward strand.
TAAATATAAATACATGAGTACATTGGCTGTATGTGCCATAGAGTGGCGTGGTACATAACCTGCCATCACTAAAATAAACTGGTATGTTATATATCGAAATATATATTTGGGGATCTAGTAAGAGAGCATTTGATTCGGTATCTTTGTAAAAGATCCGATCGCTCCCGCAGATCTAGATTAAATCATCTCAACGCTGAGTTGAGGACAATAATTAAATAATTAACATAGGCGTAAACATAGCCCGTTGATAACAATCAAATATGTTACAAATAATATAAAAGGTTACATACTTACATAGTATTTATGAATGCACAAAATGAAACACATATGTAAACACATAAATAAAACTAGAGCAACCTACCACGGTTGTTTAGAATATAGGCGACTAAATGTTGGGAGGTTAAGTTCCAGTCTTGCCTATGGGACACAGAAATCTGTTGGCGAATGTGAGCGTCCTACTAAAGTTAAAGGCCCCTTATATACACATTGGACGTCTAACTAACTGGGTATCAAAATACCCGGAGTGTCATGTCACGTTTGATCTAGAAACGTCGTTAAATTTTGGTCCATTGTGAGAGAATGCACTTAAAAGTCAGTTAGTGCCTAGAAGGGGAGGGAAGGTGTAAGATGCTTTTCTACGGAGCGAGGAAAGTAGGGAAAAAGAGAGGACCTAGTAATTTAGCCACTGGACATTGCAGTCTTTTGTGTATCGGGCTGAGACTCGCTATGTCCCGCGAGGACAATGGGCTAGGTGGACATATTTTAGTGCTTGAATTTTAAGTGTTCCGTGAAAATAATGGACCCAGTGGACATAACTCTTTGTAGAGTTTCGGTTAAAGGCGGGCCCATACCGGAGCATTAAATTTACGAACAAAGGTTTCCCACAGTTTGTAGGAAGGAATTCAAACGTCATTTGTATCCTATGGGGCGGGGGGGGGGGACGAGTAAGTGAGCGGCGGAGCAAAGCTTGAAGGGGAGGTGGGGGTGAAAAGTTAGTAAACTGCGCGAGTTTATATATAGCGGTCAGGGTGGACACTAACTAGTTCATTAATTTCAAAACTAAATGTCTTCTCACGGTCTGTTGGGAAAAAGCCTCAAATGAATTTTTATACGCAAATTTTCGTATCGTCACAGACACCTAAACTCAGACCAAGCTGAATTTTCGCACAATTATTTCTTTTACCTGACAACACAAGAATAAATTTAAAAGTAGGTTAATCAATTAGTTAATTAATTAACTCTTTATTTTGTTTGGTATCTCGAACTAGGGAAAGAAATAGTACTTGACTAACTGGTGGCATATGCTGAATCAGCCCCCTTTATGGCTTTAAAGTAAGTTTGAAACAAACAATACATAACTTTACAATCTTCTTTAGTCATAAGCACTTCATTAGCAGAGTGGTTATTATGTCGGCTTGAGGAGTCGAGAGCCACGAGCTTCAGATCGTTCCACATTTTTGTGTGTGTAAATGTTGTTAACAAGCGAGTACAGTATAATTCACCCAGACATCCATTTCTTTCTTGACATCTCTCCCATCTTCCCAAAGGATCGCAGTTTATTGAAAAATCTAAGAGCATGAACTATCGCTAAACAAAAACAATTGGTCAAAATATTTCTAATCGCACAGCTTTATTGTTGTTGGTCTAGATCTACTACAAAAGTAATGACATGACTAACCCAAACTATTTGATATACTTACACTTCATAGGAGCTTTTTTTAAAAAAAATTATTCTATGTTCTTCTTGTTAGGCTGTTTTAACTCATTAATTTTTTTTACTGCAGATTAAATCTTAAACTTTGACTTTCAATGTAAAATATACAAATTCACAAAGTTATAATGCTGTTTTTTAATTTTTTGTTATAAACACTGCTAGTTGTTTCTTTATAATTCATATTTTAGCAAAAAGTTCGCGAGATGGCAAGAATGAATATGTTTAAACAACACGGTGGCGAGATGTTGACTTCCTGGATAGTGACATGACCAGCTTACTAAGAGAGTAAGATGTCTTGCTTACAGAGCAGAGTAAGGTTATAATCATAACTGTTGGCCCCAAGTTCATATCCTTTAGGTCTTGGTCTCTGTATTCACTCCATGACGTCTATATCCTTGCTGTTTATAGCCCCCCCCCCCCCCCATGCCTTGTAAGTCATGGTCTCCCAAAAAAAAAACAATTTAAAATAAAAAAATATACTTTTTCTTAATGTTATTATAGTGTTTTAGAAAATGTTAACTATATTTTTTTAAAATTATTGTACATATAATTTCTTCTTTTTAACACTATTATTCAATTTTACTGAGTTATTTCCCTTAGCTCATCCCCTAAAAAATAAGCAGATCTCTTTCACAACTAGGAAAATGAATGAAAGTAAAAGACTTGACAACTCTGTCCTACAGATGTGTTCTATAATGGAGACTACATGAACCCGTGATAAACTTGATGTGAGCGGGCATAAAGAGCGCGTGTGCAATCAGACATGTACATGGGAATAAATCTAGCGGCCCAATTTCATAAGACGTCGGCGATAATGAGAGTATCATGTGACAGCACACGTCACAACTCTATCCTAATGCTCTGATAAGTGATGATAGACGACCTTCACCCCAAGGTCACATGCTGACAATTAGTCCAAGAAAAATAAATTAATGCGTTAGTCTGAAATTCAGTGCAAAATTAAATAAAATAGAAATAAAAAATTGAAATAAAATATGGACAGTTTTTTAAAGCTGAATTGTGTTTTTTATATATACATTTGTTTCTATAAGAAAACAAGAGAGAAAGAGAGAGAGAAGAGAGAGAGAGAGAGAGAGAGAGAGAGAGAAAGAGTAAGAAACAAATTAAGGAAGAAGCAGATTACAACATTAATATTAATGGTAAATGATTCATATGTCTCACATTAGCTCATAAACTTGTCATGGGTTATGGGTAGACACTTAACGGTTATTTCGAAAAACATTTTTCTAGAACTTGGACAATCTAAGTATATCTTTGTTAAAAAAAAAACAACTAATTCGCCATACGGGGAAAAAAAAATTATTTTGACCGTAATAATGTTTCAAAATATTATCATCCTAAAATTAAATTAGACTTCATTCGTAAACATGGGCAGCATACAGTAAGAATTACAGCCATTGACTCTTACTCAGTAGAGAATGGAAGAAATAAATACAGGTACATCAACAGTTTGCGCCCCTCCCCCCGTCTTGCGTAAACTTGACAGTAAATAGAAGACCTTGAGGGTGCATAGCTCACTGGGATGTTTCCATGCAATAGAAGACTTTAAGGGTGCATAGCTCACTGGGATGTTTCCATGCAATAGAAGACCTTGAGGGTGCATAGCTCACGTGGATGTTTCCATGCAATAGAAGACCTTGAGGGTGCATAGCTCAGTTGGATGTTTCCATGAAATAGAAGATCTTGAGGGTGCATAGCTCACTGGGATGTTTCCATGCAATAGAAGACCTTGAGGGTGAATAGCTCACTGGGATGTTTCCCTGCAATAGAAGACCTTGAGGGTGAATAGCTCACTGGGATGTTTCCATGCAATAGAAGACCTTGAGGGTGCATTGCTCACTGGGATGTTTTCCTGCAATAGTGACTCAGGACAAGAAACAAGAACATTATAAGAAATAATTTTTCAGAAAGAGACAAAACTCATTGACAGAACTTATAGAGCGATTAGTTTGCTCGTAATACTTAGAGAATGTTAGATTACAAAAAGAAACATCCCTTTAACCGAGGACAAGATCCTAATTCAATATACTCATAAACCACATACATAGATATATATTATACCATATGTCAGTGGTATAAATCTACCAAAATAATGTGCAATGTCGACTTTCCTGCTGTACGAATAATGTTCCTTGACATTCATTTCTTAAACTTTTTAAATAGGGACTAAATGCGGTAATACCAAATGACAGAATCTGCACAGTAAAAATATTTTCTAGTCCTCTAGCCAAATTAATTATTTTTTTATATATTTTGAAAACTAATAACCTTCAAACTAGAAATTACCCAGAGTGACCAATGAACTACTCAGAAGAGATATGCATCGCCTGTCGAATTTCTAGAAAGTCGTTTGACCACCGTGTCTACGTTTGCCCACTTCGAAAGTTCAATATGAATAGAGGACTTTTAATAAATAGAATGAGACATTTTTTTTACTACCATCAGCTTCAGAATGGAAGTATTGATTTAAAAATAAAACTTTTGTTTTTAAACAATACCTCTATTCAATTTTTACTTTCGTGGAACCGTCTGAGAAAAACTTGGACTCCATTCCCCTAGTGCACTTAGAAGATTTTCTAGAAATTTAACATTTGATACTCATTGTTATGTTACAGATTACTAGTCAAGTTCTTTGGAAACGGAATATTGCAGGTGTTTTCAAACAGAATGTGGGATCTGTGAATCCTATACTCTTAAGCGAGCAACACGTTGACATCTGGCTTAATGTGGTCAGCTGCCTATTTGTAATCTCAATGTTATGGACTAAACAAACAAAAGGAGGTGGGGGTTGCTCATCTCTACCTCTGTAGATATACCCGCACATTTAGACAGATTATCAGCGTGACGTAGTTAATGAATATTACATGTTTACTAGAACACCCAAAGGTCAAAACAGGCTTTTAAAATGTGCCAGACATCGCTGCTATGATCTTACAATGTACAGTCTTATTTCTATTTAGATTAACACGCCTTGTCTTTGTACGGTACTAAATAAGATTTGGTGCATAGCCATTGTTTATTGTTTTAAAAAACAAATTCTTTTAATTGAAACAAAAAAAAAAAGTAAATGTATTTCAGAACTGACATTATTTAATCATGTCCACTTTGTGAATATTTGTATATTTTTATCAACATGGAGATTTAGTTTAAACTTCTTGTTAGACATCGTTTATCAGCGTCGACACCCTTATATTGTTTGTCTTTCGCCTGTGTTGTTTCGATATTTAAGTGTTACCTCCGTATGGCGTATCTGGAAAAGACTTAGCGCGCGGAGACGCCTAACAATATTAACAGAAATACAGGTACTACGCTGTAGTTTTTACTATCCGGTTTACTATCCGGTAGTGATATTCGACCGGAGCCGAATAGTGCCGGATAGTGAAAAAGTGCCGAATATTCGGCCGGAGCCGGAGCCGGAGCGACTATCCGGTACACCCCTAATATATATATATATATATATATATATATTTATTTATTTATTTATATATTTATCTTTGATTTCGAAAACGGCTCTAACGATTTTCTTTAAAATTTCAACTATCTGCATGTTAATGAGAAAAAAATTCTCAGCTCATTGGCCACATCGGGAAAACTCGAGTTCGACCGTTATTTCGGTATATAAAATGTCGCGTTGTAAAATTAATTTTGGCTTGAATAATTTATGAATGAAAGTTTTCCATGACGTAAACGGGAAAAACTCTGCCTACGTCACTAGGCTTACCGTAGTACACTAAAATATTTCTTTGCAAACAAGAACGCGTTTAGAGATATGAATGAAATTTTTTTCCCATGACGTCAAAGGGAAAAAAAACTTGACACCGCTTACGTCACTAGGCTCACAGCCGTACACTTCGCAAACAAGAACAACTAAATCAATCGACCTAATTAAACATTTGCGCACAATCTTATAGTGGAATGATCTATTATGAAACTATGGAAGAAAAATAATGAAATTAAATTTGATGTATGATCAGTTATTGTGTTTTAAAGGCTTCGTAAATGGGCCTCTTTCACCAATCGTTAACCAACAACATTTAGCCATGTGATTCTCTATATACAAATTATGTAATCCATAAAGGCTGCCACACGATACTTTTTTTTCATTGTTTTATATATATTTATAAGTGGCGATTCGTGAATGAGGTCCATTCTTTACACTTAAATTGCGTAAACCCGTGAGCAACTTTTATTTTGTTATACTTTACACCTTATTTGCACACACTGAACATGATATCCAGGGTCGGCCCTAACATTTGTGGGGCCCTATGTGAAGTGGATTGCACGCGGTCCAGTCAGGGTATGGATACGGATAATAAGTAAAAATTAAGATTTTGTGTTAGAAAATTAATTCGTGTTTGCATTACAATTTTGTCTATTTTAAGGACATTTGTATGAGATTCAGGAGATTTCCGGGAGCGTCTTGAAAACAAGGAAACCACGGGAACCCTATTAAAAGTTATAATGGTTTAATTTAATAATTTACACATTGAATTAGCGCGAGTTTAAAAACCATTATGGACATACGATAGGCTTACAGCAGTAAACTAAAATATTTCTTTGCAAACAAGAAAAGAAAATCTTAATTGAACACACTCGGACAATGGTTATGCTTGCCCTGATTTGGCAAAATATATAGGTCACATCTGGGGCTGCGTAGTCACGGGAAATACTGCATTCCTAATTAATTTTCGGATTCAAAGTCAAGCCTTTTTATAAATATTTTTTTGCTGGCTAATTATTACCACGTGTTCATGCTTCAGTGTCTTAATGTCCCATACCAAAATAAAGAAAATGGTGATAACATAGCTTCTCTACGCCTTACTTACTCACACTGAACATGATATCTAGCTAGCGGTCAACAAGTTTGCATACGCTGCAGCCACTTTTGATTTAACTATAAACCTTAGTAAAAAGCTTGGGGTTTGAGCGTGGTGACGAAAGGCCCAAAAGAGATTTGAATTGAGGGTTGGGCTGTAGCACCAGTAGCACCACTGGGATGAATGGATGGCAAAACCCGGTATGAACCTCTTATAGTCCGACAGTCAGGCTGAGCAGGGCACGTATCCCTTATGGGGGACGAACATATTTGTTTGGCGTAACAGAGGTGCCCCACGGAAACATTTCTTTAGAAAACTAATGAAATGATTTAAGTCTATTAAGAAAAAGTGCGCCATTTCAGTTTGTCAAAAAGTGCCTGTTTTACCATATAACGTAGAGATTTGAGTCACTTGATTTTCGTACTAAAGCCATAATGAATACACTAGTTTCATAATTAAATGTCTGAACGTAACTATCTGAGAAGTTACAGAGCAAAGTCTTTCTTCCAAGCCAATAATAGTAGGCCTACAATAGTTTTATGCAAAAAAAAAAATGGATTGTAAAACTATAAAACGGACGTGAGCTGTGATTTGTCTACACTTAAGAGATTTCATATTTAATCGCCATGTACAATTACATTTAGAACTAAAATAACACTAAAGCAACTCTTCAGATTAGTGGTCTTTATCCGATCGTTAATTTTCGTAATTAAAAAAATATTCCCAAAATGACTTCGGGTATATAACCTTCCTTAAGAAATTATTTAACCGAGCAAGGCTCTGCCACCTGATATTAGCTTTAAAAAGAGAAGTCTCAAATATAAATATAAATTGTTCCTATGCATATAAGGTTTATATGAAGCAGCCATCATAGTAAGTGTTTTTTTTTAAATCTCTCTCTTTAACAGATTTATTATAGCCACTACTCGGGCGCGAGCAATATGTCCAGAAAAGTTTTGAATATATTTTTAATATTTTGAAGTCTCGCATCACAATTTATTTATCAAACCTGTGGCCTCAATGTATCTACATCAATAAGCCTCACACCTCAAATGATCTACTTCAACAAGTTTGCAGCCTCAATCTTCAATCTATTTACATCAGCTAGTACTCAGCCTCAAGTCTTAATCTATGTACAGCATCAATGTATTTACAAGAGCAAACCTACAGCCTCACACCTCAATGTATGCAGCCTCACGTCTTAATGTATGTACATCATCCAACCTGCAGCCTCACGTCTTAATGTATGTACATTATCCAGCCTGTAGCCTCACGAAGCACATTGTCTAAAACGTGAACAGGTTTCTGAAACAATCAGATAATGGAGTCAGTCAGGTGTATCCAATGCACAATCCATAAATAGAATGTTTCTGTGGTAAACGTCATCCCAGTCCTGGTGATAGCACGCCCCATTCACACAGCAGACTGGGAGGAGTTCACACTATGACAAATTGTATCCTCCCTGCTGAGACTGTCCATTGTATCACTAGTAGGACATGTAGACCTC
>JADKLZ010001483.1:16433999-16448939 GCA_021533235.1 Biomphalaria straminea
TTCTTGCTATTGAGCGTGTAAACATTTGGTAATTCTTGCTATTGAGCTTGATCTATGTAGGAAACAGAATTCTTATGGTATGATGAGTTACTGTGTGACTTCACTACACTCAAGGCTAGTGAAGTAATTCTGTACGTAGTAAAAAATGAATAAAATGCAAAAACGAATTTATTTTCTAATTCAAACTCTTAATTTTCACTTATTATCCGTATCCCTACCCAAACTGGGCCCCGTTTCGCATAGGGCCCCGCAATGGTTAAGTCCGGCTTTGATAGATAGATAGTAGACAGACAGACAGAATGACAGACAGGAGTGTAGTTGAAAAGACGCTTTTTCAACTCAAAACAATCTCAAACATCTCAAACATTCTCCGAAGTTAAAAAGAACTCCAAGTTTACTGTTTAGTGACGTAGCGGTCACGAGGCTCTGTTGGGTGTCTCAAGTTGGAGGCCGTGCTGAGGGACAATTTGTGGCTAGTGTGAGAGGAGTGCATTGTGGTGTTTCATGGCTGACCAGGGAGGGAGGAGGGGTGCTGAGAAGAAAGGTATCGGTGACAATGTTGATGAATGTCTATGTAGACACAGATACAGCGCCCCTGCCCCCCCCCTTACACCCTGTTCCCCCCACCTTCCATGGTATTGCGAGATACGTCACGCCAACATTGTACAAGGCTGCTACATGATTTCTGAGTTAGTTAATTGGACGGGACTGAAGAGTGGATGATGATGGAGCGAAGGGAGGCGCGAGAGGAGGGCGTGAGGGCGGTAAGCGCCCTGATACAATCATTCATTGCAGCTATGGACAGCCTTGGACAGGGTTATGCAGACAATTCACGAAGCATCGAAAAGAACCATTATGCCTTATACACGCTTCCGCCATCTTTGCTAGCCAATAGCGCGGTCTCAGTAACTTCTTTGCTTTTTTTTTTTTTTGAACGAATGAGTTTGTCCAATGCACCAGTTGCATCTGGTCCAGTTGGTGTGAATTGTTTTTTTTTTTTAAATTATTCACAATTGGTATGTAGCCCTAACTGTCAGAGATTACTCGATAAATCTCACTTACAGCCAAGTCTCTATCTATCAGAGGATAAATCTTCGCATTTTGTACTTCCTCTTTCTTTTTTTCCCAACAAGCGGCACCCGAAAGTTGGAAAAGCCCCTATTAGTTTTGAGTTGTCTGTCCGCCTTTCTGTCCGTCCATTTTAGATCACAGAAACTAGAAAAGATATTGAAAATCTGACATCATGCTATTTTACATTGTGTATAGCACTAATGCAACGGTTACTTTATTCTTTTCTGACAGCAAATATGCAAAGCAGTTTTTCTCATAAAGGTACATCATTATTAATAATAGAATATAGAGACTATATAAACTATATGACTAACGGAGTTCATTTTCATTAAAATGCTTAAAGTTTAAAAAAAGAACATTTTTATTACTAAATTAAGTTTGTCCTGATATGTAAACCACTTTTTTTTCACAACAGAAACGCATTCGCCTGACATCTATAGACTATAGCTCATTATTCATCAATGGGGTTGGGGGCGAAGCCCCGACTCCAAAAGCGTTTTTTATTTTTGCATTTTTCCCTGCAGAAACGCATTCCCCTGACATCTACAGCTCATTATTCATCCTATGTTTGTAAGTTTGTTTTGTTACAGAACCATAATTTAAAGTTCTAAACAAAAAAAATTCGGAAATGATAGGAATTAAGCGTACCAATTAGATTCTATTCTATTTTTTTTTTTTTTTTTGCATTATTAGGATTCAAGAAACTAGAAAAATGTCAAATTGAGTACAGGTTGGAAAAAGGCGACTAGAAAAAAAAACAAAACTTTCTGAATTCATCGTAATCGTTACTCTTTATAGCCTAGTGAAAAAATTCGTAAGAGTTCTAAATTTTCAAAGGCAAAGTTTTTCTTTAAAAAAAATATGATAAATTGATGTGAAATTTCATAAACTTTGTCTCCATTACTTGACTATTCTGTTTTAAAACATCATGTTTTCGTCTGGAAAGGCAAAGGGTAGTAGATTGAGAACATTTAATCCTCGCTCCTTTTTATAATTTATAATTTCTGCTAATGATTGTATTAGGCATTAAAGAATAGTAGTGGGTTAACTCGATATACGAATTTAATTTATAGCATATATAAATTATATTAGAAACTGATTTTTTTTTTCTAATTTTGTAATTTTTTAACTATAATACAAAAAGAAAAAGGATTAGTTTCTCCGATGGGCGGAAGACGATTGCATGTATCGCCCCTCCCACCGGGTACAACCCTTTTTTATTTTATATTTACTAATGATAAAATTTGAGATAAAAGTGTTGTGCGACATAATACACCAATGTGTTCATATATCAATACGTAGCTTATATTATATATATTATATAGATATTCAACTAAAGGGGGATCAGCCAAATGGGGGGGGGGAAATCGCTCCTACCGCTCCCCACCCCCGGGATCCGCCAGTGCCCATACCATGCGACTGGCTTTTTAAAGCGAGGGTTGGACTTTATAGTCATCTTCGAGTTCATAGGAAATGAGAAATGTGTTCATCTTTGGCCACGAAGGAGAAATTCTTTCATTTTTTGTGTATTTTAATAGTTTCAAGTCTGTTGGGTCCCTGCCTTAGCCTTACCATTACAGTTACATCTCTGTAAGCTATCTTACATTCCTAGTCACTCCACTGGTCTGATACAACCACTGTAATTTAACATCATATCATGACTACGTCTCTGACTAAAGGCCAATACATCTGGTACTCTGGCTCTGCTGAAGCTTTGGCTTCTTTCTTTAATAACAAAAGATCTGCGTAAGAAGAGGGTCTGGCAGGTGCGTAACAAGTGTTACGAGATGTATTTTATATTTATTTTGGTAGCTCAATAAAACCAATCTATTTTAAGGTGCTTTAGGAGATCAGGTCAATGTCAAGATTAGAATTGAATATGTCAAGGACTTCATGTCAAGGTCGTTTGATGGGTAAGGTATGTCAGTTGGAAAGGTTCACATCAACTGCCTGTATGACATTTATGCTTCGCCATTGTTTAGACTTATCAAAGCACACCGGGCGTTTTGGTGCAGTGTATATATCTGGCACATTGTAGCTATTGTCCTGTACAGACAAACTTCTGGTAATAAAAGTGAACTGATAAGATTTGAAAGAGGTGAAAATGCTCTTCTATTCCGTCTGGCTGTCTGTAAGTTGTGGGCGAATGGTGGAGCACTCCGTGCCCGAAAGGATTTGCTCTGTTCAAACCCCAGGCATCATAGTCAGAGATTTTCTTATTTACGTCCAGCGATAAGAGAAGGTTCATTAGGTCCATCTCTGACACAATGATTACATTAATGAGATTTGAGTAATGTTTTGCCCACACAATGTCCTCGTTAAACAGTGGGCAACAAACTTATGGGCCATTAATTTGATTTGTTCTACCTATCCTCCTCTATCACTGTGAACTTTGAACTTAGACGTAGACCTTCCTCTCCGCCCCCTCCTCAACCTCAAACAACAAGATCTTCTTAAAAAGTATTTATTTTTAGACACAAGATTGCAATAGGCTGACTCCGGAGAGAAAAGTCGCTATTGAGTTCATGCTGTCTGTCCGTCTTTCACGTTTATATCTCAGACAAATGGAAGTACTTTTGAAAATCCCGATGTACTGTCGCCATTACTCTTTTTGAAATAGGTTCGGAATCTACTTCCGATTTTCATGAAAAGAACCCCTATTTTATATTTGAAAATTAAGAAATATGCAAATTTATTTTTACCATATTTAAAACAAATTTCATAAGTTTAAAAAAAAAAAAAAAAATAATAACCAATAATAAAATATACTAGTACACTATCAAAGCGATCGCTCCGGAAGTATATTGGTAACTTTTATATTGCGTGCTCCGAGAATCTTTATAAAATTTGTGTTTCAAAAATATTGCTTCGACAATGCGTTTAAGTTAACTAGAGTTCACTGAGCTATATAATTCAATGCAAAATAGAATCTAATGAACAGAACACACCAAACAACATTTCAACTAATTTTTTATCAAGTGAAAGAAATTTATTTCTCCAATAAATTGTATTTTGGACCCTGTAACTTTTATCTGTAATATACATTGTATATCTAGTATATCAATCAACAAAGGGGAAGTAAATCAGGTTAGAATGACACTATAAGGTATTACTAATCTAAACAGCTTTCATAAATCAAACATAGCCCCTCCTACACCCCCCACACTAATCGCCTCTTACTACAATCATTATTCTTAGAAAGACCAAACTAAATCATAGCTAACCCTCCCACATTAATAACTGTAGACAAAAAAAAAGCACATACGCAGTAAATCAAGGCCCACAACCCTAACTATAAGAAATAAAGAACAAAAACAACAACAAAAAAAAAACAAAAAACTTTAAGACAGAAGGTTAAAAGTAAAAAAAAAAAAAAAAAGTCAAACAGAAGACAGTTGAATACAGTTCAAGTTTATCTAGAGATAAGAACAACTGTAGATCTTTGGCTTGCTCAGGTTACAGGCCTCGCCAGTCACGTGACATATGGAGATACATTGCTACTCATTCACACTTCTTTTTTTTTTGTTTTACCTCTGGGGGCCGGGCGGGCGGGGGGGGCCGCCGGGGCCCCCCCCCACACACACACTCAGCCAACTCCCCCTTCTCTGTTAGCATTTTATTGTTTGCGATTTCATTTGAGTTGCAGGACGCACGTGTCCAATTTAATGCCCTGGGATTTGGACTGGAAGCTTTGGTTTGTAGTACCTTGAACCCTTTCCACGCTCACACACGCAAGCACGCACATGCACACGTGTGTGTAACAACGCTCCTGCTTAGATGATGTGAACAGTACATTGTTTTGAGTGTTTGGATTGGCTCACCTACCATTTTGAAAAGCGCTCACTCGTGCCCTTGTTGTGGTAGAGAGTACAACAAAATGTAACTGGTGCTTATCAATTGTGAAACTGTCCCGTTTCAAAGGTGCAACATGTCTGATCAACGCCCCTCTATATGTCTACCAACATGACAGATGTCACTAATTGATACAACAGACCTGGATTCTTACTTAATATTTTAATATGCATAGATTGGAACCAGAGACTAAAATCAACGTTGTTGTTTTTGTGTTTTGCTGCTGTTTGTTTTTCTGTTTTGCTCTAGTTTGTAACCTCATTGATATGTCACACGTGGTTCATTATCTTAAGATGGATTAGTACTTGTTGAGTTAGGGTTAGGGTTAGGGACTATACGACGACTATAAAGAAAGCAGCATGTATCCTGGTTCTCTGATTTGACAAGGGATGCTTAAAGAAAGGATGTCATAGTGTAGATTAAAACCCAAGATTATAGTTGAAAAACCCAAAATTATAGTTGGAGACTTTCATACCTATTGTTTGAAGTTCTAAGTGTGATAACTCTTCTTCAAAATTTAGGCTCAATAATCCGACTTCGAATGTTAGTCTTAGCAAAAAGCCCCTAAATTGAAGCTATTTTGTGAGATGATCTACGAGAACATGGTACTAAAATCACATCGACTAGTTGATTTTAGTTTCACTTATTGTTATCAGTGAACTTTGTGCCAAGTCTTCTTCCACTCCCTGGCGCCCACTGGGTGAAAACCATTTCTTCACGCCTCTGTAACTTAAGTAATCAAAAGTAATCCCATGGTGCCTGTGTTTACATCACGTGTCAGATTGTTGCTAGGAGAGTTCACAGAGTCTGTCACGGCGGCCATGTTTTAGTTCAACTTTGATCACAAGGTGTGACTGGTCGGGAAGTTGCAGGTTCTACATGGCTAAGTTGAAGTACTCAAATTAACGAATTCAAGTACTCGAAGTAACTGACTGAAGTACTCAAAGTAACTGACTGAAGTACTCAAAGTAACTGACTGAAGTACTCAAAGTAACTGACTAAAGTACTCAAAGTAACTGATTCAAGTACTCAAAGTAACTGGTTTAAGTACTCAAAGTAACTGATTAAAGTACTCAAAGTAACTGATTAAAGTACTCAAAATAACGGATTAAAGTACTCAAAGTAACGGATTAAAGTATTTAAAGTAACTGACTAATATACTCAAAGTAACGGATTAAAGTACTCAAAGTAACGGATTAAAGTATTTAAAGTAACTGACTAATGTACTCAAAGTAACTGACTAATGTACTCAAAGTAACGGATTAAAGTACCCAAAGCAACGGATTAAAGTATTTAAAGTAACTGACTAATGTACTCAAAGTAACTGACTAATGTACTCAAGGTAACGGATTAAAGAACTCGAAGTAACTGACTGGAGTACTCAAAGTAACTGATTAAATTATTTATAGTAACTGACTGCCGAACACTAAACCTAACGTGCGAACAATCAAAGTAATTTCATACCTACAAACTTACACGCGAGTAGTTCCGGAATCAGGCTTTCATTTTAACGCCTTGCTGCTCTAGTCAGTTCTGCTAATGTAGGTTAAAGAGGTGTGAACTCGCAAAAAAAAAATGTCTTGTGGTTTGGGTAAAAATTGTGAGACACTCCCTAGCGACACTCCCTAGCGACGCTTCTGGCGTGCCCATGTTATGTGGAGTGGTTAAGTCTTTATTAACTCCTAGAAATAACAAATGGTATTGCAAATAATAATGAAAGCTAAGGGTGTTGAAGCCAGAGGTGTGGTGAATGGGCAAGGGGGCACCCTCAAGGGCGCCAATGAGGTCCCTTACTCCGGGCGCACGTTTTCCTCACGACGCCTGTGGTTGAAGTTTAAAAAGAAAAGAGCCTATCATTAGAATTGTAAATAGTCCGACTCTTGAGTAGATTTATGCATACGTTTAACCAAGAGGAAGGTTGCCTTTAAGTTGGGGAGAGGTAGAGGATATTCCTTTATTTAAGCACTCTAGCGTTCATTTGTTATGAAGAGTGAAATACCCTCTTTATGTTTCTGTTCAGATATTGCACAAAAAAAAAAACCTTATTTAAAAAATATTTAAACTAAATATTTTACTCCTTTTTCTGGTGTAGGTGACCGTAACTATTCAAAGACAAAAATTGAGAAACACTGACATGCTGCTAAACAATTTCCGTGTTCTAAATGTCTTTGTTAGCCTGATAAGGAAAGCATGTTAAGTTGATGGTCTGTTTCAAATATGAATTATATTCCATTTGATAGAATCAACATTCAGTTTGCAGCTTTCTTACAATCAATAAATGCAAGTAATTAGCTGATAGTATTGGTACTAGAGAGCTCTCTTCTTTTACTAAACCTATTGGATCCTGGATGTCCTGACAAATACGTTCATATTAATGTCATACCTATTATAATTATGTTTTTTTTTTATTTTAATTATGACTGTTGTGTCATAATTTGCTCTTTTAAGCTTTGTCTACCTAAACCGTTATAATTTTTTAAGACTTATGGTGTTTGAATTTCACGTTCCATATTGACTTTTGACTTGCCTGATTGTAATTCCAATACATAAAACTACGAAATTCAGAATCCTATTTTCGTTTGATACAAAGTATATTCTACTTCATTAGTTCAAAGTTTATTTATAATTAGATTTCGTATGTTATTGATCAACACTCTCAACAATGTATACTCAATTGAACTACAAATCCTTCGCTAGTTTTCAAGATCTAAAATTACCACCCCTGTTTGTAACCCAAGCAGACGACATTTCAAAAAGTTTGTTTTGTTTTTATTCAATGTGAGAAGCTGCGGAGAAAGGACGGGAATACGGAGGGGGGGGGAGAGATCTGTTCTTACATTCAGTTTTCATAATCTTTTTTTTTTTTTCCAAACGTTAGCAAGTCAAGGAACTAGACAAGAAGATGCTGGTAGGACAATCGTGTCGTGCAGGGATTGTAGATAAAGTATATTTTTATGGAGTCACTTTGGTTTCCTTGTCCTCATTTCAGAACTCTTTTTTGTATACAATATTACAAAAGGCAAGAGAGAGAGAGAGAGAAAGAGAGAGAGAGAGAGAGAGAGAAAGAGAGAGAGAGAGAGAGAGAGAGAGAGAGAGAACTTTGGAAGAGAAAAACAAACAGTGTTATTTATCTTGGCGGTGTTGTACACTGGCATTTGTTGAGTTAGAGCTTAACGCAATTCGAGATTGCAGTTGATTGGTTGCAATGTTTTTACGCTTAGTGTAACCCTGCGCGTCGCGGACTACTTTTTTTTTCTCTCCTCCTGTTGATTCCTTGCGATTCTTGTTGTTAGTTCTTCTTACCTTTGCGTAATGTTATGATTGAGAGCGTGAAGTTATCTGTCGGAATACGAAGTACAAGCGGCGGGATATACTGCAGGATGAGAACTTTTTGTTCCAGAGAGCACGCGGAAGCGGTTGGGGGGAGGGGGGAATGGTCTCCACATTAATGACGTAATATGATCACTTCTACCGCTTGCCTCACGCCCCTTTTTGCCTCCCTCCAGAGAGTATATCCTCACCCAGAGGCGTCACTAGGGTGGATGTCACCCGGTGCGGTAAAATCAGGGTGTCACCCCCCCCCCCCAGAGCGTTCCACTTATTCTTCAAATAAAAACTATCGTTGTTCAGCTGTTGTTTTTTGCGCAGTAATACAGTTCGTTAATTGCTGCTACACAAAGTTTAAATGAGTATCGATTATGTTTTTTTCTCTTACATATTATCGTTAATCATTACATACATTAACATCTACGATTTTTTAAATAGAAAGAAATTAAAAACCATCTGAGCATGCTTTCCTAAGTAAACATTGAACAGCTCTTAATGGAAACTTTTGAACATTATAATCACATATAGTGGTAGTTTTATGAGGACAACTAATGAAAAATGCAACTTAAGGAAAAGTATATTGATTGGTACAAAAATTGTTAAAGAATTTTTTTAACATATATAAGTTTACAATAACTTTAGAAAATAAATATTTAAATTTCCTTTTCAGGATTTCAAATTAGAAAACTTATAAAAAAAACCTTTAAACTCAATATAGGCCTATCTTGCACTTCGTTTTCAATGGACAGAATTGCTTGATTTAATTTAAAAAAATAGTTGTTAATTAATGTTTTAATGACAGAACGTTGTTAGTTGATGTTTAATAAGAGACCGATATTAGTTAATGTTTGAATAAGAGAACGTTGTTAGTTGATGTTTTAATGAGAGAAAGTTGTTAGTTGATGTTTTAATGAGAGAACGTTATTAGTTGATTTTTAATGAGAGAACGTTGTTATTTGATTTTTAATGAGAGAACATTGTCGTTGATGTTTTAATGAGAGAACGTTGTTAGTAATGTTTTAATGAGAGAACGTTGTTAGTTGATGTTTTAATGAGAGAACGTTGTTAGTTGATGTTTTAATGAGAGAACGTTATTATTTAATTTAATTTATTATTTAATATTATTTAATGTTTTAATAAGAAAACGTTGTTAGTTAATGTTTTTATAAGAGAAGGTTGTTAGTTGATGTTTTAATGAGAGAACGTTATTAGTTGATGTTTTAATGAGACAACGTTGTTAGTTGATGTTTTAATGAGAGAACGTTTTTAATTGATGTTTTAATGAGAGAACGTTATTGCTTAATGTTTTAATGAGAGAACGTTGTTAGTTAATGTTTTAATCAGAGAACTTTGTTAGTTAAATTTAGTTTTACAAAGCTTCTTTTCACATGATGCCTTGTAAACATGCATTTGGCAAGAAACAGTTAAAGGTTTAATTCAAAGGCTGGTAGAGATTCGTTGTCGTCTTTCAAAACTTTGCTGCATTCTAGTATTCTAGTTTTAGTATTTCTGTTCACATATCTTGCCGTCAGGCCCAATATAAAAGAGATTGATGCACTCAGTATTAACTTCTTGCTCTCTATTTGAATAGTAAATCTTAAGAATACTTTCCTGATATTTTCATATTGTTAAAACGTATTTTTCTTTTTCATTAACATGCTAGTTTGATTTGAGAAAAGTTATCTTAATAACATTTTGAGCTAACTTTTCACATATTTCGTAGAGTAAATGTTTAAGGGCTCGAGCTTAGCCACCCCTTTGAAAATAATTAACACTTTAATTTGAAGGTACTTGTGTGTTTAGTTTACTTTTTTGAGTACATCTGCCAATAAGAAAGTCAAGCAATGAAAGTTATGCGTGTATTCACAGACAGCTGGCAATCATATTTGTCACACTTTCATAAAATCGTTCTTTCATGGGTCTAACAGCAAAACCATTAGCACACCAGCGATTTGTTCATATGACACGCTTCATTAATTATATTATCCTATCTATTAGTATTAATGGCAAAGAAAGAAAACCCTTTTTCTAGAGAACCAATAAAGTATAATTAGAAAATATCTTCCGATTAAGAATTGGGACTGAAGTAAACGGTGTACACATCCATTCAAGTCTCTTTTCTGTTCTTCATTTATTACTGCCTGCACTTCTTCATGAATCCTTGACATTGTAGCTGCATTTCCATGTCCCTGAGCTCATCATATCGATACGTTATACCCATCTCTTTTCAGTCTTTTTAAATATCAGAACTGATACACCAGATTTGGCCCACATTAAGAGGAATATCCTACATTTCTGTCATTTCAACATTACCATTGCTACTGTTAATATATCTTACAACTTCAGAGATCTATGTTAGGTGTGCTGTAATACAAGATACCAGAGTACCTTGCAGCTTTTATGTCTCTCATCTCTGATAAGTATATCCCTGAAGTGGTTTGCTAAAACATATATATATATATATATTTTTGGTAGGCCTACAAGCTTGGAAAGTAACTTTTTTTTTCATCGCTGACTTGCGATCGTATAAGTTATTATTTCAGCACTGGCTCATATTTGGATAACGTTTGCACAATCCCGAGAAAATAAAATCATTATTCAATGAAAAGTCTTCTTCAGTTCGCCACCATATACCAACTTTTTCTTTGCTAGAAACAATGCGATAGTAAGCAATCTATAATACAAGATGTTCCTCTGTTTTCCCATCTAAACGTCAATCATAGCAATGACGTCCTTGTCAATTTTGGGAAGCTAAAGTCCTGCTCCCAAAATGTTCCTAATTTGAAAGCCTGATAAATGTTCTTCAGTCTTCTCTCGAGTTTCTCGTTGTGGACATGCCCACTATGTATCAGAGAAGAAAATCTTGCTATTGATGTTTTCCCATTTAGAATATTTTTATTCAACAATTTCTAAGCTTTATGATTTTGCTTCTGTCACATTTTAAAGTTGGTATTTTTTAATTATTTTTTAAAGTGCCTTTTTACACTTGGGTGTCACCCCCTATCGGGTGTCACCCGGTGCGGACCGCACCCCCCGCACCTGCCTAGTGACGCCTCTGTCCTCACCTGACCTGAACAGTGCATGGTGAGTACTCTCAGATAAGTCAACGCTAGAGAAGTTTGAACTGTTGTACTGTGACAATTGATGCGTGAGGAGATAGGATTGTTTTGTATGAAATCCTGGTGCAAGACTTATGCCTACAGGGTCAGTGCTGAATTAATTTACCAGTACATTCAGCAGACGGTTGGAGCATCGCGAATAGTGTGCGCAAAAGAAGCTCATCCCTTAGTCTGGTGGACCGTTGGGGCACCAAGCAAGACTTGTAGACCGTCCTTCTCCATTCCTCTCTATCCTTTGCCCTGTTCAGAACTTCTTTCAGTGGTAGACCCGTCCATTCTTTTATGTTGTCTTCCCATCGCTTTCTCTGTCTGCCTGTAGGAAGGTCTTTGCGAGCCCGGAAGATCTTGGTATATGGTCATAGATTTTTAGCTTTCGTTTTTTTTTTACGGTAGTTAGCAGGTCATCATGGGGTCCGATCGCTGCAGTAACCCTGTCTCTAATCTCTTGGTTTGTGATGCGGTCTTTAAATGTGATGCCTAGGATCCTTCTGCAGCATCTGAATTCCATTGCTAGGATCTCTTCTCTAGCTCAGCAGACAGCGTCCAAGACTCACAAGCATATAGAAATGTGTCTATGACCAGGGAGCGCATCAGTCTGATTTTGGTGCCGACGGCTAAGCCTTTGCCTTTCCATATTATTGTATGTTTAGAAAGGGCTGCTGTGGACTGTGCTATTCGGACCAGCAGTTCGGGTTTTGTTCCCTTATCCGAGACAATGGCTCCGAGGTATTTGAAGCTGCTAACGCTAGTTAGCTTTCCATCTGCGATACTGATGGCCCTTGTAAAGCCCTGTTGGCTATTGGTCAAATTTTTTTTTCTGCATTTATTTGCATGCCGTATGCTGCGGAAGTCTTGTCAATGCGCATCACTAGGTCGGCTAGTTCTTCTTCTGTCCCTGCTAGTCCATCAATGTCATCTGCGAAGCGCAGGTTAGTGATTCTTCTTCCTCCAATGCTTACAGTACCTTCAAATCCCTCGAGAGCATCCTCCATCATCAATCTAGATCTATATTAGAACAGCAGTCCTTTCAGGCTCTGTTTTTTGGTAACTAAAAAAATGACAAAGGATGACGAGGAGTTGAAATCGAACTATGGACCAGTGGCGTCAATGGGGTCGGTGACACTCTGTGCGATTCACAATTTCGCCTTCCCCCTTCTCTTCGTATAAAACGAAAATATATCTTTAACCTTGAATTCTCTTGAAGGTCGACTTTCTGATGGCAAAAACAAAACAACAACAAAAAACTGTCAAATCTCTAAATCCTCATAATTGTGTCTGGTCACGTGAGCAACATCTGTTTTGAAAGTATAACTTGTTTTATGGGGCAAAGTGAAGAAGCTAGAACTCCCTTTCAAAGAAACATTCCTCAGAAGACTGCACCTCTAAATGCAACAGATGATTGTCAGATCCAGCTCCTGGACTAGACTAATGATTGTAGTAAACCTAAAGAAATGTGTTTTTTTTTTCTTACAGATAATTTTCCGCGACCCTTCCTTTAACTCTTTATCTCCGTAAATAATTTCCACGTTCTGATGGGCTAATTAATTTTGTGTGTTCACTCCCCTTTTGTGTTTAAACTTCAATGACTTTTTTTTTGTGTAATCGGAAAATGTAATATTAAGTATATAATTATAAAGGAATGCATGCTCTTTTATATAAAACAAATTAAAGTTTATAAAACCAAAAATAATTTAATTTAATGGGGTCAAATCAGCGTAACAAGAATTAGGAGTTGCACAATAAATACTGCTCCCATAGATGAAATCTATACCTCAATGACAAAGTGATTATCTGTAAGCCTACACAATAATGATAGGACTTATATCACATGAGTCCACTGTCTAGAATCTAGATTCAAGTGACTTCCCGCCCCCACCCAATCAAGTCAAAGGTTGAAGGAAGTCTGGATACAAAGACGACGGCCCTGTTTATATAAACATGACATAAGCAAAGTTTTTTTTCTGTTGTCCTCTAGCACGCGCTCACGATAGCGCGGTTCTGTTTCATTATTAATTAGAACATCAAAACTTTTTTTTTGTAGTTTTACATCTGTGATACAGGGAGGCCTACGATATGTAGATGCATTTCCTTTCCAGCCTATTAGATAAGCCATTTAAAAAGCTATTCAAATATGCATGATGCAGCTCTACGCTGTGTGCGTGTGTGCGTGTGTGTGTGTGTGTGTGTGAGACAGAGTTTGTGTGCTCATCCTTGCGTGTTTCAACTACTCATGCTGCACGCGACCACTCACGCACACAGAGACCACAATGCTGGAGATATGCCTCTATATAAATTATAGAACACGATAAGACTGATCTGACATTTCCTGGCGTTTTTTTTTTCCCCGCGATTCGTAGTACGGGTTTACAATATCTTTACTGCCTCCACAGGAGGGGGGCCCAAGTGTAATCATGGCGACACTGGGATTTTTTTTTCTTGTCCAGTGCCAGGTGTGCAGACGTACGACATGATACGTGACGTCTTGTTATTAGCGATTGACGTCTTAATAACCTGCTTCTTTTTGGCCATTACGTCTGGACAAGGGTCTCCAACCAGGGGTCGAAACTCACAAAACAAATTTATTAATAATAAACAGAGAGATATCCAATAACGATTACCGCCCCTGCAAGTTGGCTGTAGACACAGTTGTAGTGGTGCTCAAACCTTGTGTATAGCGACATACCTCTAGTCATTGCCTAGTCGTGAGGTATGTGCTGGAATTGTGTCTAGATTTTCCAGAGTTTGATCCGTCGCCATCCTTCGTCCTAACTACGATGTATATATATGGCTCCACTTTGTCAGTGGATGCGTCACATGAATCACTGGTTTTGGTTTCGACTTCAGACGCGGCAGAATCTTGTGTGGCTTATCAAGCCGATTCTAGAGCGGCAGACATGTGTATGCATCAGATTCAGAGCTAGCGGACAGGGCAGAATTTTTTTCCCTTCTTGATTAAGGCCGCTTCAATTCTTTTGTTCTCAGCGAGGGTTTTCCCAGCACGTACAGTCTGTCTCCATGCACTCCGGACTTTGGCTATTTCTTCCCACATACTTTCGTTGATGTCTGTGGCTTTCATGTCTCGCTTGCAGACATCTCTATAGGTTAGTCTTGGGCGACCCTTGGGTCGGATTCTTGTCCACAAGCTCAGCATATGAGATATATATCGGGATTCTACCATCTGTCATGCGGTTGACATGTCCGAGCCAGCGTAGACTTATTTCTGTTAGACGAGCATATATGCTTTTCATGTTGGCCAATCTCAAAATTTCTCTGAGGGACATATGGATATATGTATATATCAGTTCACTAGGGTACAAGGGCATTTCTTTGTTGTAGATGCACTAATGACAAATTGTGGTCACCTTGTATGTAAGTGTGTGTGTGTGTGTGTGTTTAGGAGAGGGAGAGAGTGGGTTCAACAGAGCTGGGGGGGGGGGAACAGAAACATTAGAAATCATACGACAAACATTGTGACAGAATCACACGCATGCAGCGTTGTTCATGTAGATTCATTTGACAGACACAGATAGATAGATAGATAGATAGATAGATAGATAGATAGATAGATAGA
>JADKLZ010001483.1:16463961-16480862 GCA_021533235.1 Biomphalaria straminea
GAGTGACCGACCTACAGGAGTGACTGACTTGCAGGAGTGACTGACCTACAGTAGCGACAGACCTGAAGGAGTTACTGACCTGCATAGTTACTGAACTGCAGCAGTGACTGACCTGCAGGAGTGACAATTCTCCTGAAGTGATTGATTTGCAGTAGCGACAGACCTGAAGGAGTGACCGACCAGTAGAAGTGACCGACCAGTAGAAGTGACCGACCAGCTGAAGGTAGAAGACGTTACAATAATAATTATTATTCGAAATCTTACATAATCAAATCAACAACACAAAGCAGCTAAAATAAACCCAGATTCACCTAGAAATGACATTAGAGCTTCCACGAGATCATGATAACAAAACCAAGAGATCAACTTTTTTTTTTCTCTTTTCTAAACCGAATCGAATTCAAGCCTCCAAGTAGAAATATTTAATATCTCCTGGTAAGAGCAGCGTCTACCTTACTCTTTGTAGCACATAGACAGGAAACAATTGTTTGGAAGAAACAAACACAAAAAAAACACACTTTCATCCCCCCTCTCCCACCTACTCAATTTTTTTTGTTTGGGGGGGGGGGATTTATTTTGAGCAATGACATTAGAATAATCTATTTCCCATGATTCATTGAAGATGAAGGCATGGTGAACAAAGCTTCAAGGAAATGATTTCGTATCTCTACAGCATTGGGACGTAGCAATGTAAGAGGAACAACCGAGGGAGAAAAACAGGCCGAGCGAGATTTAGGAATCTCCTATCTCTGGAATCTAGTTTTCTTTTTCTTCCACTAAAATAACTAGGTTCATAATAATAGACTGGCAACAAATAGATTTTTTCCCCTCTCATCCCCCCCCCCCGTAACCCTCTCTTGAGATTTCTTTTTTATTAAAAGAAAATTTAGTGTTTTGGGGCGCAGAAGAGAGCGGGGGAAGGTGGGGGGGGGGAATGCTCGCCCTATCAGGGTTCCGTTAAAGAATAGGGTGTTAGGGGTTAAAGATGGGTGGAAGGGGGGAGGCAGTAGATTGAAGGAAGCGGAACTGCAGTCAGTTATTTCCTTATGGGGGGTGACTTCACTGCTAGATGGAAGAAGGTTTGGGGGGGGGGGAGGTGAATGGGCTTGTGTCGATGGAGTCGTTTTGTTTATAGATATCCCCAGGTTGATGCAGTCGGCAGTTCTTTGCGATAAGAATCTACCATCGAGATAAGACGTAATTGTTGCCATCTTCTCTGAAGAACGTGATTGGAAGGGGCTCGGAGGGGAAGAATTGTTTTGTTTTGTTTTTCCTTTTTTTTTTGTTTTAGGCTCACTCAAGTGTTCTTTCTGTTGGCTTGACCGCTTCTAGCGCCCTGCGTGCTCCCCCGTTTATACAACATCAGGGCGCCTCCCTCCCAACCCCACGGGGAAGGTGTGATACCACGGTCACGTGAGCGGAAGTGGATACACAAACGTTTATCTATCTCATTTAAACATTGTTAATAGAGGGAAGGGGTATATTTTGTCTTCATTCAATCACCCCTCTCCTCTTCTCTCTATCTCTTTCTTTTGTTATTTTATTGGCTGTTCTCTTTGTCTCTTTAGTTCTGTTCTCACTCCCCCCCCCATATCTACCTCATTATCTTACTTCTTCTTTTTTTCTATTTCTGGTTTGTTTCATTCGTTCACTTTCTCATAGTTCGACTTTTTTACTTTCTCTTGTTCTTACATGTCTTTGCTGCTTTTGTCTTTAGTTTTGCCTCTTTCTTGTATCCGTCTCTCTCTCTCTCTCTCTCTCTTACCCCCCCCCCCCCATTTCTCTTTCCCGCTCTCTCTCTAACACACACACACACACATGTGTTCGTTAGTTATTCTCCTTTCAATACATTTTCTTGAAGAATGTTTAAATTCTATGATGCTTTCTTGAAATAGGGAACCTTTCAATACACTTTTTGTAATTTGTAATACTGTTATTAAAATGTTACTATTTGTTAGTACCTACGTTAAAGTTTGTCCGTCTGTAATTTGTTTTGATGTGCAATGTGTAGCTCAAAAATTGTTTCTTATGTGATGTGAACTTAGAACTATTCTCATAATTTGTTCCTAATTTTTTTTTGAATGCCTTCATTAAATTGCATTCTGTAAATACTTTTCCATTTTTAATACTATGTATTCCATTTTTTTTTATTAAAATTCTGTTCCTATTGCTTGTGTAATACTGGTTTCTAAATGGGTTCATTTATCTATGCATGTTTCAACAACAAAACGTATACAATTATCTCCCCTCATTTTAAAATGTAAGAATAGATTGACAACAAAAACTGAAACTCAATAGGAAGGAAACAAAATATAGTTTGTTGCATAGTAAATGATACATCAAGAGAGGGGGAAAAAATTCAACCTTGTGAAATTAATACAATATTCTCATTATAAATTCAAAAACCTGATTGAAATATTTTCAATTGAAAAAGCTCACAATACAAAAAAAAAAGTTGGATCGTCATCAAAGACACAATAAAAAAACAACAAAAAAAAAAAAAAAAACTAGTGCTATTAGGCTTGAAAGTAAACAATTCGTTTGGTACAGACAAAAGCAACATTTTTTTTAATTTTCAGTTTAGATTCAATTTTCTTAAATTTCTAATTAAATTAATTTCAACTAAATGTGTATCGTGCAGGACCGAGATTATAAATGATGTCATTAGATTGTTACAAATCATAGATCAAATATATTGTGTGTGTGTGTATCCAAGTGAGTGGCAGCGTGTGTGTGTGTGTGTGTCCAAGTGAGTGGCAGTGCGTGTGTGTGTGTGTGTGTGTGTGTGTGTGTGTGTGTCCAAGTGAGTGGCAGCGTGTGAGTGTGTTTGTTCCTTTCTTTTCATTAGAACATATTTTTAAAAACAAATTGCTTCCTTTTTCATTTTTTTCCCATCCATCCATCCCAGTGGCGCTACAGCCCTTGAAGGGCTCTTGCCTGCTTGCACACATTCTTCCATTCGGATCTCTCCTGGGCCTTTCGTCTCCACGCCCTAACCCCAAGCTGTTGCAGACCTGCTTCCACATCATCAAACCAACGCATTCGGGGTCTGCCTTTGGGTCGTCTGCCTTTTGGTTTTTGTCGGTATATGATCTTCGCTCCCCTGTTATCTGGCATTCTTTCAAGGTGACCTGCCCAACGTAGTCTGTTCTTTTTTATTTCGGTCACTATTGGTGGGTCCTCATACAGTTGATAAATCTCAAGGTTAGTGTCCCCCACCATGTTTCATCCTGTTGCCATAGATTTTTCTGAGGATTTTCCGTTCCCAAGTATTGAGTAAATTTTCAGATGTCTTAGTTAGTATCCAGGTCTCACTTCTAGATTCCTACGGTGATCCCAGCCTCCTCGTGGCGGAATCTGGAAACGCTGCAAACGCCTCTAGCAGCGGCTAATGGGGATCCCCTCCGTCTGCGGGTTTCTAAGGCCCGCTGGATGGAGTTTGGTTGCCAGGCAGTCCAGCCCAATGTGTGGGATTCTGGCCATAAGATGGACTAAGGGTGCGCCGGAAAGCGAGGCGCGCCCCATAAACGCCGTAGGCTTTAGGAGGTTCGTTTCCGGATAAACGACATTGCATCAGTCGCCACTCTGATGGCGGACTTTCTGGCGGTGAGAAAAACGAGTCTAGACAAGCTCTCACATTATACCACAAGGTATACGCGGCAAGCGTGACGAAGGAAAGCTAGCTCAGCGGACACGAGTCCCTGGGTCGGTAGCATTGGTGGTCCACCTGAGAGATCACCCTTCTTTCAGTCTAACATGCAACCAGTTTCGCCCGCACTCGGGTACCTTACTCATATGGCATTACAAAATTTATCTTTAAACCCGAGTATGGGCATGACTCGAGATAGGCCCCGTTCATCCAACGCCGTCGACGGGTTGGTGTTCGGAAAATCAGCTACCGTCGTCGAACTTCAAGATGTCCGCCCACTAAGCACACCGGCACTGACACTAAGAACTCTTTCAGGGTTGCCGAAGGGCAGCCGGCGCCCCTCGACGCAAGTCGAGCCAAGTTGCCCCTTATCTTCCACGGACGGGGAAGTCGTGACCCCCAAACCAGATCAGACACTTTCGGGACAAGCGAATGGGAAGAGCGACTCTTCCAAGCCCAATCATGGTATTGGTACTGGGCAACTCAGAATCGTGTCATTTAACGCCAACAGGCAACTAAAGCTTAAAAAGCCTGAAATTTTGAGACTGGTGTCGTCCCTTGAGATCGATGTGTTTATGGTACAGGAAGCTGGCAACGCTGGGAGGAAACGGAGTTGTGTTCCCACGCTCTCGGGATTTACGGCCTTCACATGCTCTTGCGATAAATGTCAAAGGTTGGTCACCTTTGTTCGGAATTCATTACTCGCTCGTGTAATGAGATCCTCTTCGCGGGAGTGTGGCGGGACCGACACACTCATGGTAGAAGTATACAAAAATGGACAAAGATTTGAGTGCCTAAATGTCTATAATCCCCCACGTAGTGTCTTCATGCTCGATTGCAATTGCCTCTCCAGTACCAAAACAGTAGTGGCGGGTGATTTTAATGCAAAAATTCAGGTGATTGGTTGTCCAACGACCGACCCATCAGGACAAAAGGTACTCGACTTGTGTGACGGAACGAGTTTGGTTCTCCTCAATGACAAAGATTCCCCACCAACATTCATTCACTCCGGGCATGGAGGGGAATCGAAACCAGACTTGTGCCTGGTGTCTGCGGATATAGTCGCTAAAAGTCGCCTTGACATCCTCGAGGATATGGGCTCAGATCATCTGCCACTCATGGTTACAATTGATCTCGGTACGGCACAAAAGAAAGTTTGCCCCAGACGCAAATGGGTTTACGCGAGGGCGAACTGGCTACTTTTCCAGAGTACGTCGGACGCACTCTTGGAGAAACTTGACACGGATTTTGAGGATATCGATGAAACATACGGACTCTTTGTGAAGGCTCTTTTGACGGCGGCTCGTAAAGCCATTCCACGGACCAATGGGAAGCGCAAGTACAGGTCATTTTGGACGCAAAAGCTAGCCCGTCTTGTCAGACAACGCAAGGCAGCACGAAGAAGGTTTGCCAGACAAAAAACAGACGAGGCGCGGAGGGCTTACAATAAACTCACTACGCTAGTGAGAGACACTGTGTCCGAAGAATCACTTAAAAAGTGGTCAGAAACTTGTGCTAACCTTGATCTCGCGGACGGACGACAGGCATGGAAGTTACTAAACAACTTGGCTGGAGTTGGCGAACCGAGGGTAGCGGAGCCGCTCCAGACACCAGGTGGCCCTATTATAACTGATAAGAAAAGAGCAGAGACACTGAACACACATTTTGCTGGAGTGTCAAAAGCTCATAAGAAAACTTCCGTGTCGATGGCATTCAACCGTATCAGAAGAGCCAATGAAAAACGCAGTTGGGTCGACAGCGAGGCCGAGACAGAGGCTTTTTCCAAACCCTTTACTATGGCGGAGGTGGCTTTCGCAATCAAAAAGGCACGGCTACGAAAAGCACCAGGCCCGGATGGCATCAGTGCTGAAATGTTAAAAAACCTGGGTGCAATAGGTCTCATGAAACTTCACGGCTTACTAAATCGGACTTGGTTTCAAGGGGAAATCCCAAAGGCATGGCGGCTGGCTACCATTGTTCCAATTCTTAAAAAGGGTAAGAATGCAAACAACCCTGAGAGTTACAGACCAATGTCCCTCACATCGTGTGTTGGAAAGGTTGCTGAGAGAATCATTAACCGACGGCTTATGTGGTACCTTGAGTCCCACAAATTGATCTGCCATGAGCAGGGTGGTTTCAGACAAAAACGCAGTACCATGGACCAGGTCACGGTCTTTATGCAGGAAGTAGCGGACGGTTTCCAGAAGGGTGGCAGAGAAAGGAAGGGTGAGTCGACACTCGCAGTTTTTCTTGATCTCAAACAGGCGTACGATCGAGTTTGGAGGCAGGGTCTATTGCTAAAATTGATGAGTCTTGGGGTAAGATCCAACATGTACAACTGGATAAAAGGTTTCCTAACGAACAGGTCAGTTCAGACACGTTTTGGCGAACAACTGTCCAATAAGAAAACGCTAGCTCAAGGTTTGCCTCAGGGCTCATCCCTCTCATGCACTCTTTTTCTGGTTTTCATTAATGACCTTACACAACGCCTCGGGTGTCGCTCACTACTGTTTGCGGATGATTTGCTAATCTGGAGAACCGGGAGGACTGCAGCTACGCTAGCTGCGGAAATCCAACGTGATCTAATCACGATTTCTTGCTACACAAGAATGTGGAATATGGAAGTAAACTGTGCCAAAACTGTCTGTACCCTCTTCACTCTTGGCAAGGACGTGTATAAAGAAAAAATCTCTCTCTCAATCGATGGTTACGAGTTGAAGATGGAAAGCAAGCCAAAATACCTGGGAGTTACTCTGGACCCCAAGCTGGGGTTGTCCGAGCATGTACGGCTAGTCCGAGAAGAGGCCTCACAAAGCCTGAAATTGGTAAAGCGATTAGCCACGACCAAGTGGGGAGCCAAAGCAAACGTCCTACGGGCTCTCTACATTGGATCAGTAAGGGCGAAGATTGAGTACTCGTCTCTTGCACAAGTCTATGCTTCGCAAACGTCTCTAGCGGGGCTGGACTCAGTGCAGAACCAAGCTACTAGACTCATCTGTAGTGCTTTTCGGTCAGCGCCAACAGCGGCGGGGGAGGTCATGACTAATCTCCCACCTCTGAGACTACGAAGGGAGCGAACCGTCTTGATTGCTCACGAGAAGTACAAGCGGTTGGAAGAAGGTTGCCCGGTCAGAAGTCTGGTCGACAACTGGCAAGGCAGAGATCGACTCAAAAGGAACTCTTTCATGCACTCGGTGCGTGAACTGTCCAAACAGGTTGATCTCCCCCAAAACAGAGCAGCTCTCGCTCTGCATGGGGCCTTCTCCCCGGCGAATGCTCCTGGAATCCCGGAGGTGAAAAAGGTTTTGATCGACCCAGAAGTCAATAAGAAAAGCACAAAAACTGTTCTCCTCAATGTGGCCAGAAAAACCATTGCCCAGTACCCAGCAAGCTCCATTACAGTCTATACGGATGGTTCTACGAGAGAGAACCAAGGACAAAAGGTGTCTGGGTATGGAGTGGTGGTCCGTTTCCCTGGCGCGACCGAGAACGACGAAATTCTGGGCCCGGTTTCAGGTATGAGTAATTATGTGGCCGAAATGACAGCTATTCAAAACGCAGTAGAGTATATCGAAGAGCGGCTCAATGAGGGCACAGCGCAACCAAACGACATTGTTCTCTTCTCTGATTCCTTGTCGACTCTACAAGCTATAGAAAACTCTGCCGAAACGCGCCCGGAACAACTGGAGAAAACATTGGCGTGCGTGGGACGCCTTCAAGAAAAGCACAAAATTCGGGCGACATTCCAGTACATACCAGCACACGTCGGAGTGGTAGGAAATGCGAAGGCTGACTTATTAGCCAAGTTCGGCACGATGCTAGGTCCTGTGGACGAACCACAAACTTTTGAACAAGCACGGGCAATTGTTGACGAATGGGCGAGAGAGAAATGGCAAAACGAATGGAAAAATGGCACAACAGGCAGGGAAGTGTATCAGAATTTGAAAGGGCCATCCAAATCGGACGAGTGGTGGCGGCTGGGAAGACGGGATCAGGTCACAATCGCTAGGTTTCGAACAGGCCACTGCCCTATCGGTGCCTATTTTGCTAAATTTAAGCCAACCGTCGACTCGCGCTGTCGCCATTGTCAGGAGGACGTCGAAACCGTAAACCACATCCTTTATGAGTGCGCAAAACTCCACCCCAAAAATGGCCATATGAGTGAAGTAGAAACTGGTTCGCATGGGGAGTTGTCCTTGTACGCAGACAGGGAAACTCTAAAGAGAACAGCCGCCTTCCTTGTCCATGTTGTAAGAGAATAGTGTTCTCAACATGGCCCCAGTGAGACTTTCACGGTCTCACTTCCATACATCTGGCCTAATGATGGTTTTGTATATTATTTTCTTGGTTTTCCTCGAAATTGTTTTGCTCTTGAGTAAATGATGTGTGCTATAAAATGCTCTGTTGCCTCCTGCTAATCTTTCTTTTATTTCTGTTAGTAGGTCATTTTTTAAAATCAATTGTACTTCCTAGATATTTGAAAGTTTGGACAGTTTCAAATTTGTGTTCTTTGATTTTGATATATGGTCCCTCTGTTTGATTGTTTCTTGTCATGGAGATGTACTTGGTTTTACTGTCATTGACCTTAAGTCCTGCTGCTCGAAATGCTTCTTCTAGTTGTGTGAAGGCTCTAAAGATGTCAGAGGTTTCTTTACCCAATAAGGCAATGTCATCGGCATAAGCAAGGTATTCTAGAGGTTGGCTGTATATTGTCCCTGTTGGTTGTGGACCTGTGTTTTCTCTCCTGAAGTAGTTAGTAATAGTTCCCCTTGTGTTTATATGTATATAACTCTCTCCAGTGAGTCACCTTGTCTTAATCCTTGTTTAATCCTAAATTCCCGTGAGTGTTCTCCTTGTATTACGACTTTACTTTTTGAGTTGTTTAATGTCATATGTATAAGTCTTGTCTGCTTGTTAGGTATTTCAAAATCCTGTAAGGTGTCATATAAATATTTCCTTCTGATACTGTCATAAGCCATTTTATAGTCTATAAAGAGTTGGTGGATTTGGTATGTTGTATTCATGGCATTTCTCTAGAATACATCTTAGT
Organism: Biomphalaria straminea; assembly: GCA_021533235.1. NCBI lineage: Eukaryota > Metazoa > Mollusca > Gastropoda > Planorbidae > Biomphalaria > Biomphalaria straminea. The sequence goes on from JADKLZ010001483.1 coordinate 16,472,661, forward strand.
GTGAAGATGTGATTAGTTGTGGATTTATTGGGTCTGAAACCACATTGGTAGTCACCTAACATTTCTTCTGAATATTTTCCAAGCCTCTTTGTTAAAGCCTAGACAGGATCTTATAAGTTATATTTAGTAGAGATATTCCTTTGTAATTACTGCACTTAAGCCACTGGCGGATTCAGGGGGGGGGGGGGCGATCACTCGGACGATTTTTAGTATAGAATTCACACAATTAGTATACGAATTTATTACTTATGTTAATAATATATACTAATTATTTTATATTTCTACATATTTTTACATGATTTCGCCCCCCCCTCTGGTATGTTGGCCAATATGGTGGGGTCGGGAGGGGACGGTGGCATCAATTTCGCCCCCCCGCCCATATGCTTTCGAGTGGGGGGGGTCCAACTTTGGGTGGGGGGCGGACGAATTTTAGTATAGAATTCACACAATTGGTATACGAATTTATTACTTATGTTAATAATAAATACTAATTATTTTATATATTTTATATTTCTACATATTTTTAGATGATTTCGACCCCCCCCCCATCTATATGTTGACGATATGGTGGGGTCGGGAAGGGGCGGTGGCATCAATTTCGCCCCCCATAAGCTTTCGAGTGGGGGGGTGGTCCAATTTCGGGTTGGGGGGCGGACGAATTTTAGTATTGAATTCACACAATTGGTATCTGAATTTATTACTTATGTTAATAATAGCTTTCGAGTGGGAGGCGGTCCAATTTCGGGTGGGGGCGGTCCAATTTCGGGTGGGGGCGGACGAATTTTAGTATAGAATTCACACAATTGGTATATGAATTTATTACTTATGTTAATAATATATATTAATTATTTTATATTTCTACATATTTTTAGATTATTTCGCCCCCCCCTCTAATATGTTGACCGATATGGTAAGGTCGGGAAGGGGCGATGGATATTTTTCTGGCTTGATATTATTAGAATATTTTTCAACATTATTCAAAAGGTCCTTTTTTAATAAGATGAATGGTGAGCTTTAGGTCAGGAGAATGCGTTTTTTCGGTGGAGAATGCAAGAAAACGTTTTTTGGCGACGAACCCTATTGGTAAATAATGAGCTGTAGATGTCAGGAGAATGCGTTACTGCAGTGAAGTATGCAAGAAAACGCTTTTGGCGTCGGGGCTTCGCCCCGAATCTCACTGGCGAAGCTTACAGCTCTCCCTCAGACCCCCAGCTTGCCTCAACATGACTTTTTTGTTGTTTTTTCATATATATATATATATATATATATATATATACTATTAAGTTGAATGTTTAGCGTATGTATGTATGTATGTATGTATCGAATAGAAATCAAAACCGCGTGACCAATTTTCATTAAACTTGGCAGAAATGTTCCTTGGGTACCAACTTAGGCCGTAGTGTATGTATTGTAGCCCTAAAACAAACGTAAGACCCTTAAAAAAAATAAAGTTGACCAAGTCTATTACAACTATACTATTTTATGGATCTAGGCTTGTTTAAAATGTTGACATGAGAAAAAGATCGAAAGGATTTAGATCTAGATCTAATTTTAAGAAATACACTTTGCACTTATAGATTTTTACTTTGACGCATGAAAATACATAAATATAGTCTAATGATTTTATTATTTAACAAAATTAAGCTTCAAATTTGTGTTTCAAAAGGCTTTTTACATAAGTTCGTTCTTTATATCAGCAAGCGTAGATATTCTTACCACATTCGTTCATTAGACATTTCACGAAATGTTACACATCGCTCTATTCCTAGCACAGCGAACGTGAAATTAGGTCACGTCTCTAGGTCTAAAACTCTAAGATGATAGAACTTCTCTTCGCAACGATAGTTTTATACTTTAGCACATGAACACACTAATTATAGTCCATTTATTTCATATTTTAATCAAATTAACATTGAAATTTGTTTTTCGAAAGCATTTTTCATGCGTTCGTTCGCGAAGCCGTGTTTAGATATATTCTAATAGTTTCATTCATAGTGTACATCTAATTAAAAAGGTCACGCATGCGCACAATGAACTCTATCCAAGCCAATATTTAACTCTAGATTACTGTATTGTTTAGATTTACATCTAGATCTATATTTAACTCAAGATGTACCTAATTCTTTAACACATGAACATACAAAATTAAGTCTATTTATTTCTAATTTTAATTAAATATATGTAGGCCTACAATCAAATGTTTCTATTTGAAAATATGGACTTCCGTCGATCAGCTATTTTGAAAGCTTTATTCATACTATTTTACATTTACGCATTCCTTAACTTATAACATCATTATTTCGTTTAATTGTTTACATAACACTCTCAGCTCTCAGTCATACACAAATAAAGGCCCGCGGGCCGCGGGTAAAATATGTCTAGTATATATATATATGCTGTACACACGTTTATTCATAGGGTTAGGGTTTACTGGGCGTTAGGGTTAGGGTTTGGAAAAAAATCGCCCCCCCCTCCAAAGTTCTGGATCCGCTAGTGACTTAAGCTTGGATCCTTTTTTGTGTGTTATAAGAGCCGTTTCCTATTCTGTTGGTATTACTTCTTCTTCCCAAATTCTTGATATTAATCTGTGTATTTAGGAATGTAAGTCTTTTCCTCCAAATTTAATTAGTTCTGCTGTAATTTGGTCCTCTCCTGGTGCTCTGTGATTCTTCATGATCTTTATTATTTCTGATGTTTCAATGAGTGTTGGTGGGTTCACTAAGGGATCTGGTCCTCCGTGTGGCAGTTCATATTCTCCATTGTCTCCATCTTCAGTGGTATTTAGAATCTCCTCAAAGTATTCAGCCCATCTCTCAATGACCCTGCTGTTTTCTGTAATAAGCTGACCATCTTTATTCTCACACATGTGTGATCTAGCTTGAAATCCGTTCTTTTCATCTTTAATTTTCATATACATTCCTCTCATATCTCGCTCCTTTGCTAGTTCCTCAATATGAGTAATCTTGGCCTTTTCCCATTCACGTTTTTTCTTTCTCACAACTTTTGTGGCCCTTCTTCTTGCTTCATTGTATTGTTGTCTTGTGTTTCTGGTTTCTCTCTGTAGCATTATCTTCCGAGCATTGTTTTTCTCTTCTATCATTTTTCTGCACTCATCATCATACCATCCCAATCTCTCGTTCTTTTGTTTAAAGCCAACTACCTCTTCTGCTGTTCTTTTGATAGCATGCTTTATTGTTTCCCAATGCTCATTTATGTTATTTTCGCTGTCCCTTTCTAATGTTGTTTGTTGCGTTTGGAGTGCAATTCTATAAGTTTTTGCCACAAGTGGATCCTTTGTGAGTTTTTGACTATCATATTGCTGTGCTCTCGTTCTTTGGTAATTGTGTATGGTACTTATTCTTTGTCTAAGTTTAGCTTTTACTAGTTGGTGGTCTGAATCAGCATTTGCTCCTCTGAAACTTCTTAGTATATCTGATCCATGCTTCTTATCTATGAGTATGTGATCTATTTGATTCTGGGTGTTGCCATCATGTGAGATCCAGGTTACCTTGTGAATATTCTTATGTTGGAATTTTGTGCTGCAGAAAGACATTCCTTTTCCTGATGCAAAATCCACTAATCTTATGCCATTATTGTTAGTCTCTTCATGTAAGCTTTCTTTGTCAATGGTTGGTCTGAATGCTGGTTCTTTTCCAATTTTTACATTGAAGTCTCCAAGGACTATTTTGATGTCATGCTTTGGTGCTTCATCATACATTCTTTCCAGTCCATCATAGAAGGCTTCTTTTGTGTTATCATCTGTATCTTCAGTAGGGGCATGAACATTGATAAATGATAAGTTGAAGAATTTTCCTTTCATACGTAGTGAGCAGAGTATATCACTTACAGGTTTGAATCCAATTACATTACCTATCATTTCCTTTTTAACAGCAAAACCTGTACCTAAGTTGTTAGTGCTTCCACCACTATAAAATATAGTATGCTCCTTGGTTCTAATAATGTCTGAGTCTTTCCACCTGATTTCCTGTAGGGCTATAAGGGGTATCCTATATTTCTTTAACACGTCAGTCAGTTGGGCTAGCGCACCTGCTCTATAAAGGCTTAGCACATTCCATGTCGCAAAACAAAAATCATGTCCTTTTCCAGGCCTAGGTCGTTTTCCGTTGAGATCTGTCCGGGTTTTCTTGTGTGTATATAGGCTATCGTGACAATTTTTTTTTATATGACAGAGTTGTTAGCCCTGTGCATAACCATCTGGGGGGCTGCCCCTTTCAGCTCTCTGGAAAGCTGCCTTTATTTTCGGGTAAGGTGCCCAATCCTTTGTGGATCCCTCCACTTCCTGCAAGGCAGCAGGTTTGATTTTGGTCCACCCCGGGTATTTTATTTCCCCGGTACCCACCATATCTGGAGGGCATTCCCCTATCCGCCACCTGGGGAGGCGCTCGATGGGAGATCAAAAACTTCACACGAGTTTCATTTTTTTAGGACAATGTATTGTGTTTTGTGTATGTTTGTATTTACACGTTCATCCAAGCAGAGAGATGTGTGGAATACATTCGAGAATGTAAGAAGTATCTTAGAGAATGTAGTGAACGATTATTATCTTAATCTAGATCTAGATCTGGGCTCTGTTTAGTCTGATTTAGCCTGATTTAGTAGGTTTTAGTCTGATTTAGGGTTAGTCTATTTTAGTCTGATTTAGTCTGTTTTAGTCTGATTTAGTCTGATTTAGCCTTATTTAGTCTGATTTAGCCTGATTTAGTCTGACTTAGTAGATTTTAGTCTGATTTAGGGTTAGTCTGATTTAGGGTTAGTCTGTTTTAGTCTGATTTAGTCTGTTTTAGTCTGATTTAGCCTAATTTAGTCTGATTTAGTGTGTCTTAGGATATGTCAAGACTGCGTGTTCCAAAAATCGCCAGTTCTTTTAAAATTTACAACTAATGCGACGTTCGTATAAATTTTTTTTTTTTCAAAACGTTTGAATAAGCAAAGAGTTCGTTAATAAATGGAAAAAATATTTTATAATATGCCATTGATACTTTTTCTATTGTGACCTTAGACATAAATATAGATAGATAGATAGATAGATAGATAGATAGATAGATAGATAAATAGATAGATAGATAGATAGAGTGATAGATAGATAGATAGATAGATAGATAGATAGATAGATAGATAGATAGATAGATAGATAGATAGATAGATAGAGTGATAGATAGATAGATAGATAGATAGATAGATAGATAGATAGATAGATAGATAGATAGATAGATAGATAGATAGATAGATAGATAGATTGGATAGACCAACATATAAATCTCAATATTCAACGCTCATTACACAATGACTTTCCAAATGGTCCCCAAGGTTCAACTCTTTCAGCAAGACTAGCACTCCCCTCCCTCCCTCGTCTAGCAGAAAACTAATGGTCCCTATTCCCTCTCACCCACCACACCTTTCCTCCCCCCTCGCCCCATCCTCGTCCATTCGCTGGAGATCTCGGAACATGGTTCCACAAACCCAGCCTTTTATCTTCTAGCTTTGTACTTTCACTTTTGTTGATCCGGCATTAGCCAGATTTCAGCGCGCCCCGCTGTAGAACATTAGCCCCATTGAAGCTGCTGGGAGATGGGGGGGGGTCTGTGGAGGCTCGGGTGGATAGGTTATTGACAGTGATCACTGAGAGGAGATAACTCCTTGACATCTACAAGCACAAGAAAACTCCGGCCCATTCATACACACTCTCTCTCACACACACACACAAACATCGAGGAAAGAAATATTGTTTTCATCTGTCTTATCACTGCCTTGGGCCAATCCAGCTTTGAGTAGAACACTGACTCTTATTTGTACTCACTTAGAGCAAACAGCCTGTAATATAGAATTTAAGCCAGTCATTGTGTTTTACCTATTTTTGATATAAAATTTTAGCCAATCAGCGTGTTTGACCTATTTTTGATGATTTGAGCCAATCATTGTGTTTTACCTATTTTTGATATAAAATTTTAGCCAATCAGCGTGTTTGACCTATTTTTGATGATTTGAGCCAATCATTGTGTTTTACCTATTTTTGATATATAATTTGAACAAATCAGCGTGTCTTATTTAATTTGTCTCGTAATTTACTCTTCAACGTTGCCAGAATGAATGTGTAAAGAAATATATTTTGTTTACACTTTGGCTTCTTTAATCTTTCAGTTTCTACACAGGAGAGTAAATAATGTAGGGGAAATAATTTGAAATGCAACTAGAAACATTTTAAAAATATTTTTTTAAAGAAAATACCTCCATTAATGAACTTCATATATTTTAAAATAAAAAATAATTTCAAAAATGTTAGAGATTCTCTTCTAATATCAAACTTGTGACACGATTACTTGCTAGAACTTCGATATTTTCTGATTCGGCTTGCAAGGGAGACATACTTTGGAAATTATTTATTGGTATGTTTATTATATGGACACCTAGATCTAATCATAGACTCCATAACAAAATTTAGAACTTTATAACTCTTAATATCCAATTTCTAAATCTATTTCTGTATTAGATGAACATAAAAATACGCTTATGAATTTCAAAAAAAAAATTGAAGCAACTTTGAATTTACTCATTTATCGCATAATTACGGTAATGCGTTTTACTACGCCATGTTGGATCAAGACCTAGATATATTCTCCAGCCAAATTTACATTTACGTATTTTTTTACTTTAAAAAATTACAAAGATAAAGTCATTCTTTTCTCAGCGATATACATCAATTGTTACATTTCTAGGAAAATCTTTATAGCCGTTTTTGAGATCAGCTGACGGACACCTACATAGGTTCCATGAAAGAATGACTTGAATAGAGCAATTGTAAACAAATTTATTATGTATTTTCTATTTTTTCCCATATGAATCAGAGCCATGGACCCTATACTCCGGCCACACCAAAAAGCTAAACTCCTTCCATCTGTCTAAGGAGTATCTCTAAGGAGTATCCATAAGGAGCGTTGGTTTGAGGAAATCGCTCCCAAGGCGGTAAATACAAGCGCTACAAAGACACCCTCAAGAGCTCCTTCAAGGAATGCGGTATCGACATTCACGACTGGGAAGCACTAGCTCTAGATTGCTCAGCATGTCGAGAAGCTGTGAGTCTAGGAGTCTCAAGATTTGAAGCAAGAAGAGTGGCCAGTGCGATAGAGCGCCGAACCAACAGAAAGCGGAGAGAAGAAGCAGGCCTGTCTGCAACTGACAAAACCCACCCATGTCACATATGCGGCCGGCTTTTCAAAGCGAGGATTGGACTTTGCAGCCATCTTCGAGTCCATGGGAAATGAGAAATGTGCTCATCTTCGAACACCAATACAGTTGTGCCCCTGGAATGTATCATTAGAAGGATGCTCTGGTCAGATGAATTAGGTTTAAAAATAAACCCCAAAAAAATCTGTAAAACATTTGTTCAAAACTAAAAATTAAACTCGCATCTCTCCCAAAGCTATTTTTCAATAATTCAATTTTCCTAGCCACATACACTGAATAGACTAATATTGTTCTAAATCAAAGTTTTAAAATTGTGGTCCTACACTTATGTGGGTTACTTATTTTCCCCTCGTGTCAGGCTCAATGGTTACGCCTTTTTTGGATTTCTCATTCTCCCCTCGTATTAGGCTCGATGGCTACGCCTTTGTAGATGGAAGGGAGATTGGACGATGGCTATCAACGTTGTCTTTGTTTTGTTTTTTCCCTAGTCATTTCTTCCAACAGATAGCAGTGTTCCTTCCTTGATTTTCTTGGCCCTGTTTGTGTCCTGGCCAGTCAGAGCGCGATGGCCATGATTGATCACTGACCACGCCAAACGACAACCACGAAATATGATTAAGCATTTGACCTCTGACCTTCGCGTCCCCTCCTATTTGTTTATGTTTGACGCCGCTATGCGTCCGTCATTTACTTAACTTGCGGCGGATAGCTTCACCACCTCCTCTCCGCCCCGTCATCCTTGTTTCCGAGTTTTTCCCCCTGCTCCTTTCCAGAGCGACTGAAGATCTTCCACACCCAGTGGGAAACCACAATTTGACCAGTTCTTTTAAGTGACCACAAGCGAATGTCTCTGTGGTGACCGCGGCTGCCCCGTGGACTGAATGATACAGTTGCCTCGGTCATTAAATGGTCATATTTCCTCTGCATCTGGAGTTAGCCTCATTGCGATCTAGTGGTGCTACACTGGTAGAGATGTTTTATATTTATTGGGATGGTAGA
>JADKLZ010001483.1:16566803-16581238 GCA_021533235.1 Biomphalaria straminea
AGGCCATTCGACCCCTTCACTCAACCCCATACATAGATATAAGGCCACTTGACCCCTTCTCTCGAACCCATATATAGATATAAGGTCAATCAACCCCTTCACTCGACCCCATACATAGGTATAAGGCCACTTGACCCCTTCACTCAACCCCATACATAGGTATAATGCCACTTGACCCCTTCTCTCGAACCCATACATAGATATAAGATCAATCAACCCCTCCCCTCGAACCCTTCAATTCCCCCCTCCTGAAACACGGGAAGTATGTCTTCCCAACAAATGAACATTTGTTTTGTTCTTGGTGAACAAATACTATGCTAAACATCTGAACAAGAAGAGCTCGGCAGAAGTAAACGTTCAAACACAGGCATCAAAAACAAAAAAGAAATTCTAAGGATTTAAGGTGGGGGGGGAAGGGGTGGCGGGAAATGCTAAACACGTGTGGTGCTGTGCCAGTGTGTGTGTGTGTTTGTGCGTGTGCCAGTGTGAGTGTTTGAGCCTTTAAGGTTTAATTAGGTAAAATCTGTGACTGAGAGATAATTAGAGGGAGGAATAAGGTCAAGGACGTCTAGATGAAAGGCTGACATGATCGTCTGTAAGGAATTTAAATCAGTGAACGTTGGGACGCCTCTGACCAGATTGTTCAGAGCTAGAGGCGTGGGCGGCAGTGCGGATGGGTGCCGTGCGGTGGGCGCGACAACAAAAAAAAAAAAGAGGTTCAGATACAATGATAATGAGCATTTCAAGTGAGTACTGTAAACTTCAGGTATTGCTCAAAGAAGTGCCTACAACTGTTCCTAATTGACGTAAATATGTCTATGAGCAGTATGAGCTCTTTTAACAAAAGTTGGACTACTCGCAGATGATTTCAAAGTCTATGGATCTTCAAAAACACTACAAGCTACTGAAACATTACAAAAAGTTAAGTTAGATTAAAAGTCATTGAGTACTAACATGTCTTGACTGCCAGAGAAGTGCCTTTGTGTGAAAAGTAAAATAAATAACAAAAACAAAAACACAAAGAAATGTCCTACTCTTTGATCCTACAACTCAAGTGAAAGATAAATCAAAAAGTAAATAAAATAAGTACTAAATAGTAATAAGTAAGTAATACATTTCCCAGACTAAACAAAAGTAACACCACAAAGAGCACAAAGTGAATTAGCAATACTTGATACGACACAAGCCAATAGCATTAATTCCTAGTGAGACATAAAATATATTTCTTATACCACAAACTAAGACAAACTCATATAAAACCTGTTTATTAAAAGCGTCATTCGAATAATAATAGAGACAGAGTGGGAAGGAAATGTGTGGCACAGAGAGTTGTGTTGAGAGGCTCAGAGATGAACGGTTCTTCAAAATGGCCCGAAACGATTTTAACAATGTATTTTGGTTACTGTTAAGTGAGTTTGTCTTGCAGCTTTTTTGTTTTATATGTTTCGGATGTTCCTTTAGAGTTGAAGATAATTACTTCCTAGTCCAAACCTCCCGCGGGACAACTGGGGATGGGAGCGGGCAGGGTTTGAACCCGGGACAATCGATAAATCCAAACGACAGTCCAGCGTGCAAACTGCTCGACCAGGCAGCCATCCAGCTAGGTTGTAGGCTATCTATTGAAACAAAAGTAAGTCTTCAAGTGAGTTTGTCTTGCAGCTAGAAACCAACTCAGACTGAACAGTTGTTGCAATGTGCGAATCTTTTTCCCTCTCAATCCAATACTAGCTCCAGTCGCTGGGCCAACCAAAAGCCCAGAGTGCTTACGATACTCGCCTGCACGCAGCGACCTCATACGTCACTTCCGCGGACACAGAACTGCGGATGCTTGACCCAGCGGTTCGCGCAGAATAAAAGTGGTCCGCGTGGTAAATCGACGGACGAGCATTCAAATTGATAATAATTAATCGGAAATTAAAAGTTTTATTTTTTTTTTCTCTATCCCCATAATCCCTCAATTAAACGTAGAATATACGTCGATGGTTAAGACAAAACATTTGATGAAAATAAAGGGCGGTAGGGGTGAGTGTGGACCGGAAGTAGATAAATCTTGCTTTTTTAAAAAAAAAATCATTTTATTTGTATACTTTTTATGTGTTCCTTTGCATCTATGGGAGTTTATCAATACTACTCTTGTTTTTTAATTATCTGTTCTTTGTTTACACACGTGGAGTAGGATCCCTTGTCTCGCAATTATGTCTGCCATATTGCTAATGATAACAATGATGGGACTAAAGAGTTGGGTCCGCACCCACCCCTCCTTGGTACTCACCATAGAGAAAATAAATAATATTTGGCTTCCCCACTTCCGTCCCCCTTCCCACGGTTACTGCAGAAACCTATTCGCCCCACTTGTGGTAAATTGTCAAAAGATGCTGTAATATAGCCAATTGAGGGCGACTTGACCCATTGATTTGCCCGTGACACTTTGCCCCCTCTGTTTCGGATCAGTTTACTGAAGCTACATTAACCGTTAAGAGGGAGAAAAAAAAAAGGGGGGGGGTTGGCCATCTGGGGGCTCGCCGGGTAGCAATCCCTGGTGTTACCATGTGCCCCGAGACCCGAGACAGGTGTCTAACAGACAAGTTGTTCCCCCCTCCTATTTTCTAGCTTCCTCACTCACTCTCACTGACTGACTCTCTCTCTCTCTCTTCATCTCTTGTTCCACTATTATCTTCTCTTGTAAGTGCCACATGCCGTGATACACTGTAACCATGATAATCCTGGGATTGGGTAAAACGGAGGGGACGGGGGAGTAGAGACTTAAGGGAAGGGGGAGGGAGTGAGTGGGTGCCAGGCTGGGGAAAGAGGGGCTGGGCTGCAGCTGGGGGCGCAGTAAAACAAGGTGCCGTGAAAAGACGAGTGGAAGCAGACCCGGTGTCCATTAAAGTCACACAACTGTCTCTGGCTCCCAACCAGCAGACGGTACGATGGTAGTAGTGTCCCTTAGTGGTGTCCTTTGTGGGACATACAGACCAGACTTTTATACCCCTGGTTACAAGTGTCAAGTTGAATATTTCACGGCATATACATTTTTATATGACTTTTTTTTTTTACAAAACGATGTTGGAGGTTGGGGGGGGGGGTCTAACAAACAAACAGATAAGCCGGAGAGAGAGAAAAAGTTTTTAGAGTAAATTTGTTTTTGTTTGTTTGTAACATTTTTTTTTGCTCGAAGTAAAAACTGCGACTGCGCTCTAAAAACAAAACTTCCTGGTTTAAACAAAATGTATAAGCCAATCAAAATCATTCTTTCTATCAACCGGAAATGCTTTCATGTGAAGTAACCCATGTCTCAATAGAGACTTTGTAAGTGTATTGTCTATGTATCCCTTTCCTACAGGTCTTTGTGAAAACTATGGCACCTTTTAGTGCTTTAGTCACACACACATAAAATAGATGTATAGACTTTTCATCCAAATGGAGCTACTTTTAAATGTATACGTTTCGCAGACAAATGTCTGTGTTTAAAGTTTACCCCCCCCAACACACACACACACACACAAATAAAAAGTGTATACTCTGGTAGAAGATCTAAGTACATAATAAAAAATTATATTTCCTTTATAGTCAGTCAGTGAAACTAAAGCAATTTGTCAAAACTAACAAAATAAATAAAAATGTCGCGAAGGAAACATACAGCAGACCTGTAGGAAACTCTTTGAGAAGCGGCCATCTGGCCAGTTGATATTGTGCACTTAATAGAGAATGCTTTAAACGACTGGCCAGATGAACAGGCGTGTTGCTTTTGGCTCTATCGTCATTGAAATCGTGAAATGAATGAATAATTTGTCCAAGCTAGACTTACCTGGCATTTAAACTACCCAGAATTCCAAACTCGTCGCTGAAGAGGGCCTCTTGAAATGAAACTAAATAATGAATGTCATCTCTGCGCTTGCGTTAAATCTTCGTTGAAGATTATCGTTTGGACGTTTTCAACAAGAGAGAGAGAGAAAGTGAAAGGGAGAGAAAGCAATAATAGAAAAAATTATCCGTTGTTGTCATGGCAGTGAAAAAGTTTTGTTAGAGATTATCTTGGCTTGACGTTCCACCAGTCTTAGAGAGTGCATTGCATGTATAATTGATTTCAATTCTTTTGAAATTGCATGCTCCATTAGTTCTGAATATTTCATTCTAAGCAATGGATCATTTTATCGCTTTTCTAAAGGAATCATATACAATGTAAGAATAATTGGCAGAGTCTGTTCTCTGCCTGTAGAGTTAGCCATGAAAACAAAAAAGATTCAAAGAGAAATGGTTTTCAACATAAACCAAGTCAGATTGTGCTTTGGAAAGAAAGAGAATAAAAGTCTAAGATACATTTGCATTGACTCGAAGCTTAACTGCCAAGCCGAGACAAAACAAAAGACAAGTTAGATCTATTAATAATTCACTCTCCTTTTCTTCAAACAGGATAACTAATTGTTAGAAATATATGTTGCAGATCATAGTAAAAAAAATGGCAATGCTCTTTGAGATGAGTGACAGTCTGTGAGCCTTGTCTTATCTTAATATTATCTTAATACTATTGTAGCATTGGTATTCTGCAGTTGTATGACTGTTGTTTAGGTGTACACTTGATAATACAGCTCTATTGTCAATCTTTAAACATCTTCGTGTCCATCTTTGAACATCTTTCTATGTCCATCTATATAGTTCCTTATCAACTTTGGCCAGTCCAACGATTCTGACTAGTTTGTCTACTGTGTGATGTTCACAAGAACCAAATTTCGAAATGAAAAACAAAAAGCTCGTTACATTTGTTTTGACTTGGGCAAGTTTCTGGGGATACTCGCAAAATTAAACAACAATAGAATGCGGGGGGGGGGGGGGGAAGGGGGGGGGGAGGGTAGTGAGACAAAGGGAGCGAACCAACAATGAGTGTTAAAACATAAGATGAGTTTAGCAGATCCCCAGAATGCAAACAAGCCACAAATCAACCTGGGCCCCCGCTCGCTCGCCCCCGTTAATGCGTTATTCTCAGAATCCGGAAGTGCGAAATTTAGAAGATGCCGAAGATTGCTGGGAAACATGAATCAAGGAGGAAGGAACTCTCGCGAGAAACCATCTCTCTCTTTCTCTCTCTCTCTCTCTCTCAATCTCTTTTTATATTTTGTGTTTTCTTTTTTTTAACTACTACTAAATTGTAAGAACTAGATGTGACAGCGATTCATTAAGAACTAATTGAATCGTGCATGGAAGGTGAGAATTGCATGAATGAATGAAAGAATGAATGAAAATAAAAAGATGAATGATTATGAATTAAGTTAGAATGAGGGACTAAGTTTAGACAAAAATATTGAACTTTTTACAAGTGCGTAGCCATACTTGTAAGCAGGGCCTGTCTTAAAACTGCGGGGTTTATGCGAAACTGCTTGCGCGGGGCCTAGTCTGTGTGGGAATAATGATAATGAGTCAAAATTAAGATTTTGTATTGGAACAAAAATTCGACTTTAATCTTATGCATTTTTTACTAAGTACACAATTGCGTTCAAATTAACTACAACTTTACGAACCTTGCAACCTATGGTATGTTTATGCTAGTGACTATAAAAGTGAACCAATTATCTGCACTTCCGATTAAGGTGACAATTCGCCCGTTTATTACATTTAATTTCATTAAAGCTGATAATGCCTTTTTTCTTTTATCGCGCGTAGGATTGGCGTATGACACCCACAAATGACTATTTTGTCTATTTTTCAGTAGATTTTAATAAATTCAGGAGATTTCAAGGAATTTTTCGTGTATGTTTTGTAATTTAATAAATTAGCGCGGGGCCCACTGCAGTGACCTAAGACCGGCCCTGCCTGTAAGTTAACAACCCAAATATACTCGCTATTACATTCAAGTAGGGCAAACGGCTGTCTGGTCGAGTGGTCAGCGCTCTGGATTCTCATCTTGGTAGTCTCTGGTTCGAACCCTTGCCCCACGTCATTTACCTGTGACACTTTGCCCCCCGACCGACCGCCTTTACTTTTCCCCAACTGACGTTAGGTGCCCATTAGATCTGAGTGGCGCCTTAAACATTTTAAAATCCCAGTCATCACCGGGATTCGAGCCCAATCGCTTGACCACTCAGCCACCGAGCCTCCTATGTTTGACTAGGTGAAGTTATATTTGTCACGTTTTCTTTTCTTTCTGTTATCTCCCCTTTTCCCCCTGCAAATCTCCTTCTTGCTTTCGCACTTTCTCTCTCTCTCTGTCACACACACACATCTCTCTCACCTCTCTTTCTCGCCTCTCTCTCTCACATTTCTCTCTCATCTTTCTCTCTCTCGCCTCTCTCTCTCTCTCGCCTCTCTTTCTCTCTCTCTTTCATCTTTTCTCCCCAATGAGTTTAACATTTCTCGACAGTTTAAACTTGGAAGTTTCAGAGACTAGAACATTTGTGGGACTTGCATTATACAAACGTTTATAAAGAAAGTACGGGGGGGATGTTGTGGGGTGTGAGGGAACTAAGTAGGTGAGTAAAGGATTGAGTTCAAACACCTCCCTGGCCATAAATGTGTATTGAAGAGATCCTCTAGGTTCACTTACACAAATCTCTGCGATAGGGAAAAAATAAAACTCCTCAAAGATTCTGGGGAGCTAGATCTATTTCTCTGGATTGAATGACTCAAACTGGCGCTCTCTGAAGTCGCTTTATTCTCTCACGTCTATCCTCAGCCTTCTGAGAGTCTTCCTTGAGAAAGTTGAACCTGTGTGTGTGTGACTGGTGTGTGTGTGAGAGAGACAGAGAGTTTCTTCTCTGTACTTTTCCTTCTGCCACAAGTGATTTCACAACAAGACAAACCTGTTACATCAATTAGAAGCGTGGGAGTGAACAAGATGGTGGATGGGGGGGGGGGGGGCCCAAAAACCGCGGACGGGGGCGGGGGTGGGTTCTACCATTATGACAATAGAGAAAAACTTGGTACATTCTCTCACGTACTAATTGATTGCGGTGGGTAGTTGGCAGCCCTTGTTTGCTATGGACCATATTTTAGGGCTATTTAAAAAAAAAATAGCTGCATTGAAAGAAATATTTGAAAGAGGGGAGAAAATAATTGATATGATTTATCATTTCTTAAATACACACAAATAACGATATATCGGTACAAGTGACAATGTTTACAATGAATTATACACTAAAAAAAAAGACATGCTTGTTTATTGTGTAATTCAAGCCTTGATAACGCTTTTATAGTTCAGTGCTGCTGTTTATCATGGCTTAGTGGCCTTGATACGTAGCACAGCGGCTATGTTTTTCAGCAACTCTAAGAGTGTTCTTATTGTGTTGTTGTTGTGTTCTTGTGTTGTGTTCTTCTGTTGTGTTCTTGTGTTGTGTTCTTGTGTTGTGTTCTTGTGTTGTGTTCTTGTGTTGTGTTCTTGTGTTGTGTTGTTTCCAAAAGAAATTAAAAATATATAAAAATGGCTCAAAGAAAACACATTCATTTCAAAACTACACATTATTAATTAATCTAGGCCCGTCCTCAAAATTCAATAAAGAAAACAATATTGATCAACATAAGATGACCTTGTCATTCATGACCTTTCCAAAGGGGTCAAACTTACAACATAAGAGAGATTTGAATGGGGGGGGGGGCCCGGAAAAAAAAAGAATGAAATGATGGCAACAATTGGAAACACACTCACACTCAAATGTTTCCTCTAACAGTCCAACAGAACAGATTCCCACCATCAGGCAAAGAATACTGAAAAGGGGGAGAGAAGTAACAAGCCAGGAGTTTTTAGTGAACAAAATCACTTTAGGCACTGGTTATTGTCTACCCTTGGCTGTGTCAAGTCTGTATTTTGACGTGGCTAATCCAGGCGCAGACAACTCTCCCAGTATTACCATGACAATTATTTGCGCAGCTGGCTCTGTGGAGAAATTAGCACCAGAAAGCTTTGAGAGAGACAGAGAGAAAGAGAGGCTGAGATAAAAAGAAAGAGAATGAAAGTGAGAGTTAAAAAAAAGCTTCTTTTTCTCTCTGCTAAAATTAACCCCCCCCCCCCCTTTTTTTTTCCCCTGAAACCACCTTGGAACTTATTCCTCTGAAGATCAGTCTCTAAAATACAATACAGTTGGGTTTTTTAAAATAATCTCAGCAATATACAGCAACGTTGGACTGAGGCTATGAGATGCAGCTTCTAACTGTTATTTCAGAAAATCTGCTCAAACACACACAAATACACGCTCGCATACACACACCTACAAACACACATCTACACACACCAATGCAAAAAGAAGACTAGATAAACTGGAGTTGTGTCAGCAATTTAAAAAGATAATGGCACAAGTAACAAAGGCAACGGTTCTGAATGTCTTCCTTCATCTTTTATCTCTTCTCTGTCATCGCCGAGATTCCGAAAAGTCTTTGATCTACGTCTCTTCAGCGTTATCTACCTTCCGCGTGTCGGCTGATTGAGGTCTCGTGGAGCATGCCGGCCGGATTCCGCATCTCCAGAGCTATTAGGCGAACTACCAGCCAGACTCTTGAAATAATAAGATGAATAAAAAAAATTTACTGACACAAGAGTTGTTTGGTCATCTAATTGTTTTGTTTAAGTAATAAAGTCTTTATGGACATAAGCATACATGTCGCCGTTCATTTGAAAGTATCTTTACAGAAACTTTTGTAAAAGCCAATTTCCCCTTTCAGATCTTGCGATCTATAGGGCAGATCGCGTAACGTTGATCTGTTTCTGTGGTCTACGGTTAACGAGGGTGTGATGTGGCCTTTGCCTTTCCCCAACTAATGTTAGGTACTTATTAGAGCTGGGTGTACTCAGAGGCGCTTAAGATCCAGAAATTAATCATCTCAGTCTTCACACTCGGTCCGGAAGTCAAGCGCCTTACCAGGATTCAAACCCGAGACCCCGGGTTTATTGTGTTCTATTTAAATCATACAGCAAAGAGAAGCGGCCATTGGAATTATGTACAAAGCCCGTATACTCCAATATCTGCTCTTGATAAAAGCCACATTTGATCTGAAAAGTTTAGTTGAAGAATTAGATACACTTGTTCCAATAACAGTTTTTCAGTAATCTGGGTTTTAACAAGAACAACGTTTTTAAATACATTTAAAAAAAAAACACTTCCGTTGTACAACTTTAAGTAAAATAAATATATTTTTTTTATTTACTCAAAAATGAGTCTCGTTCTCGTAACGTTGGCACCATCAGCTCCTTGCACTAACAATGCTACCCATTAAGCCCGTGGGAATTGTCTGGAGGAGTAATTATCAATTAGTACTTTCATTATATAGACATGTATATAGAAGTAGATCTAGATGTCCGATTTAGAACTCGTGAGATCTAGTCTAGATCTAGATCATCATCCAGAATCTAGATGTAGCCTACGTTTTATTTACGTAATAATATAAGCAAAGCTGATCTATCAATAAACTTTAAGCAACTTCAAATTTAATAAACAGCTCAGTTATCGGTACATTACGGCTGACTACTCCATGTTTTTTTTACTCCAAATTATAATCAAATTTAAATTTCATTCTTTTTTTTTTTATTTATTAAAAAAAAATATAACGGACTAGAGTTTTCCTCTCGTGGCCAACGGCTAGTATTTTTTTTCTCTGCAATATGCATAAACTGCTAAATTTCTATAAAAATAGGGGTAGACCCGTTTTTTAAATTTAGGTTTGGTCTCCCCCCCCCCCATCCCACACTCAATGAAGCACTGACTTCAAGAGAGGTATTGTCAAAATTCATCTATGAATTTGTTGTAAAAAAAAAATCTAAAGCTATTGACAAGTCATGAAACAGAAGATGGAAAGATTTTAAGGATCGGAGCGTACTCCCCCCTCCCCCAGCTCCCTTGGCATCGCTCATTGCCTTACCTTCCTTCACACATCTAGAGTGAGTGCATTTGTGAGATGGCTAACCTCTGAACCCTGACCCCCAGTAGCTTCATAAAGTATGAATGAAGTCTCTAGCCAGGTATACCATGGGAGCTAATAAAAACACGAGCTTTACAGAAATATTGCCAGATAGCACAGTTCCGAGCCAAACAAAAAAATCCAGATTAAAGCAGTGTGTATAAACCCAACGTAAGTTGTGCATCGCAGCTCTGACGACTCTCCTCTGAACGAGAGAGGGTTGCTCTGACCCAAGTAAGGTGTGAATTCAGGGATGGTAAGGGGAGGGGGGACTGAGTAGCAGACGCGAAGAGGTTGCAGGTGAGGTATACCTCAAATCAGCAACCTTTTCTATCCTCCTCAAGTCAAGTTGCCTATGCCCCCATCTGCGATACATAATTTATTATCTTTATCTATTTATCATCAGATATTTATTATTTATTTATGATTAACTGTGAGATTGTGAAAAAACGTTTCCTCGAACGAAAAACGCAAAATCTCATTGACGACGTGATAGAAAAACAACAACCGGAAGTGTCGGATCACGAAAGGAATTGCGGTAATCGATTTCACATTGAGCAAGCAAACACAGAATTTTATTTCATTAATAATCTTTTTTTTTTTTCGTTTCTTTTTGTTTTCCTCGGTAATAAAACTGATTTTGATAAGCTAAAAACTAGGGATGAAGTGCAACCAATTAGTCTAGATTGAGAATATGTTGTGTATCGGCATTTAGACTAATTTAAACTAATAAATTTAATCTTTGAATATGTCTGCTGCTTCCATCCGCAGACGTGAAGTGCCATTGTGGGTTGTTGTTCTTGCATTCATAACGAGGCACGCCCATTCAGTCTAGTAATGCTTGTTTTAATTGGTGGGCGCCAATGTGTTGCTTGTTTTAATTGGTGGGCTAAAGTGTTTGTTTCATTGAGAGTTCGGTTGTTTGTAACGTCACTCCTCATTTCTACCCTCCTCTCATCAACGAAGTAACAATCAATTTTCCCCTGATGAGGAAGGCGAGATAGGTAGACAGGTGTCTACAATGCCGCTGAGTGCAACAATTGCGATTGTTTTACCTGGGCATTGATTGAGTGATTGTGGCGTTGCCAGGACCGTGTCTGGATCATCGGTGTAGATACCTTTTTTCAAGCTCTGAAAGCCTTGATTGTTGTTGCTGTTTTATAACGAAGGTGTCTTGATTGTAGTGTCTCTGGAGATATTACGTCGATAGGATACAGTCCTCCGATTGTGTGATTGTTGGTGTGGTGTGGACGGTGCCGTGGTGTCCCGTCAGATGAGACGTCGATATATCAATCTTGGACGGTATGATTGTTGGTGATAGTATTGCATGAAAGTTCGTACACATATTCTTACAACTTGTTCCATTGCATGGATCCACTAGAATGTCTTTTTGGTTCGTAAGATTTCAAGTGTACACCTAAGACTTCCATGACCATCTAGAACAGGGGTTCTCAACCCGTGGATCGCAAGCCCCATTGGGGGTCGACTGACGATTTGCCAGGGGTCGCCTAAGACCATCGAAAATATGGATTGTTATTGTGTACTCTTTTATTTATGTATGTGTGTGTTGGGGGGGGGGCAGAGTGGGGGATTGTAAAAAGCGGTCACCGAACTTGAAAGATTGAGAACCGCTGATCTACACTAATGACTTAAGTAACTTGATATTAAAAATCGTCACTGTTACAGTGTCAGATCTTGGTTAGAAAGTTCACAATGACATCATTACGATGAGAACTTAATATCCATTTGCTTTCAATTCTGTTTGAAACTATTTAACCACAAAATGATTTTTTTTTTCACTAAATCACGTGATTAACAAGGAAAACTGACAAAGGTTTGGATAATACTGCCAAATATCATAAGAACTAACAAAGAAGTAGACTTCAAAT
The DNA here is from genome assembly GCA_021533235.1 of Biomphalaria straminea. Lineage (NCBI taxonomy): Eukaryota > Metazoa > Mollusca > Gastropoda > Planorbidae > Biomphalaria > Biomphalaria straminea. The sequence continues at coordinate 16,578,572 of JADKLZ010001483.1, forward strand.
AATACAGTGTTCTTTAGAAAAAAAAACATAAGCATAATCCTGGTTAAGAATTGAAAACATCTACCCATACACAGAGAGAGAGAGATAGAAAGAGAGAGAGACTGTCAGATACTTACAAAGTCTTCTATTCAAATGTTCGCAGACAAACTAAATGCTTAGTTCCTCATGTGTGACGTCACATGGTGCCTATAGTGCTCCTAGCCTCCCAGCTGTATACAGACTGCGTGCATCTGTAGCTGGGGTGTACTCGCACCCACACAGTGTGGGAAACTCTTCAGATACGCCCCTGCTTGTGATGCTTCTACCATATGGATACAGGATCAGTATTAGCAGTAAACCACGACTATTGATGATTAAAGATGCACATATTTTCATAGCAATAAGACTTAGGCAGCCGTTAAGAATGGAGACTTTGAGGGAAAACAACAAATATAACTATACCCCTTCAATGGATAATGGTCAGCAGTTCATTGATGTGAATGTTATTTATGTTTGTATCTATATTGTAATACAGTGATGCTGGGTGGAACACTGTAGTCCAACCGAATTTCCATCAGTTTGGCCCTATATAATTATCTTCTCTTAATAATTAACGCATAAAAACACCACGTTTTCTTAATCTAAATGTTAATTTTATTTTTCTCTTCGATTCATTGTTGAGTATACTTTTCAAAGTATTTCTGTGTCTGTTTGGTCACTTCTCTATGTGGACAATGACTAAATGTAAGAACAATTTGAAAGTATTTCTACGTCTGTTTGGTCTCTTCTCTATATGGACAATGACTAACTGTAAGAACAATGACTTACATGATAATGGGTTGACTACGTCGTGGCTCAAGGTCAATTGTTGTCTAGCAGAACCTGGCTGACCGGGCTGTCACCAATGAGGTATTGTGAGAACAACAAAAGCTGGGTTTTGTCCGAGCTCCAACTGTTACACTGACAGCAAAATGGAGCGCAAAACAAGTTACTCTGGATCTGGACAAACCCTTGTTCTCATTACACTTAAAACAAGGGGAAGGGACTCTTGGATGTCTAAGTAAAATAAAGATGTTCAGTTATACTAATTATTGGCTCTAGATTGTGTATAATTTCTCTCTCTCTCTCTCTCTCTCTCTCATCTCTCCCTCCTCTCTCTCTCCTCTCTCTCTCTCTCACACACACATATATATATATATATCTATATATGCCCAAAAAAACTCCACAATTGGAAACAATGTCAAGGACCTTAAATTGACCTTCAATGTTGCCAACTGGAATAGAAATTGATCCCCAAGCAGAAGAACAAACAAAATGTGATTTTCCAGTGCTAAAAAGGTGCTCAGAAATTATCACACAACTTTACAAAGAGAACGTATCAGCATTTGTACACGTATACATCCATATTTTTATACTTTTTTTTCCCACCATAAATAACAATCCATAATAAATTAAATATTTATTATTACGCTATCGTATATCTTTAGACATGAGATGAAACTTGATGTAACAGTAATATGAATGTGATGCATGAATGTGTACAAGTTGGTTTTGTGTAGAACATATTTCTTCTAAGCTGTTTGAACCGAAATCAAGGAGCAGAAATAATTTGTTGTATCTTCCTGCTTCTCAGCGCACGGGAGATCAAACAATTATAATTTCAGAGCACATTTTGAACAGAACGATCTACTTGACTACGTAATCTTGAGTCCTGGAGTTTTATTTGGCATCGCAAAATGATGTGTAGTCTCCCTTCTCCTTAGTCTTTCCTTTCGATCAAATCACCGATAACTTTCAGCTAAAGACCGACAACTCATCTTTGACAAACACGGTGACAATTAAAAATCAGCAAAAACTCCCTCGAGGCATTTGTCTGCATGTAGATGTGTGTGTGTGATTGTATGCTGTCATCAATAATTTCGATTTTTTTGTTCCATTTATTTTTTTGTTCACTTTCTATCAGATTATAATTATCTCCCTCTTATAGTAATGTCAGGGTGACTTTTCTCTTATTAAGACATAAAGTTCAACATGGGGTGGGGGGGGGGGGTCTAATGAAAGAGAGGCTGGATGGAAGAAAGAAAGGAGTTTCAAGTAGGAAGCTGAAATATTGACCTGATGATTGGGAGGGGTGCGATAAGAAGGGCTTTGGAAGGGGCGTAACTATGTATACACCAAACTTGAACAAAATACCATTGCAATTCTAAATTCTTAGTTCCGAGAGCTAGCCGAATTATAACCCGTTACCTATTAATTCCTTTGATTAGAAGGATTCATAAGATCTAAAAATAGACATTAAGTTTTACATTAAGACCTTTTGTTCAAATAAATGTTATCTTAGGACCTTTTGATCTAGTAAGTTTTACCCCAGGACCTGTTATTGTATTTGTACAATCATGACCAGAGATCTATATGATCTCTATATCAACCCAAGACCCATTGATCTATTTGAAACCCAAGACCCATTGATCTATTTGAAACCCAAGACCCATTGATCTATTTGAAACCCAAGACACATTTATCTATTTGAAACCCAAGACCCATTTATCTATTTGAAACCGAAGACCCATTTATCTATTTGAAACCCAAGACCCATTGATCTATTTGAAGCCCAAGACCTGTTGATCTATTTGAAGCCCAAGACCTGTTGATCTATTTGAAACCCAAGACCTGTTGAACTATTTGAAA
>JADKLZ010001483.1:16585790-16702941 GCA_021533235.1 Biomphalaria straminea
GCCCGCCTGTCTGAACTACTTTAGTAATAAGTTCGCTGCAGGAGAGAAGGTTTCATCAGTTTGGAAAACGTAACTAAAAATTCTATAGACAGTTGTTTTTCTGAAACTAGTTTAATGAATAGTATGTATATATGTGTGTATGTGTTTCTACTGCTCCAATAATTGGGTGTGAATGAACTCATTACATGACTAGAACTCTGGCGGTCATCCCGGTAGTAGTTTGTTTAATGACTGCAGTCAATTGCCAGTCAAGTTGAGTGTTTCTTACGTGGTGCTCGGTTCAAGTGACCAGTTGACCCCTCCTTGCAGATGGCCGGTCCTTCGTCTTGACCCCTTGCGACATCTCTTGCTCCTCCCCCTCCCTTAAATGTTAAGAAAGTGGGCTACGACTCCCTTGGGGGGAAAAGAGACTAGATCTGAGGCAATAACTGACCAACTGAATGTATTGAAAAGATGGGGAGAGATTGGATGAAAGAAAAAAGAACAGTGTCCGCAAAGTGTACACTTGGATGAAGGTAACAGTAATGTCCGCAAAGCGAACACTTGGATCAAGTGTTTGTTTTATTCAATCTTCTTGTTGTCTGGTGTGAACTATGCATCCAAATATTTGTATCAGGTAGAGAACGAAGGATTTCCAAACAGTCGTAGATGGAAGATGAGCTATGGTTTTTGTTTTTTTTTTTTTTTTGGGGGGGGGGGGCGCGGGGGACCTTAACTACCAAAACAGTCTCGACCACTCAATAAACGATGACCCCACAGGGATATGTTGTTGTTATTGTTCTCTTGCTATTTCTTAAGACGACATTCATTCACAAGTCCACTGAGTAGACACATAATGTGTGTGACCTGGGTTGAGAACCTCTGCTTTAATTAATTTACGTTTTTAACATTTGTCAAGAATGTTAAATTGCCGGAACATGGACAAAATGTTGTCACTTTTCAAAACATATTAACAAATATGAACAAAACTTAGCCCTAGCCTCATCGACTAGTGACTCTAGTCTGTTTAGTAAGTCGAGAGATTGGCCTCACAAACTTTCTATCAACATTCCAAACGACAAACTGGCCCTAATGTCTGAGTTGTTTTTGTTTTTTTTCTCCTTGTTATGTTTGCAGTGCTGAGTTAAAGGGACTTTAAGAACAATACAAGCAAACCATGTCCCAGCCCTATACACTCAGCCATTTCTTTGCCTTCATCAATCAATGAGATCAAATTGTCTTTTCGTTTCCACCTTTGTCTGAGCCACTCCTGTCTTGTCAGTGCTGCCATTTTGCAGCCAGGTCATAAGTAACGTTCTCCCCTACCCCTCCCCTCATTTCTGTCTTTCACACACACACACACACACACACAGACGCGCGCGTCTCTTGTGTGTAGTCTCTCCTTCAACGATGACACTCCGCCATATGAATCAAATTCCTGATTAGGAATCAGAACAACTCAACAAAGATTTGATTAGGAGTTAAGAGAGGGGCAACAAAGACTTGATTAGGAGTTAAGAGAGAGGGGGCAACAAAGACTCGGATTCACTTGAGTGATTTCATCACCGTTATTCTCTGTGAATGCCTAATTCACTCCGAGTTACTTAATTGCAACTGGGCGATGTGGAGTATTGAAAGGAAGAAAAAAAAAAGAGGAAGATCAGATATATGCTTGGAGGAAGATTAGAGAAGGAAAAAAAAAACAAAATCATTCATGCGTGGAATAATTGTCATTGGGAGAAAGAGAGAGAGAGAGGGGGGAGTGTTTGTACCGTGAGTACACACAAGAGAAGAGGTAATATGTTTACTGGAGTGTTTGTTTGTCTGTTGATGACATCTGTCTTTGTCTGAGACTAGAAGCTCTAGAATATGAACAAGAACATGATGGTGCTTGGTGACGTGCTCGCGCCTGGCTGAGCAATGCCTGTCAAGGGAGAGAAGTGAGGTGGTCGTTGAGTAATGTGACCAACAAGACCTCTCTCCCCTTTACCCCGACTGTTTTTTATTTTTGTCTGGAGACATAGAGAGACAAGACTCAAGGCCTTCAGTATAAAAGGAAGCTTTACAGAATACTTTAAGTTGGATAGTGAATGGCATAGTAATGGTTACACACATCACACAGCATATTACACAACACAATAACACAACTAACAACACATCCCACTATACGTCACACAGCACAGTTACAGAGCAGATAACACAACACATCAAACAACCCATCATTCAATACATCACAAAACACAACTTGATACAACATATCACGTATCACAACAAACAACACTTCCTACAACACACTACACAACACATCGCACAACATATAACATTCCACTATTCAAACACGCAACACATCACCCATACAGATCGATCTAAAAGTTGTAATACTTCGTTCCGTCTACATACCATTTGTGTGTGTGTGTAATCATTCCTTGTGTCTAATTGTCCTTCTGTCCTCTTTCTGTCCTGACAACAGGTAATTAGTGACATCTTTAATTCCTCACTCCAACAAGACTATTTAAAAAAATCCCAGGACCTGATGGTTAACTTATTGGAAAGTCTGCCACCGAATCCAGAACAATGCCTCGCGAAGTAGTCATCCGAGCGTGACGAGACTAAACGGCATTGTCTCCAATGCACTCTGGGAGACATCCGCCATTGTAGTTTTTGTCGTCTGCCTAATGATTAGCGGGAAGTGACGTCTCAAGATGAAGATCAGGGCGGAAAGGGGACTGCTACTTGATTGGAAAGAAAAAAAAAGAGAGGGGGGGTGAGAGTACAGAAGCAGAGATACAGATAGTAGTTGGGGTGGGGTAGAGATACATACTTAGTCTCGTACTAAATGTGGATTTTTTTTTCAAGACAACGGAGATGAGGTAGTCTCATTGTTGTAATTAGTTCGTGAGTCGATGAAAGTTTGGATAAACCCTGCACGAGTCTTGTATGGAGATTAATGCGCGCGCGAGTGTATGCTCAAGATGAGCATTAGTCGAGATTAGAGGTGTGTGAGTGTTTGTGTTTGTGTGTATGCATGTGTGTTTGTGGCAGTGAGCTTGACTTCCTTAAAGACAGGCTTTAATGTTAGTGAAAACAGAGCAGAGGATACAAGTGCATTCCGACCTACTGGTGTTGCTGTTCAGGTACAGACTAGTCCTGTCCTCCCCCCCCCTAGACCCTCCTCTTCAATGTTTAGATCTCTTGTTATTTTATTCTTTTTCTTATTCTTTTTGGTTTCTAAGAATTATCTTCTACGTGGTATTTGGTCAGACACCTGACTAAAAAAAAAACGACCTGACCATCTCGTAGATCTAAAGTCTATGCCAGAATGACCATCTCGTAGATCTGTTCTAAAAGTCTATGCCACACATAGACTGACCATCTCGTAGATCTAAAGTCTATGCCAGACTGACCATCTCGTAGATCTGTTCTAAAAGTCTATGCCACACATAGACTGACCATCTCGTAGATCTAAAGTCTATGCCAGATTGACCATTTCGTATATCTAAAGTCTATGCCAGACTGACCATCTCGTAGATCTAAAGTCTATGCCAGACTGACCATCTCGTAGATCTAAAGTCTATGCCAGACTGACCATCTCGTAGATCTAAAGTCTATGCCAGACTGACCATCTCGTAGATCTAAAGTCTATGCCAGACTGACCATCTCGTGGATCTGTTCTAACAGTCTATCCTCTAACGTGCCTGGTGTAAAAGCCAATCCACGTTCACCAATTGCTAGGCGATGTGCCTAGTACAAAACAGACATTTGATATCGGGCATGGTGAATACAAATAGTAAAAATGACATTTTGTGTGCCTATGACAAAAGTAAGAATGACAATTAGTATGCCTATTTTTTTAAATGACATCTGGTGTTCCTAATACAAAAGAATGACATTTAATGTGCCTATTACACAAAAAAAAGACTGACATTTGGTGTGCCTTAAAGAAGACATACGGTGTGCCTGATACATCCGGTTTGCTTGTCACAAAAATGTGGCATCTGTTGAAATGAATAACCAATGATATGGTAAGTATGGAGCCACTTTATCCAATACCCACGTTTTAAATTTGTAGTTAAAACATTTTTTTTTAATGTTTTAGTTCGCTTTTCTTTTTTCTTCGTTCATTTCTAGTCGTGAGCTACACGGCACTGCCTCTACCCACCCAGCCTCTACCCTAACCCAAACTTGTACCCTCACGAGTCTACTCACCCTCCCAAACTTGTACCCTCACGAGCCTACTCACCCCGACATCCTCAATAGTTAGTGTATTTTTTTTTAATGAAGCAATGTTTCGCTGCGGAGTTCTCTCCCCTCGTGCTGTTCTTTGACAGGCAGGGGGAGGTAACAATTTCCTGTCTTTCACTAAACATTCTAGAGTTACCCTCGCGCCACTTTCTCAAATATCTGTTGTCATCCATGCGTCAAGTTTTTTTTTTTTTCTTTTTAGACCTATTGTCTGTGGGGAAGGGTGGGTTGAAGGGAGATTTTACTTTTGGGGCGTAGTTGTGTCTCTTGGATTGTTTCAGTGTGAACGTGTACATATATATATACATTCTACTTGTGTATAATTCACACAACAGAACTAGGTATAGTTGCAATGATAAATGATGATGTATTTGGTTTTGGTATGTTATTTTCAGCATCCAACATTTGCATGGAATCTCGCTGAGCTGGAGCACTAGCAGAACACATCTTTGCAAACTAAAGCCATTTAATTCTCAAAGTTGAACTCATGAAGACATTGAACTCATACTAACAACACACAATGTAATTTAATTTCAGTACTATAGATCGCAAGGACTGAAAGGGAGATCTTTACTTTGACTAGATTTATAAATAAACTTCTCCTGAAGCTTGAAACTTATTGACTTACCCCGCTTATTGTCTCCCTTTACATGTGTACCCTTTCTAAAATTAGATTGCACAATCGACTGGAAAGAACCAGAATCCTTTTTGGGTACCTGCATATTTTAAACTCCTTCGATTATTATTAGTTCTTTTGGGGAAATCGTTGTTGTTTCTCGAAATGAAATGTAAACATTTTGTTTATTGTTTATACTACTGAAACAACCTTGACCTTGACACTTATTATAACGTGACAAGTAGATCATAAGGAATCGATTTTATGTTTTATTTGGAAGAGAGTGAAGACTTGAAGTAATGGTGTCCAACCGTAATCGACTTTGGGCCCCTATCGATTTGAGACACATGTGTCGAGTCCAATCGTTGTTGGCTTCCTTATGTACGTTGGTCAGAAATGACCTGAGGCCGAATAGCATTGAGTCACGGGCAGGAAGTGACCCGCGGGCCGTAGCTTAGGCATGACTGAGCTAACATGTAACCACTGGAGACCTAGTCGTGTCAGCTGTTTGTGTGGTAACGTAATATGTTGTGAGAAACACACACACACACACAAAATATATATTAGGATTGGAAAGTTACCTCGCTTTGTATAACACTAGTAAGTTACTTGAGATATCTTGGGCCTCTAGACTCACGTGTATAACACTAGTAAGTTAGCTGACATATCTTGGGCCTCTAGACTCACGTGTATAACACTAGCAAGTTAGCTGATATATCTTAGGCCTCTAGACTCACGTGTATAACACTAGTAAGTTAGCTGACATATCTTGGGCCTCTAGACTCACGTGTATGACACTAGCAAGTTAGCTGACATATCTTGGGCCTCTAGACTCACGTGTATAACACTAGTAAGTTAGCTGACATATCTTGGGCCTCTAGACTCACGTGTATAACACTAGCAAGTTAGCTGACATATTTTGGGCCTCTAGACTCACGTGTATGACACTAGTAAGTTAGCTGACATATCTTGGGCCTCTAGACTCACGAGTATGACTAATGAATAGATAGACCAACTCAGCGAAAGACTTCACAGTTCTAAACATCACACATTAGCAAACACAGCAATAGATCCTACACGTCAAGAGACTCAATACATTAAAGACCCTAAACGGCCAATAGTTCCCACACGTTACTAGTTTCCGAACCGAGCAGAACGAGGTAGGCAGTCAGAAAATCAATACAGGTTCCTGTGACTGTGTATCCAGCATGAAAGACTTCTAGATGGACATCAAATCATCAAAGACAAACTCTGATGAGGTGATGCCGTGAATACTGGACATTAGGAATGGCCTTAATATGGGGGGGGGGGGTGAGCAGAAGTGGGTTGACTTTCTGTACTGTTAAAGATGTGGTCAACCTACGGGTCAGTTAGAGGTCACCATATAATGTACCGCGTACATATTTATACATGTAATATTTATGTATATATATAAACAGACTTTTCACTTTGCTTAATCACACAGGTAGATCTACTTCCCCCCCCCCCAATCACTTACATTGAAACATTGAGAAATGTATTTACTTATGACATGTACACACTTCTTTAAGTTACGTCCCATTCACACACATATACTCACTGATACATTCACTCACACATTCACACAGAGACTTGTCTCTCTCACACACATATACATTGACTAAAAAACACTCACCTGTATACATTCACTTACTCATAATCACACAAGCTCACACACATATCTACTCTCTCACGCACAGAATCACAAAAGTACTTACACACATATACATTCACTCACTCAGACTCACTAAACACACACTCACAAACACACTTTTAGTTGAAACCTTAAAACAATACCAAAACGTTTGTGTACAAACGAATGAAAGGGGTAAAGGCGGGGGGGGGGCGTGATTGGGGTGGTGGGCGCCTCCAACAATAAGGCTTGTGCTGGTTCTCGACTTGAAAAACGTATTTCGTCCTGCCGGCATTAAATTTGCCCCCTCTATCTGGCTAATGTTCATCAAATGACACGGCCTCCTGACATCGCAATGCCCATCCACTGGGCTATAAATGACATGGCAGCCTAGGAGTCATTAGGGAACAAAAGGGGAACGGGAAGGGTTGGGGGCGCCGCACGTCACATTCAGTGCACATAAATGTCTTCAGGTTTACGTTCTAATTGCTCAAAGTGCCACCACAGAGACCCCTCCCCCCCTCGCCTTTTCTCTTAACCCAACTCACCCCCCCCCCCACCTGTGCCACCAGTCTTGACTCTTACTACTAAAGCGATTCGCTCGTCCTGCTAATGCCAGGTTGCCTTTTGTTGGCCATTTTACTTTTTTTTTTTTTAGTATTCTTTTTTTTTTCTAGAATCTCGTGGCATCGTAATTCTTTGTTTGTCTATCAACAGAAGAAACATTCTCCACTACTCCGTGTGTGTGTGTAAGGGAGATGTGAGTTCAGTGAGAGGAAAAAAAAAATTTCAAACGAAATGCACAGAAAGTCATCAAGAAAGTGTATTACGTTGAATGTCGAGCGACTGTTTCATCAAAACGCATTGAGTACAATGCAAAAAACTAAAACAACCCACATTTGAAGTCGACGTTGACTTATGGAAATTAAAAACTAAATTAGTTACATTCTGTTAAAAAAAAAAACATACTAAGATAGTTCTGATTTGCTAAATATTGAACAAGGAACACATCTGGATTTTTGTGTTTGGGGGAAAAGGGGAATAATTTTAGTCTTTAATTTACAATTAACGTTTCTCTCCATAAAGATGATAATTGTGCTATTCTTTCTCAGCTTTTCTTCTACGGGGAACAACTCAGGACACAGAAAGTTCTTCAAGATCTCCCTTTTTTTTTTTTTTTGACGAGTCTTAACTAGACCTCTGTATTATAAGATTTAATCCCAGATGTCACTGTATAATTTAACTATTAATAGTAGTAATGAGTAACTACTAATTTCTAGTTGAAATCAACTCTTAAGTGTGCTTTCGCATTCTGAGAGATAGCCTCGTTTTCGTATCGAGGCGTCGGTGCATAGCACAGCGCGCGCATTTCTAGAAAACTTAAATTAGCTGTTTTGTCTAACATCTAAATGTTTTTGAAATATCTTTTAATTCGAAAAATTGATTGACTTTAAAAAAAAAAAAACAACTTGCGTTCAAATAAATAAATAAATAAATAAGCACTTAATAAAAGTGGCAGCATGCGATGAATAGATTGACCTTGATCGGTTCACCGCGTACATATATGTCAGTGACATAAAGCGGCCATTGAAAACAAAGCTGCCAACTATGAGGAAAAAAAGAACAGCATCATTTGACGTTGTGATTGAAAAGACTTGTATCTGAAGTCTTACACATGAATATTAAAGTTATCTTGAACTGGTTTACCTCCCTCCTTCAGTAATAGATATTTCGTGGGAGTTGGCTCATTGGAGAACGAGGAGTTTGTTTTAGTTTAATACTGACCAGGTGAACTCAAGGCTTCCAGTCACGTGACCACATCTTCTGGCATTGTGCAGGTAGTCGTATGTCAACCAGTGCAAAACTCTCTCTCTCTCTCTCTCTCTCTCTCTCTCTCCTCTCTCTCTTTCTCTCTCTCTGATCTTTTAATTTTTTAAATTTTATTTATGAAATTGAAATTATACAATAAAAAAACAGAAATAATAGAGAATAGACGAGAATAGCATAAATAATGTATTCACGTCTGTTTCTACAAATTCAAAGCTCTCGTTCAATTAAGTTTCTCTCTTATCATAAGCAGAAAATTTGAAAAAAAAGAGGGGGTAATGAAAGGGGGGGGGCTAGAGATATTGATCAAAACAAGAAAAAAAGACACTAACATATAAATAATGGTCGAATTGTTTTCCTTTGAACAGAACTCTTGTTAAAGACGAGCTCTTCATCTTTCTGGACATGTATATAGGTTTCTACAGACGTACGGCTTGTGTTTTGTTGTTCTCTGAATGCTTTGACCATACATCAGTTATTGAGATCTTATTGTATAGAATTGCTTTTTGTGTGTGTGTATCTTATTATATGATGAATGTAATTTCTCTATGGAGAATGTAGTAGTTGCTGTTAAGTAAAGCTGTAATGTAAAACTGATTTTGCCTTCTGTTAGACGCGATTTTTTTGTTAACATGTTCCATGTTATGTTATCTCGTAGTCTGTGCGTTTCGTTGTCATTTCCCGCCCAAATTTTTGTTTTTGTCGTCTGCCACTCGCTTCCGTTTTGACTGTGAAAATGTTTTCAGCATGTTACAAGAAATACAATTACGTACATGGTGTACGTGAGGAAGCGGTTCATTATGCTTCATAATGTGGGCAGGAGCCAGAAAGCATAGCTAGATACAACACAAACCTGGGTTCGAATCCCGGCTAAGACAGTGATTTTGAATTTCGAAATTTTTAGGGCGCTCCACCCAACTCTAATGGGTACCTGACTTTAGTTTGGGAAAGTCAAGGCGGTTGGTCGTTGTGCTGGCCACATGACACAAGACACCCTGATCGTTAAGCGATGGCAACAGAAAGAGATCATCATCTGCCCTACTATAGATCGCAAGGTTTGAAAGGGGAACATTATTGAAGTGCACGCCCCTTGGCTTCCCCCTCATAGAAGGGCCTCCACAAACTAAACAAATACAAATAATTCAAAATGTATAATGAAAAAAAAAGACATGTTTACAAGTAGGCCTATACTTCCGGGTCATTTACCTAGCATATATGAAAGTGTTTATATATATATATATATATACGTGTGATAGTGCCTTCGGAACTAAACACAATGTGTTAGAACAGAAATGACATCATTCTTCTCTTGTTTCTGTTGGTACGCATGTGTCTACATTTGTCTCTGCGTCACGCAGACGTGAGGTTCGTCTGCCGCGCATGCGTGCCAGCATTCGCCTGTTATTGTTAATACCTCTAGTCCTGGCCATGCTCCTGAGTTTGCTAAGCTCTCCAAGTAACCCTCGAGGAATGTTCTGGCTCGTTCTTAGACCATGAGCTTTTGTGACGAATCTCTATTAAATTCCGATTGTTTGAAATCTGCATTTGCCATTTGCCGGTTCCGGACACGTCCCGGGATTGAAAGAAAACATTTGGAAAGAAAGAGAAAGAATGGGGAAAAAAAATCCGTTCTGAAGAGAAAACCAGTTACTGGCGAATGGAACGCGAGCAGATAATTGGATGGTACGGAACAGACAATGAGGGAAGACACAAAAGCCATTATGGAGAAAACGTAGAGAGGGAAGATGGCCGTGAATGAAGAAGCGGGAGTACAGGAAGTCTCCGAAGTTGAACTCATCAATGGGACACAGTCCATCGCATTAGCCGCGCATGCGTATCTGATACAATGGGCGCGTGCTCACAGAGCGTGTCAGTATAAGAACCTATAACAACAACAAAAAAATCCTATCATTTATTTTTTGTGTTGTAGTTTTGTATTTGAGTTTTTTGAATAACAAGGAAAAACAAAATGATTCATTAAATGAAAAGAAGAGGAACTCTCCGGACATAGAAGATAGAACAATCACTCGAGAATTCTCTATTATCTCCCTTTCTTTCCATTGCGTGTTTGTTGCTAATAACCGCATTATCTTCCTTGCCTAATGCACCTACTAAAAAGTTTCTTGTATCTTTTATTCTCCTTTGACCCTCTCTTTCTTTCTTCTGTTTTCTTTCTATCTCTTCCTTTCTTCTTTTTTTTTCCTTTTTTCTTTTCCTGGCGTATTTTAATACCTTTGTTGATTGGTTGGTTTATTTTCATGTAACTCCATCACATGGAGAGCTCCTCGCTTTGTCTGCTTTCTTGGGGGAGAAGTGTACATTTGTACACCTTTATGTACACAATGTTCAACTGGTGAACTGGTGTAACTGTGTGTGCTAAAGCATTTTGTATTGTCAAGTTGTTTGTTTTAATGGATTTACACAGATACCCTCAAGACTTAAGACCAACACAATTATTCCTATTTTTGTGTGATTTTCCCACCGCTCTTTTTAAGAAGTACTTTGCTTTCAACCCACTAAACAACTTGATAACGCAAGGGCTTTTAAAAAGATCTCTTTCTTTTGTTGTTGTTGTTTTGTTGTTTTTTTTTTTGGTCATTTCTTTCTTTTTTCTTTCTCTCTGTATATTTAAATTTACTTTATTACTTACTTGCGCCAAATAAACGCTGCACTCTATCCAGAAGAAATGAAGAAATTAATTATAAATAAAATAAATAAATGAGAAATCGACGAGCTCTCATCCAAATCAAAACAACAGAATGCGACAACAAATGTACCGGAAGCTCAAAATTGGAACCAGTGACCTCTGCTCATGTGGAGTGTCACCAGAGAATGCCGACCACGTCCTCCAACACTGCGCTCTTTACCAAGAGGCCCGCATAAGACACTGGCCCCAAAACACCCCAATAGAAAGAAAACTATATGGAGAGCTCCATGATTTGGAAACCACTGCCCAGTTCATCTCATATATTGGTGTAGTGATCTGAACCCACCCTCTAACATAACAATGAGAACGAAGAAGAAGAAGAAGAAGACTTGCGCCAGTGCGTGCGTGTGTATGTGTGTGTGAAAGATGGCTAACGACGTAGAGAATAAAAAGTCATATTTTGAGAGAAAGCCAGAGTGAAGAAGGCCATGTAAAAACCATGCAAGGGCCAATTGTTTCCGGTCCTAATCTTTCGATTAAGACGATCTCGTATGTTCTCAGCAAATCATTCAACGGTGACTATCCATAATTAATGAGAGAGCACAATGGTGACCTGGCCAGCGCGAGCATCAGATGATGAGCAACAACAGCGCGCGCACACAAAAAATACTTAAAACATTTTTTTCTCTATTTCTTCTTTTTTTATATAATTCTGGCGTAATTTTAAGCAAACAAAAACCCCGTGAGTTAGTCGAGCTGCCTACGCAAGCCCCTGATTCTCCATGTCAATGTGTTCAGCTGACCGTGACAGGACATAGCTGGTCACGGTCAACTGGGTTTTAATTGGTGACATTCAACGTATCTACCTAGAAAATATATGGCATGTTTTTTGTCTTTGTAGCTAATCTTTTTATTTTTAAATATTAAATATATATATATAACAACTTGTGATTGGCTAACAACCAATACAGTTAACGCAAGAAAAAAAAAAAAGAAATGAGCTGATTAATGCCATACGCAAGAATACATCTTTAGAATAAGTTATACATGATAAATAATTTCAGATTTTTAGACATTTAAAAAAAAGAATGTAGTGCACACACACACACACACACACACACACTCACACCACTGAACATTGTGGGTAGGTAAATGTATGTACTTGACTTCATCCAGAGAAAGGGAATGTTTCTATAGTGAACAGATGAGTACTCTCAGTCCGGGCTGGGGGTGAGATGGACATTGCAGGTGGAGATTGAATGAAATATGTAAGAAGTGAATTTTAAATGAAACCTGGCCATGCTACTTGCATGTCACATTGTGAATAGACCGGAGAGGGTGCCAGGTGGTTGGGGCATGCTGGACAGTGTCAGGGTATAAGCAATGCATTACCTTCTTTTTTTTGTGTTTGTATGTAGCCTGCTACGGTTGAATGGCTCTTGACAAATAATATATGTATTATTTGAAACTTAGTTCTCTATGCATATAGACCGCATCGTGCATGTTATAGGGAAAAGAAAAACTAGTTCATTTACAAACAAAACAAAAATCAAATCATTAGTTAGTAGAGGAACGAAACAAAATAGAAGTTGTATAAACTTTTTTTGTTTCTTTACATTTGAATTTTTTTAAAAGAACCTAAGCATTTTTAATGCGGGATAAGTCAATCAATTATTAAAGGCTGTGTTATTTCAATTACAACTTAGATAAATCATAGTGCTTTGATATTATAAGTTTTAGGCACCCCCCTCTATCTCTCTCTGTCTGTCTCTCTCTCTCTCTCTCTCTCTCTCTCTCTCTCTCTTTTGTTGTTTCCTGATCTCGTAAGAGAAGCTGCTCTTTGTTCTCAGAGTTGATGATGTCAGAAAGAACAAAAGTTCCATTTCACTTTTGCCCAAGATGTTCATGTGCCTCTAGAGCTTCGATGGTGGGGGGTGGAGCACAACACGTCGCCCCATTGTCCGACGGTTCAAAACCTTTTAGACCTAATTACAAGTAGAGCCACTTTATTCATCTGCCGTCCAGGGAAACGTTTCCGGTACTGACAACAAAGGGCGCCAAGATGGGGAGCAAGGCTATTCTTGCTCCCTGGTCAGTGGTCAAGGAGAAACACTCACACTCACACACACCATGCCACAACAGTAGCCCCATTGTAACTGATTGCTGGTTTATTGCGACTTAGTTGATTGCTGGTACTTTTCCCCCTATTCCCCCTCCCAAAACACACACCCTCACTTTGCCTTGACCAGTGGCCAGCAGGATTACAGACGTAGTGGGCGCGTGTGTTGTGAAAAGTGCATGTTCTTAAGAGGCGTGAGATTAGAGTGAGTTAGATTAAGTCTACTCATGCCACGAATTGGTTTTAGTTTTGTTGTCCATAAGCAACCAGCTTACTTGTGTATTTGTCTATTTAAGACGCCTTGGTAACGATAGAGGGTTTATTTGTTCAGATCTATAAATTATTGAGCTACATTGACTCTGTAATTACATTCACACTGGATCTAAGGATGCTTATAGTCAGTAAGTTCATTTTACTCAAACAAAATACCTAATAGTAGTTAAGTTAGTTTTTATTTATATGACTAATTCTATGGTCTGCGGGCATCATCTAAAAAAACTAGAATGAAGTTCTGAATTTGTGATTCGCTATAAAATTAAATTGATAATAAAAAAAATAGTTATGGTTGAAGATGTCTTCTGTAGCCCCACCCTCTACCATCCTACACACAACTAACTAGTATTAAAATTATAAATAAAACTTCTCCCAGAGGGTTTTGTAAGTGTGAGGCGTCTTAGGGTGACTGGGCGTACGCTGACCCCATCATCATTGTCTTAGGGTGACTGGGCGTACGCTGACCCCATCATCATTGTCTTAGGGTGACTGGGCGTACGCTGACCCCATCATCATTGAGTAAACAAGAATAACGTTCCCCTTTCAGAGCATGGGATCCATATGGCAGATGATGCAAATGTCCTCTATTTATATGGCCTACTAGTAACGAGGATGTCATGTGACCAGCACTTTACTTTTCCTTAACTAATGCCAGGTACCCATTCGAGTTGGGTGAAGTCAGGGGCGTTCTAAAAATCCTGGAATTCAAAATCCCAGTCTTCACCGGGATTCAGAGTACCGGTACCTACTGTTAGCTTTCGTTTTTTAAAAATGTTTTATTTTTTTTTAAAAATTAATTGCTTTTTGGGTAGCGCTTCTTTCGTGCTTACAGAATGCTCACTACGATAGGGTCCATCTCTTTCGTGGGGAGAGAGTGCTCCCTGTAGGCGCTCAGCAAATACAATGCAAGATTTGAACCTGGTCTTGGACCCCTCAGGTAGCTATTTAGTAAATGCCTCTTAGCAACTTTTCCCACTATAGCGCAAAGTAGTTCGATATATTGTTTTGTTCTTATAGATGGTAGCGTCTCTCTCTCTTTCTCTCTCTCTCTTTCTTTCTCCCTATCTCTCTCTCTTTGTATTACTCTTGTCTCTTTAAAAAAAATACTTTTTAGTGTTTTATTTCCTCCTCCTCCTTTATTTTGTTCTCTTACCTCCCTCTTATTCTTTCTCTCTGCCTCTTATCATTCTATGTTTCTGTGTAAATAGAGAAGCATCGCCCTATCTTGTACAGCACAATCCTGACAGATTTAGTTGGAGTTTAAGTTTAACAAAAAAAAAGATTCTACCACCAGGAAAAAACAAAAAACTTGAATTCACATTATCGTTCAGATACTTTACACACACACACGAACACACACACACAGACAAAGAATTGAAAAGAGTGGGAAAAAAACATTTTAAAAAAAGTAAAATAACAAATATACTTTATTGAAACTATTGAATGAAATAGCATCAATTATTTTGAATCAATCATATCATTATTTGTGTGTGCAGATCTAGATCTAGACTTACAAGAATAAATTGGTGCAGTTGGAAATGGTTACTCATTGTTTTTGGTTAACGCATCTTTCACGATTATAGCATTTTTAATTGCACTGTGGTCCAATCACTTTTGGGTAGCAACCGAGGGGGGTGAGGAGAGGATGTGCTGTCTTTTGCTTGATTCTTAGTTCGAGTCCCCACGATGGAAGGCCGACATGTTAGCCACTGAGCTAGAAAGGTAGTAGGTTTTATAGTCTATTGTTAGTTTAAAACATTTTGGCGAAAGCCCTTATTCTCTTCACCAGGTTTATCTCCCCTTAGTAAACCCTACTGTCTGTATATATACCAGAATGAATTAATGACGATACATTGATTAACTAATAACTTTTTTTTTGTTTATTCATGCGTTTCTATACGTAATGAATACTTGTACAAGGTTTCCACTTGATCAGAGAATGGGAAGTCTATGAAATCCCACCTACACAGAGTGAGTTTGTATGGGCTTTGTAACACAAGAAGAGATAGAGAGATACATATGGTACTACTGACTATACAATTTATGTGCGCGTGCTCTATCGACGACCTATTTTCAAAACTGCCGGAAACGCCTCATACACATTGCTGTGGGTAATCTCTTGCGTATTTTTTTTTTTTATTTTTGTTAGTAAAATATACAAAGTTGAGCTATTAAAAAAAAAAAGAATCTTTTTAAAAAAAATTAAATGAACAAAATAATTGTTTCCCTTGCACTTATCTCTCGTAGTAGTTGTCCGCCCATTGGCTATCTCTATGCGCAACCGCAAGCGTCCAATTGAAGAAATAATTTTATTTTTATCAAAAGATTGTCAAAAGTTAATGTCTCAGCTGAGGGGATCACGTTGTCTGTCTGGGTGATACAGACGGGGGTACATCGTCAGTGCAGCAGGGGGGCCCACGCACACCAAGAAGTACACAGTTTCGGCAGACGAATAGATTCGATGCACAATATGGTCAGAGATAAGGGGGGGGGGGGGGTAGGGGAGGGGTGCTCACAATTTGGGGAAAAAAATTCTCTATATTGTATTTATTTGTATTTGTATTCTTTTTTTAAGTTTTTTTTTTCTGTGGGACTGTCTACATGTATAGACATTGAAAAGATAATGCAACTGTGTTGGCCCTGTTTCTTGGGTAATACATGACACATAAAATAGGTTTTTATTATTATTTTTTTGTGTAACTGTAATAACCGGTGTGAAAGGATTATCCTGTGAGGGCTAGCACCAATAAGATCAATACAATTTCGAAATGACCGATAACACCAAAATACGATGTCAAAATGACTAATATGATGTCAAAATGACCAATAAGATCAATACAATGTCGAAATGACCAATAAGACCAAAATACGATGTCAAAATGACCAATAGCACCAAAATACGATGTCAAAATGGCCAATATGATTTAAAAATGACCAATAAGACCAATACAACGTCAAAAAAAGGCTGTGGGCTAGTTATTTAATCGCGTTATTAAAACGTGTAGGCACTATGAGCAGAACCAACATTTTGTAGGGCAGCAGGAAACAGCTGAAAAGAACAGCTCGCTCATTGTCCTTGGCACTGACTGCACAAGGGCCCCACAGCTCAGCTGTACAAAGCCGATTAAATAAATAATATTAACCTATCTAGAGTAAGTCGTGTACTTATTTGCTTCTCGTATCGTTGTGCTTCTCTTATCGTTGTGCTTCTCTTATCGTTGTGCTTCTCTTATCGTTGTGTTTATCCACAGAGCTCTATGGTTTATCATGTCATAAATCAACACTACCCTATATATCATGACTAAAATATCCAATCACTAGCTATGCTTAAATTAGCCCTCATCTTCAACAAAACAGCCCAATTCTTTGAATGAGGGCCGCTGAACTGAACCTTTTTCCCCTATTTCTTACAAAATAGTTATTTTGATGTTTTTCTTTTAAAATCTTAAAAATAAACATAGTTTAAGGCTTCAATAAACCCAGACAAAAGTAATGGCTGCAAACCCAGTTCTTAAAATAAACCCAGCCTTTCTGTTCTAGTACAAGCAGTCGTGTTGAGACAGCCACTCTTAACTCCTGGGGATAATCTGAAGTTCTTTCGGTGTTTTGTGTAAAGCAGACGATATTAAATATACTGCGTGGGCGGACTGAGAGATGGGAGGGACCAGAAGAAAGAGGGGGAGGGTGTTGAGACTTAGCCCAGGAATAGTTGTTGGCACGTTGTGACACAATCTGAGTTGCCCCACTTTGGGACGTTGTCGTAGCGCCGTTAGATGTTTGAGAAGAAGGCACAGTGTCACATAGTGGACCTGAACCCGTAGGAGGAGTGTTAGGTGGCCCAAATTATTGTGAGACAGGTGGCCCAAAGTATTGTGAGAAAGGTGGCCCAAATTATTGAGAGAAAGGTAAAATAAATTATTGTGAGACAGGTGGCTCAAATTATTGTGAGACAGGTGGCCCAAATTATTGTGATACAGCCATACAGGTGGCCCAAATTATTGTGAGAAAGGTGGCCCACATGAGGGATATCTTATAAATTACAAACGTTCCTTTAAAAAAAAAGAGAGTTACCTCCTACGCTTGTTAATTTAGCCTCGCTTGTTAATTAGTCACTTAAACGCTGCTAATTCGCTGGTCTTCCTGGCTGATTCAAACAACCCGTTCCTTGCTGAAATGGCACTAGGGAAGAAGGAGCTCTTGTACAATCATTTGTCCCAGTATATGGAATAAGAAATGTGCTTTTATGGTTCAGTGTTTGGTGTATTATTTGTAGTTTACTTTTAATCCTCTGTTCTTCTGTCCAGAAGAAGAAAGCTACCTCCTAAATAAGCTGGCTCAGGAAAAAAAACTGACCGGGAGAACATTGAAAGATGACCCTTATGAATATGCTATATTTCCTCTGTGATTTTCGCTCTGTGATGGTCTGTGTTCACTTGTTCGATGTAATGCTAAAGGTTTATTCTACAGCTTCTTATCTTCCAGAATAGTGATCCTATACTTTCTGTACACTAAACATATATGGTTGAGGTACATAAATATACATATAGACTGATCGATAATGATAAGAACAGTTAAGAAACCTACTCACAATGTACAGAATAAAGACAAAGAATAGATATAATTTAAAATAGCACTGCTATGAAATAGTCAAATAGTGAGTATATAAACCTCAGATGAAGAAACAGAGATATGGGCTTATGAAAAGAAATATTTGGAAGATAAACTGTTCTGGGGGGTGGGAAAGGACAACGACGGTATCGTGAGAAAGAAGGGAAGCGGGTATAGGGGGGAGAGGGGGGAACCAAAGGAAGACATCACTGACATTATTTTTGATACATTTAATATTAACTCCACAACTCTCTATGAGTTCAATACCCGCATGACTTGTACAGCGGACAAAACGGCTTTGTCCGGATGATTGTATTAGTAAGTCCTGTACCCTTGATCACTACATGAGAACCACTGATACACATTTTATTCACAATGACCATACAAAGAAACAAAATGTAGCACACAGCGTTGTCTTCTTGTCAACCTTCTAATGTTGAAGTTCCCACTGAATTATGGGACTTGTTCTGCTTTGTTGCAACTTTCCTAAGCTTTCAATGGTTATACGCTCTATTCTCGGAACGCTTCTCCCAAATATTTTATTATAACTACTGTTGTCTGTCCCGGAGACTTTGGTCAATTCATGTACTTCTTCATTGTGAAAACAATACACTGAGTGTGACAAGTGTTGTGTCAAATATAGATGGAGTACAATTAGGAATTATGACATTAACTAGAGATGTACAAGACAATTAAAAAAAACAACACTCCAGAACTGAAGTGAGTCTTGATGTAAATATAGAGGCTGAATCACTGGGATTAACCACTTGAACTTCCTCCCCCCCCCACCCCATCCAGCCAACACCTAATCACTTCAACTGCTTGACCTCAAATTGAGTTATACAAATTGATGTTAAAGTGAGATTTGAGAAACCAGTGGTCATTTTAGGCAGATGATGTAAGGTCAGTTCATGGGGCGAGTGATGTAAGGTCAGTACATGAGACAGATGATGTAGGGTCAGTCCATGAGTTGGATGATGTAAGGTCAGTCCATAGGACGGATATACAAAGTCAGACCATAAGTAGGCTAGGTTTTCACATTGCTATCACATTGGTATACTACACTCGTTTTATTTAGTTTTCGCTTTTTTGTCTTTCTCTCTCTCCCTCTTTTTGTTATTATGTTTGTATGTTTGCTCTTTTTGTTTTGTTTTGTTTATATACCTACTGAGGTTGTATGTCTTCATTGGTTTTATTAATTAAAATAGTTTCTGTGTCTGTATACTGCACTTCGCATAATAATAAAGGAAATTTTATATAGATACAAACATTGATTCTCCTTAGTTCAACATCCATATGAATAATGAAAATTAAAGGAGAAGCCAAAAAGTTCTCATGAAATAGTGCTACAGAAGCCGAGATTTATTCAACAATATTTGTTATGAATGCCGCACTGTTAGTTATAACTGGTTGTACATATCAACTCATATGGTATGGCTTGTTATGCTCCACATGTCTTTATATCCGGTAATGTACTTCTGCACAACTGACAAAAATAAAATCACATATATTTTCTTTCCAGTCGTTTCTAAGCTATAAATAAAATCTCTATCAAATAATGGTAAATTTGCATTTCCTTATTCTGTCTTTGTTTCTTATCAGAACGCACACACACACACACGGCCCCTTTTGTGGAAGCAGCCTCCCATGAAGCCCGTGCATTTGTTTTCGTAACAATCCTAAAGATAAGATTCATCAGGAACCGTTATCTGTAGAGGGGAGGGGGGATACACTCTTTCTCAGCTGATTTTGTTCATCTTTCTAGAAACAATCCCACACCTCCTTTCTTCCCACCCTCCCTCCAGCTAATATGAATCTGTCCTCCCTCCCCCCTTTCCCTCCGAGAAGCTGTCCACAGGGCGCTGTTATAATTTCGTTTATTTACTGAAATTCAATTTTCTGACAGTTGGTCGCGTCGCTTCTTCTAGTGAAGATCTTCTTGGCATTATTGTTTTATCTTTGTCCGGACAGGCAAACAAACAGACACAATTTACGCCTGAATATTCAATTCTTCCTCCCCCCCCCCTCCTTTCCCTAGCGATGTCCTAATTTTACCGTTGTACACTCCCTATCCCATTGTGTCGCGGCATAGAAGCCCCTCTGTTCTGCAGAGAGATGTGAGCGCGTTGTTTGAAGTCAACGATGGGATTTATTTTCTACTAAGGAAGCTGCTAAGAGGGAGCGCCCTGAGGGAGTGGACCTGAAGTGTGATATCTAATAAAATAATGCCGTATCCTCTCGTAGTTGTACTCTTCATTATAGTGTGAGTAACGTCGTTATTAAACTACTGTTCACAAATTAGCTTGGAAATCATACATATTTATGACGGGCTTATAACAAATAAGAGTTGGCATTCACGCTAAGTTGGACTTACAAGAGGCAATGCTCTCTCTCTCTCTCTCTCTCTCTCTATTTCAGTTATAAGAGTCAATATCTGTCTGTCTGTCTGTCTGTCTGTCTGTCTCTCTCTCTCTCTCTTTCATGTGTGGCTATCTAAATGATCCTATTATTCGTACGTATACTCCATCTCTCTTGCTTCCTCCCGACATAAGCGAATAATCCCCTCAATCCTCAAGCTATTTTAATAATGAATTTCAATCAAGAGTTACATCGAACCAGGATGTTGAATGTTTCATAATTAGTTCATCTTAATGAGAACTACTGGTACTACACTGCATTAATGGTTCAGCGTTGATGGAAAGACTTTCTAACGTAAGAGACCTCTATCGTTTCACAACATTTTGTCAGCATCATCTTCATTCCGTGTTCAGTCGTAGTAGACTCGGTGATTTATGGACATGTTCAAACAGTCATGGCCAACCTTTGTCTTCCCGGTGGTCAATTCAATGTCCGACTCGCCAGTTACAGGTGACACACAAAATATACATTCAGCTGCGACTTTACTAGGCATTGTGGACAGACGTTCCGAAGGACAGCTTGTCGTGAATTTGTTTATTTTGATTGCCTCCCCTAGTGTATGTTATATATATGTTGTTATATTACAGTACGACACCGGACAACACCGCCTCCCCTAGTGTATGTTATATATATGTTGTTATATTACAGTACGACACCGGACAATACCGCATAACAGAACGGGGGATGGAAATGTTCCGCTGGATTTTTGTTTGTGAAAAGGGGGAATGGTGAGAGGATATGACGTCATTAAGTTGAAAACGATGTTGTGTTTTGTTTTCTTCTGATTCATTCATTCTGAAAGTGTCACACAAGATGTTATTGTGTACATCTCTACTTGGCATGGACATTGCAGAAAGCAATAATGTAACGTGACAATGTAAATATAGTTCAAGTCCTTGACTAAATTGGTCGAGACTGTCCAACTAAATGTGTACTGTTGTTGTCTTTATTACCCCCAGAACCTCCCGTCTTTAGTAAACATCTGAACAGACAGACACACACACACACATACACACACACTTAAAATTCGAGAGACTTTAAATAGCTCAAAAATCGGAAGATATTTTTATGTATATTTTCATATCATACACTTTTGCGGAAGGTTCCAGTCGGTACATCCTTACACCACTGTTACAATCTAGTGGCCTGGACTATTTTATTGCTACTTGTATCACTCCACTCCACGTGAACAAAGAGCAATTATTTATGATCTTGAAAGGCCCCTATGTCATCACTTTAAGAACAATGGTCTGGTCTTTAACTTTATCGCAGTCAAGTTATTGTTTACTCTGCTTTGTCTTTCACTCCAGATATAAATCTTGCTTACTTTCCGAGGTGATTGTCAAAAGCAATTTTTTTAGGTCGATCGAAGTCTTTGTTCACATTGTTTAAGATAAAACTTGAGATATTTTTCCCCAACCAAAAGATAATGGGAGTCAATGACAGTGTGGGATAGGAAAGAGACTGTGAGCTGGGGGGATGGGGTAGATGTTATTATAAAATGTACTTTTACAATCCCTCTTCTCAACTTGCAAATTCGTAGGTGGACGGACACTACCTGGACATGAATCTCGAAAACGGCACAAACGATGCTCATAGAAATGTGACAGTTTATGTATATCTTAGGGGGAAAATTTTTAAAAATTTCGAAAATTCTGCGAAACCAACGTGACAGTGATAGAGCACCAAACCTGCAGTGTCATTACAATCACACAGACTGCCATAGAATATAGCCTATAACGTAAAACTATAAATAGAAATCTAACTTTGAAATCAGTAAAGGCTCTAACAAGACAAATAAAGCATTGAATTGACAATCACTTAACACACTGACAGCAATAGACAGTACTTCCAAGACAAAAAAAAAGGCGCTGTATTTATAAGCATCTAGCATTCTGGATCTGGAAACTTAGCTCAAGGAAAAGGAAATACACACACACACACACACAACCACAAAATGAAACAAAACAAACCAAAACACACCAAAAAAAAAAAAACTTTGCTGTTACAACGTCCATCTGTTGGAGTTCCCCGGCCAGATGTGATGGGAGCAGTGTACTCTTTACTTACTTTAAGCTTTAATTACCCCTCCCCCCTCTCAAACCCAACGCACATGCTCCATCACACACACTCACGTTCTCATGCAGACCTTGTCACACACACACACATATGTACTCACACTTCTCTGCCTTGCTTCACGGCGCAGGCATTGTGAGTAGCGTAAATGACTATTTGATGAGAGTGTAATGGGGGCCTCTAGGGAATACCCTCCCATGGGAAACAAATGTTGAGCCTAGACCCCTGTCTTCTCCGCCCCTGAACAATGTCTGCTGGGTTGAGGTCACCCTGATGTGCGAACGTCAAGGTTAAAAAAAAAAGCGGGAAAACAAAGATAGCGTCTGCTTCTTCGGGGAGTAGAGTTTACTCCGACCTAGGAGAGCTCAACTAGTGACTTGGTTAATGATGCACTGATCTCATTGACCTCGAGCAGGTCTCACCAAGGTACGTTTACGAGGATGGATTTCCTCGTTGGAACTTTTTCTGTTTAGCCATGAGACATTGCAACATTTACTATCAGCTAAATCCATGCTTGTTATCAGAACGAGGCACGGTGTAGCGTGTGAAATCATTATGTTCTAAACGTAAAGTTTTTAATTTAAATTACATTACGTCAGCACTAGTTCTCTAACTAAATAAAAAACGCACAATCATCTGACATTATCAAAGCTTATAATTAAGCCTTTTTTTTTAATGAAGCCACCTAAATGTACTTCATTGAAATGGCCTGCACACCCGAGGCACTATTTCAATAAAACATCGAGACTAAATATGCATTTCTAATAAGTTCAATAAATAGGGCATTTGTTATAATTCAATATTTCCTAGAATTGAACATCTCCAGACATATACAATCTTGCAGTGGGGAGAAGGGTGTTACCTTCCAGCTAAGGCCAAAACACGACCAAAGTTTTCCTTTATGGGATGATTACGGTAGGTCTAGCTCAAAGTTTTCCTTTATGGGATGATTACGGTAGGTCTAGCTCAAAGTTTTTACTTTATGGGATGATTACGGTAGGTCTAGCTCAAAGTTTTCCTTTATGAGATGATTACGGTAGGTCTAGCTCAAAGTTTTCCTTTATGGGATGATTACGGTAGGTCTAGCTCAAAGTTTTCTTTTATGAGATGATTACGGTAGGTCTAGCTCAAAGTTTTCCTTTATGAGATGATTACGGTAGGTCTAGCTCAAAGTTTTCCTTTATGAGATGATTACGGTAGGTCTAGCTCAAAGTTTTGTTACACCTGTTTAGACCTCTCATCTTCCCCCCTCCCCGCCCCAATGTCCAAAAAAGGTCAACTACGCCCCTTCATTAAAGAAAGAAACAATATCATGGCATTTGTTGCGTGGACCAGACAACGCCAAAAACTGACGCGGTGTCTTTCCGCGTCCAAACATCAAACATCGCATTGTGTAACATCGGAGAGTACATCAGACGGGACTCGCTCCCTGGATTACACCATAAGTCAAACATCTGCTGCCATCCTTGGAGAGAACACATGGGCAGGAGTTTTGTCTTGTTGCATTGATACAACAATCATTGCACTTCGCACGTGCGCAAAGAGATATGTTATTGTATGATTGAAGCAGAAATTTGAGGCCCCCGGTCGCCTAATCTTCGGTCGGCGGTCGCTTCCGGCCTGTGTGCAGGTTTTGCCATTCTTAAAAAAAAAAGTCTAAAGATTTGCAAAAGGAAGAGTGCGATAACATTAGGTAGAGGTGAATCGGTGCATTGAGTGCTGCAGCGTTCTTTGAAGTGCTTTGTACGATGTGTTCTTTTTAATTGGCTAGAAGTGCTGTATTGTTCTATGAAGTGCTTTGAATACAGTATTGTTCGTCGCAGTGAATTGAGTTCTGTATTTTTTCTAGTGCTTTGTGTTCTGTAATTTTTCAAGCACTTTGGGTGCTTTATTGCTCGTTGAACTGTTTGGAGTGTTGTATTAAATATCTATATCTTAATTCTAAATCTGTCCACCTATCTATTCATCTATGATCATCTATCTATCCGTTGTGTCCTCTGTTGAGTTCTCTGAAGAGCGAGATAAACGGAAATTCTCTAGCGTGAAATGATCAATAATTAACAGGTAGCAGTGTACAATTAATAAGAAGTTTAACCCGAAACAAAAACTCACCTATCACGCAAAGGCTAAAGTTCCAAATTTTAAAAAAATGTCATCATTTCCTTAGACAACATTAACCCTAGAACCATTTTCACCTTCTGTACCCCTCTTTCACCTTCCGAAATTGAGCGCCCTTGTAAACCCCCGGCTCTCAGACACGTACTTAACGTCAGGACAGATCTATCCAACAGATCTCATGAACTTAACAAAGAGACATCTAAAGAGTTCTACTCCCTTTACAAAAAAACTCCATCGCCCCCCCCCCACTTTTTGCTGTTCGTTACCAGCACCCTAACACACCAGGCTACCCCCCCCCCTGCTATTAAAACAACAAAGCCTTGGCGATAGAGCGAGCTATTGTCTTCAGCGTGTGGTCTCTATCTCAATCACCTTGTCTTATATCTTCCTTGAACTTTTTTTTAAACTGGGGGTGGGGAGTGAGGGGGTGCTTTTCTTCTGAAATTTTGCTTGTTTACAATAAACGCGAAAGGTGAGCTACCCCATCTCGTCCAGTGCTCACTCTGCCTGGGCCTGTGTTGTTGTGCTTCTGATGCCTGCAAGATCCCAAACAAAAGACCCTAAAGTGTCGACTGTTGATCTAAGATCTCAGCAGGACAAAGGACTTTGTCTTCAGTACGATGGCGATGATCTTTTGGGGTTTCTTTTTCCCCCCTTCAGTGGGTCAAGTATTACATAGGCGGACACGATAGATGAAGAGGGGGGAATGAAGATGGTGGGAAACGAGTGAGTGCATTCTGTATCATTATTGCTCTCTCTCAGAATTATAATTTGTTGCAAGCTTCAAATGGTGGGGGGGGGGGAATGTTGGATTCTGTTAAAAAGAAAGAGAGAAAGGAAGAAAGAGAAAGAGAGATGGAAGAAAGAGAGATGGAAGAAAGAGAAATGAGAGAGGGAGATCACGTAATTCTGAGTATACAATGTTTGATTCATCTCTTTTATCAGACGGTGCCAGAGAAGGTGTTAAAATAGAACAAATGATTAGAGAACAGAAAATCAAAGTGATTCCTTTTATTGTGGCCTGGGAGGCCTACACAAGGAGAAACGAACTTTCGACTTTCACCTTTTTTGTCGTATCAAATGTTTGCTGAGGGGGGTGGCGCTTCAAGAGGATAGGTTGTGTTGGGGGGGGGGGGGAGATTTCGACCAACTTTTTCAGATCAGTAGATCAAAGCTGTGAATGTAACAAGATTCGAACTGTACTTAGTACCTGGGTATATGTTTTAACAAGACAACACACGCACGCACACATTCATGAGTGATCCCTCTTTGCGAACTCCCCAATGGGTGTATATGATTGTTCAACTGTTATTCTCTCTTTCCCTTTTCGGCTAGCACCCAGTGGCGTAGACTACAAGATATGCACCTTTAAAGGCGCATACAAAAAATGTCCGCTTCACTAGACTATCAAATTTTGTTTGAAAAATATTCATATTATGATGATGTATTTTTTTTTGTTTAAATAAGAATCAAAGGAAAACAGCCATGAAAAAAAAAACGTTTCTATAATTGTGTTAGTTTTGCAATGCTATCAGTGCAGTAACATCTGATTGGTCCACGTAGAGGGGTGCCATGACTCCATTAGATTGAATACACGACGGTTGAACTCAATGACACAAGTTCTGCAACAGAAGATGGTCAGAAAACATGCGACGATCTCAAAGTACTTTACAGAGTTATCTGGACTTACCGGAAACAAGCGGTGGCTGAAGCTCTTTGGAGTCTTTTGCCTCTACCCAAAAGTGACGTAATTAACTTTAAATGCATCACACATCCCTAAGTCAGTTTGACCAGCCAAATATTTGAAATTTGGTTCTGCAGTAGGGTCCACAAATACAGATCCCAAACGCGTGCATGGGACATTAGTTCAGCCAACTTTAATGTAAACATTCCAAAATGTTTTTATAAAGTAAAGAAATATTTGTTGAAACTACTGGAACTTTACACACACAAAAAAAAATCCCTCTCCATCGTTCTTTGAACTCTACTAGCAACAATGTTTTTGCTCTCTCTCTTTCTCTCTCTCTCTCTTTTTTTTTTTTCTCTCTTTCTTTCTCCCTATATTAGAGAAGCCAACTGTTATCAGACCATCAAATTGCAGACATTATGTCCATTATTTACAATTAGATACGATCTCAAATACCTCTTTAAATTTTGTTAAGAAAAAAAAATCTAATATAACAACAGAAAAGAAAGTTAGGGTAAGATAAATGTACATGTTATATATATATATATATATATATATATATATATATATATATAAAATAAGGCCATGGTGTCAATAAAATTGCGTGTTTTGCACCATGTCTGTTTGAACGGTGCTGGTAAAACGGGAATTCCTATAAAGGCGTGATTCATTCAGTTCTTCAGAAACTGAGTTGCACACCAGTGCGCTTCAATAGAACGGTCTAGAATATAGATGTGTATTTAGGAGGCAACTAAATAAAATGCATCAATGTGGCTTTAGTATACTCAACTAGAATACTTAGCATATAAACACACAGCACACAATCGTACTTATACACACATTTAGCACAAACGATTGATTTAAAAGAATTCTTTGATCAGTACTTCTATAATCTACACACAGGATACAACCAAAACCGAAACGCTGTTTATTTATGCATTTACCTCCATGTTTGAACATCATGAATGACAACAGCAAGCTTTCCCATTTACTTGAGTTCCTTGGACTTTTTACTCTTAGTACGATGCTCTCTTGCTGATTGTGGTCACAGTACAATGAGCCTGGGTTTCTACTTTCATGATTGGGATTCTGGTAGAATAGTCAGTTTTTGGTACAATGATTGTAGTTTGTTTTTGGTTTTGTTGTTGTTTGTTGTTTTTTTTTTGTTGTTGTTGTTTTGGTGGGGGGCAGTAGAACAAGTGTTATTGTAGTCGACTGGTCGATTTTAGGTACAGAAAAACACGAGGTCGTGCGTGCTTGTGGGGGAAGTTGAACGTAAAAAAAAATGATGGAAAGTTATTCACGTGCTAATAATATGAGTGGACATTGAAAGGTCAAGGGTCGCCCAGATCAGGGAGGACGGCTGTTGACGAGTTGGAAATGTAAGAAAATGAAAGAGGGCGCTCTGTGTGAGACTTGGGAGGGAGGGGGAGTTCTAGAAGTCTAAAGAGGCAGAGGGTCCACAAGTTTGGGGGAGGAAGGACACTGTCTTGGATGAATCACGAGACCAGAAGAATGGACGGTCATTAGCTCTGGGGACTGGCGGAACCGGAAGTAGAGTGAAGCAACAATGGCCGCACACCGCTTGGACGTCGGGAGTTATCTGCCTTGATGAGGAATACATTTAGCGGGAACAAAAATGCCAGAAGTAGTTTTTATTTCTAAGACGCGCGGAGTGACATGGCGGGGACATTTTTTGTCGTGTCCATTTGTCAGACTATTGTGAAAATAAGAGAAACAAAACTTGACAAATTCATACTCAATTCAAATAATGGGATTGCCAATTGTAATATAATAAACCAGCCACATCTCTCTCTCTCTCTTTTTCTCTCTCCTCCTCTCTCTCTCTCTCTTTCTTCTCTCTCCCTCTCTTTCAGTCTCCCTCTATCTCTATCTTGACTGAGGTCTCTGCATGTATTTTACTCTCAAAACCTGAAGGATTCAATATTAACAGAGAATGATGCCTAAGTAATAGCCTGAAGACCAGTTCTGGTATAATCAAACATAGTCCATTGTGTTTATTACATTACTTAAAAAGTTAAAAGTCTATTTTTGTTTGTTTGTTTTCAGCTTCATCTAACTCTCCTAGAAAACGAAGATATAAAAGCAGTTCCCCTTCAGGCTTCTCTTACTCCCTTGCCCCCACCCCTCTTCAGTGAGTAGTCTTTCACAACAGGACATCACATGACATTGATAATGAAATGTTAGTCCGTGGCGTGCGGCACCCTTTGTGTCGCGATAGGTGAAGATCTGGTTGGCGTAGAAGGGTGCCATGAGCGCCCTACCACAATCTATTCTTCGCAGACCCCTAAACTTTGGATATGTCATTTCCGATAGACCGTGTGACATCGAGGGCGCTTTGGGTCACACCGTTAGGTCTGAGACTTGGGTGTCCTGCCGTGTGATTAGTGCTTGCTATTATTACATAGTCAAACAGTATTTAGATGTTGTTCTGTTAGGTCTTCCCTTGTTTTTAGAGCTAGTCTTTATATGCGTTTCTTTGAAGGTGACTATATTAAGTGTGAACACTCTTTTTATCTTTTTTCTCTCTTTCTCTCTCTCTCTCTCTCTCTCTCTCTCTCTCTCTCTCTCTCTCTCTCTAACTACCTCCCCCATTTCAATCACTTGAAAGCTGACCAGTGGACACTTTCCTTCTAATTCTACGCTTGTCTACTTCTGGACAACGACATCGACAGGACAGAAGCGACATGTCAGACAATATAGTATCTCCTACTTCTGGTATTGGTCAGTTTCATACACAACTGTGTCATCCCCCGGAGCTACCATTCTTCCCATGATGGTCAATAGTCAGTAGAGAAACACACACACACACACACTCTTTTTCTAACGCGTGCAATATTTGTCGAACAGACTAATTGTCTGGTTTTACTAATCATTTCATTGACAAGGCCTTGGACTATGAATTAGTCTCGAGACAACTTAACTAATAGATCTTCAAAACTTATCCAAAACATATAAGTCTAGAATGTATATCCTTGCGAAATTGCTTGCTTAAAAAAATCAGTTTAATTTGTATATATTTGAAAGTCAATATCCCAACAACTAGTATCCTACGCTATTACCTCGAAGATAAATATGCCCCCTTTTCGGCTACATCAATCTTCACCAATAAAAGTTATTTGATTCATTTTAATAATATTTTGTTGAAAGTAGTCCAGAGATTGTATTTAATAGCCACATTCACTGCGAGACTCTGGCCAATGTTGGTGACTTTTCAAATGAGCTGTTTTTTCTGGTGGCCAAATTGAATGGAATCCAATTGACAGATTTGTTGAAAAGATGGGGCAATATGCAAGGGAAGATAACCGAGGGATGCATCACTTGATCTTATCAACAAATGATAAAATTATTCCCAGAGAAAGAAAAAAAAAAGCTATGTTGCAGCAGCGGGAAGTGAAAGTGTGTATGACCGTGCGACCGTTGGGGGAGATTATTGGAGTGGGGAGGTTCGGGGGAGGGGGGGTAATATGAATACAATAATAGATATGACATCTCGACTACTGAACGGGGCGAAGGAGACATGAAAATAACATTACGCGGGCAAACATGGCGGCTGAAGAGAATGTCTTGCAGACGACAGAAATAAATCTTGATGCTCTTGGTGCCATTTAGTTCAGATGATGGGTTTCTTTCTGGGTCTCTTTCCTACTGCCAACTTGGTTGAAATGGACAATGTCTTGAACGGCAATTTTTATGGCTACTTTGTCTAGGTTCATAGGTCCAACATTTTGAGTTCATTTCTAAATGAGGGAATTTGAAAAAATAACAGAGACATTTGAACAAATAACAAGGACATTTTATGAACTGAAAGTCTAACTAAAAACTGTACCCTGTTTGAACATAAAGTTTGGCTATCAAAGGTTCACTTCTAGAATTAAAGCTGCATGTAAAAAAGGTAGAGGAAGCTTTTCATAAGAAAATACAAAAATAGATTATATTAAATAGATTAACTGGATTATTCTTTAATTGTATCATCGTTTAGCTATACCATTTTGTAATTGTATCTTTGTTTAATTACATTTTTCTGTAATTGTATCTTTTGTTTTACTTTCAACACGCTATACTGGTTTATACACAACAGAAAACGATCGTAATGAGATCAACAAGCGACGATTTAAATTCAAACTTATATATAGATCTAGATCTAGCAGTAGATATGGCTTTATAAATAGACCATTACAACAGAATATGTAGATCAGGGATGTGTAAAACGCAAAGGCGCAATCGTCTTTTAGAGCAGAAGTGAAATAATTCATCATCATCATCATTCCTTTGGGTTCCCCGAGGAACATAGGGCTTCAGCAAAAACATGCCACTCTCTACGGTCTCTTGATAGTTTTTTTTTTTTATGATTTCTCATCTCTTTCCGGTCCTCTCGGCTTCCTCTGGTGTACTGCGTCGCCATGCTCTTTTTTTGGTCTTCCTCTACGTCTTGTTCCATGGGGGTTCCACTCTAAGGCCTGCCTATCTCTATTTCTGGTATCTTTTCTAAGGGTGTGAACAATCCAGCTCCACTTCCTCTTTAACATCTGCACCTCTATATTTTTCTGCCCACTCATCTCCCACAGTTATAATTATATAACAATTATATTATATTATAAATTAATTAATTAATATTATTTACAATCTGTGGATAGCAGTCAGTGATAGATCTACAGTAATAACCTACCCAAATGTGTGCTCATTAAGATTGTGTGCAAAGACTAAGTGCTGACTAGGTCTAAGTGCTAAGTCTAATACTCATTAGGTCTAGTACTTAAAGAGTTCGAAATACAATCAGGTGCTCACCTACAGACAACACCCGCTCATGGAAACATCACAAAAGTTCAGGGGTGGGGGGAGGAAGCGCACCCCCCCCCACACACACACACACACTCCCACACACGCTACAGGTCAGATAACTCTTATCCTTTCCACATAATGGTCTGGTAAGCAACTCGGTAGCTGCCAAAGCCCCATTGTGGCAGATTCATGGCCGCTGCCAGGCCGCTAGCTGCAGTACCAGATCTTTTGTCTATCTCCTTCCCCCCCCCCCATCTATTCTTCTCTTCCCCTAAACCAAACTGCAGACATGACAGAGGCCAGGTCGGGGATAACAATCAAAATGACTTCCGGTCCGACACCCCCCGCCTCGTGCTCGCTCCTGTCACTGATAATAGTTTTCAGTTTGGTATGGTAGCGCAGTTGTTGAATGCATCCGTTTGTTCTTGTTTTCAAATCCATAACATTCGTCCACTGATTCAGCCAATGATACACAATTAACACTCAGTGTCAGATATATCGTCTTCTCTACTCTTGTTTCTCATACAATACCTATTTAAGTCACTCCTTCATAGAACCTGGACCCAGCGGAACCTGGACAGTTGACCTCAAAAACGGCTCTAACGATTTTCTTATAAATTTAACAGTTGATGTATATCGCTGAGAAAAGAACTACCAGCTCGTTGGGCACACGGTTAAAACTCTAGCTTGACCATTATAATTATTCAAAGTAATAAATAAATCTAAATTTGGCTTGACTAGACTTAGCTAAAATAAAAAAAAACACGGCGTAGTCAGCTTTAGTGTACCGTAACTATACGATAACAAGATAAACTTAAAGTTGCTTCAATTTTATTCAAAGAATATCTAAGCTTTACTAATATTTTTGTAAACTTAAATCTAAAATTGATTAGATCTAGACTCCTGATTTTAAGATATCTAAATCAAAAGTCTAGGTCTAGTATTAGATCTAGACTTCCGTATTAATTATAATAACAATATATAATATCACTAAAGTAGGAAGTCACGGTCGTCTAATAGAAGAGTCTGATTCTTTCCTGTGTATGGAGAAACTAACTTTAGAGAGAGAGAGAGAGAGAGAGAGAGAGAGAGAGAGAGAGAGAGAGTATACACACAATGGAAGAAAATAAGCGAGATCAGTCAACAAGTTTCAAGCTTTAAGTCTACTTATATGAAAGCAGAAAGCTTATTTTCTATAACTCCATTTGCTATTTTTAGTTCTATTGGAAGTTTACTGTTGTTTCTCACAATGTAAACATTTTGTCCATTGTTAATACAATTAAAGCAACCCTAACGTAAACACACGTTATTACGTGACAGCATTAATTTGACATTTAGGTCCTACTGGATAGAGTACATAAAAACTAGATGATGCTTATCACTGTAAAATTGCAAAGCATAAAAAAGAAAGATAACCAAGAAATAAAAAGTCGAATGTTTTCGAGTCCAAGGATTAAGTTAGATTACACAACTTCACGTGGCTATGGCAACCAACCTGATCCAGACCAAACAGCACATCGTGTAAGAAGGGAGATAACTTTTTCATTTTCTATAACAATGACATTAGCATTTAAATTAAAAAGGTTACCAGCGGTTCCTGTATCGATTCAGCGCTATGACTTTTGACCTATGAACCTATATACCTCACAGCCAATTGTTCGTTAAGTCACAGGTTTTTAGAATATAATAATTTGAGTGTGTTTTTTTTTCCCTTGTATATAATGACAACGGGGCATGATGGTCGAATGGTTAAGCGCTGAGGTCCTGGGTTCGAATCCCGGTGAAGACTGGGATTTTGAATTTCGGGATTTTTAGGGCGCCCCTGAGTCCACCCAACTCTAATGGGCACCTGATTTTAGCTGGGAAAAGTAAAGGCGGTTGGTCGTTGTGCTGGCCACATAACACCTTGCTCGTTAACCGTTGGCCAAAGAAACAGATGACCTTAACATCATCTGCCCCATAGATCGCAAGGTCTGAAGGGGACACTTTACTTTTTTACTATATAATGATAAGAATAGTTGATATATTTATTTTGAATGTGGTATAAAGTGCACGCTGAGATCGAGACTGTTTATTTCACTTTGATTTGGACAATTATTTATTTATTTTGCAATTTAGCATTTGGTATACGAAACGAGCTTTTTCAAACTGTCCATTGTGGCCAAAGTGACTAATAAAATAACTAACAGTAGCTTAACTCTACAGTTACCAATGTGACCAGTAGCTATGATGAACATATATCTAAGTATAACTGAGTAGTCACAGTTATCAGTAGCCATAATTAGCTGTATTCTAGCTGTACATTAGCTGTTGACAAAGTTAGCAGTAGCTATAAAGAACTGTATTCTAACTGTACAGTAGCAATAACACGCAGTAGCCTTACTATCTCAAGTGAATGGTAGCCGAAGTGGTCAGTTGAAAAGGGTACTAAATACAGACAGCTCTAGGTTCTATTGTTCGGGACTGGCTTCTGTACTTCATGACCAACAGCAAGATAGTGGTTTTATCTGGAGCCAGGACTGGACGGACAGCGGTCAGCCTGCTCCGTGCGCCGCTTGTGTGTCTTCCACTGCTCCCCCTCTACACACCTTTTTGTATACACACACACACACTAAGACAGATAAGACCACATTTTAATATCGCTGTGGTGGATAAAATATGGATTGTATTGGGTGACGTCATGAGATTGTAATTTAACATTTACATACAGACACAGAACAACAAACAAAATCAAACGACTTTTGATTTAAAAAAAAAAAGAGAAAGGAGAGAGATGCTAAACAAACCATGACCCCTGTGCCATGCAAGGGTCAGAAATTCCAGAAAATTTAGACGGTAGCCTGACCCTTTCCCCCCCCCCTCCTTGAGCTCATCATCTTCATAAACAATAGCCATTATCTGCCCCTGCCCCTGCGGGGAGACAACGGGAGCTAACCATGATAAACAATAGGAGAGTTATCTGGCGTGATCTGGCTCCAAGCCACATTGGAAGCCGGCAGCAGAAGCCACGGCGAGGGTAATTGTTCCGTATAAACATGCATCACACTTTTGACGATGTACGGGCGAGAGCAAATGGCACTGTTTAAGTTTCGCGTGACCTCGGACTGTAGAGAAGGGGAGATAAAAAAAAAAGTATTTTAATTTGTAAAAAGAAAAAAAAAAATAAGGGGGGGGATCAAAAAAAATTGTTTTGGACAATGTGGAAAGAAGGAATGTTTCTCTGGTCATTAGAATCTCGTGTGTCTTACGAAGCAAGCGAAGGAGGGGAAGGGGAGAGAAAGGAAAAAGAGAACTCTTCATTCTGAAGTAGATGCTTTCCCTTTGCATTGTCTATTTTGGCAATCATTTCAAACAATTAGACATGTCTTGAGTGTCACTCGGCATGACGTCATAACAAACAAAAACATCACGTGTCGATTGCGCTGATTTATCATCTTATGGGGATAATTGGCACTTTTTTTTTTGCAGGGGCGGAATTTCTGGAATAAACACTGAACGGTGGAGGTTGAAGGGAGCGGGCTATGTTTGTAGTTTGACCAGGACTCTCACCACATTCAACCACACCAACACACGCGCGCACAGACCCAGTTTTTCTTGTGTTCATCGTTTGGCGTGGGCAAAAGGTTCTTTCATTTTTTTATGGTGGTTATGATACTTCCAAAGGTGGCTGAGTTGTACAGCTTTTGGTTTCCAAACTGAGCCGTGTCAAGTTCGAATCACGGCGATGGCTGCGATTTTTTTTAACTATAGATTTTAAGGTAGCCCTTAAGTCCACCCATCTCTAATGGGGACCAGAAAGTTTGTTTTGAAAGTAAAGGCGGTTTGTCGTTGTGTTGACTACATGACCCTAGTTAGCCCTAGCCCAAAGATTGTTATTACATCATATGGTCCCCTTCAGAATTGCTGTTTACTTTTGAAATTGAATTGAATTTGTTTTCAAAAGACTTGAAATTAGAACAAGTTTTTTTACAATGGTGATTGGGTTGAGAGGACTTGATAAGCTGACCGCATCGGCTGACACCAGCCCTGACGACGCTTTTCATAAGATAACATTGCAATAATACATATCTAAGATTTCTTTATAGCACTTGTGCTTTGTGGCCAAATTGTGAACAACTGTCAGTAGATGGCATTGCTGTGAATATTTGTACGCTTGTGGTACTAAAACTTTTGTATTACGATTTACAAAGTTGCGCCCCTTTGATGCAACCTTTTCTTGGTTTTAAATGGGACAGCACTCATTTTGGTAATTACGTCATACAGCTAGTTGAATGAAGTCCTCTGTGTAAACTTATACAATGTTTTTAACTGTTTTTAGTCATTAGATTAGCCAGTAGGCCGAATAGTCATTACAGGACTTGGCTTCTCGTTCAGCCACTTATTATAGTCAACTACAGACGGCCAGTGATACGTGACTAATGAATACATAGTTTTATATGTACTACATATATGGGCGGATTTTCGACATTGATTGTCTGCGCTTCAGCCCAGGGCCCTCACCCATAAAGGCAGCCTTCATTATTAGAAGGGAATCATTTTTTAACACAATACGCATAGTAAAAAAAAAAAGTCTATTTAATATATCTGATCATGAAGTGTAAAGCTGTACGCAAACCAAAATGGATTAGCCCGAATTCTAGTCCGTGGTCTCATTTATGTAAGAAAAAAAAAAGGGCCAATATGGGGCGATGACTATCAGGCTGGTAATAGGATAAATAGCTTAAACGTAATGACATGCGTGCGTCCAAAATGTCAGAAATCAACAAGTGCCTGGCTCCGCTGACAATGAATGGGCAGGTAACCAAATTAACGGAATCACTCACGACCTTAGATTCTAGATCCTCTGCTCTCGGAATTCATTTTGTTTCAATCCAGGATAGATAACCCGTCTCGCCGTGTCCAAATAATTGGTCTGCGCATGGCAAGGGCTGCAACAAGCGGCAGTAAAGCTTCTTCTCTCCCTCTCTCATTCCGTTCCCCCCACCCCCACCTTTATTCTTTTCCGTTTATCACCCCCCCCCCTAAATCCTTTCTCGCTTGCTTCGTCTCATTGACTAGCCTCCCCTACACCCCCTTCCCACGTTCTCCCCACCAGTTATATATCATTTGTTGAATGCCGACTCTTAGCTCCGCCTACTTGTACCTTCGCTTCACCGTCTGCCCATCCCCTTTTCCCCCCCTCTCTCTCTCCTTCTTTCTCGCGTTGCGCGTAAAGGTGGGGAGGATGGGGGTAAGGGAGGCGTACACTAAGAAAAGGGGGCGTAGGGGGTAGTATGCGCAGCGATGTCTTGAAAGAGCTTGTATTAAAAGCATTAAGCAGTGAAGGCTGAAAACATTACAGTATAGACGCTTTTTTTTTTTCTCAAGCACTCCCTCCCGCCCTATTTCTTAACGCGCAGTCTGCGGGCTACTTCAAGTCGTTTCGCGGTGCAAGAACGGTAAGCCATGAGAGAGAAAATGTGTTGTGAACAAGAGTAGCACCGCTCCCCCCTTGTTCTCCCCACTCACTCCTGGCCAGTAGCAGGCGGACAATTAGTTTCAAACAAGAGTAACTTCTGTCCACACTGGACCGACTTCTGCTCACTGCCTTGCATTCGTGACCACTGGTGGACTTTTGATTCCTGTTGTTGTGTGTTTACTTCGTAGTTCTTGGAACTTGTGTTTAGTCGTGTTTCCTCGTAGGCGTTTCATACATTTGTGATTTACGGATTTGGTCAAGAACCAGACATCTGAATTGGAGGTAATGATAAACAATTGAGTGTGGCAGCACATGAATTATGATGAATATGAATATGAACTGTTTACTAACCTGTCTAGATGACCACAATAGTACAATGTAGTCTTAGTGTGTTAAAAATCTTGAATCAGGATAGGCATTGCCAGAGAGTTGTAGACTACATAGTCTACATAGCCATAGTCTATATTGATAATATTCTAAATATAGATCTATTTTATGTCTGTCCTATAGATCTACTATATAAACAATGAATGTCCGAGTAAGACATGTGTAATACTACACTCCTCTTTAATGTTAGGACTCTAGGGCAAGATCTATATCTATATAGTCTAGATTTATATAGACCCTAGGCCTTGATTTTCTTGTAATCTCAGAAAGTCTACATTCTCTAACATCTTAATCTTATCGTATGATATTAAATCAACATATATCAATATTTTCCCGAAATATTTGTTTGTATTGTTTCATCCTCTATTACCCCCCTTTTTTTTTTCAACTTTTATTTGAAACAATACATTGTACTCACTACTCCCCTATATCCATAGTGAAACTTATCCATATATCCATAGTGAAACTTATCCCTAATGATTAGAAGTTGACCAATGAATCAAACTTGAAGTAATTTTGTTTAATATGCCTAGATCTGGTTATTAGTGTTGGGAAGAAATTAAAAAAATATAATAATAATAATAATATAATAAAACAAGGGGGGGAGGGTACAAAAGACAATGTTACCAATCTGGCATGTTGAACTATTGATATAAAGACAATCAATAGTAACCCAAAACTTGGCATCCGATACTGTTATAAAAAAAAAAACGCGGGTTGGCGGGCTATTTCGCAAGATTTTGGCGAATAACCGGGGTTTGGCGAGACACATGATTATTATTATTATTATAGCTTTTATATAGCGTTACCTTCATGCTTATAGCATGTTCAGAGCGCTTTGGTCCAAGCTCATATGTGGACCAGTGGGGGGAGGGGGTATCTAGGAGTTGGTTTCCCGTGCTGCCTTTGGGCGCTCAGTAAACACAACTCTGCCCGAGTCGGGTGTCGAACCTCGAGCCCCCTTCTAGGTAGCCAAGCTCAAGCCTCACTTAGCCTCTCGACCACGCTTCCCACATGATAACGATTATTGACAGTCATAATTGTTTGTCTATGTATTTGAAAGCTATTGATTACCCGTGCTTTGAATGTATAATTTTCTATTTGTACTGAGATTAGAGCCACTTCTGCAATGACACGTTATATTCAGTATTGTCTAAAACACAAACGTACGAGAGTAGATCGCACAAAGGGTGTCAGGGGAGGAAGCCACCAGACGAAAGCGTAGATAACGCAATTACGTTATAACTTTATATATAGGGTTAGGGTTAGGGAGATCTTACAGTTATCAGTTAGAAAGGCTCTGGTCGAATCGAGAATTATCAAGAGTGCGGGGACATTTTCGCACCGAGCGTTAAGAACCTATAGGATATATATTTATATAGTGCTGTTTGTAAAAAAAAAAAATTTGATGCCGGTAGGCCTACTCAGTAGTTGATTGCCTAACTTTTAAAACAACTAACAAGTAATAATATACGTTAAAATACAAGAAAAGTATTACATTTTTTTCAAAAAGGTGCCGCGTACCGGTGCGTACCGTCACAAAGAAACCTGTATATATATACAGGGGTTATATTTATGTTTATTTATAGTTTTATTTATTTATTACTAGTCTACTATATAGATATTTATTTATTAATCATTATACGATAAGAAACATAGCTCTATTTCCTTATTCTCTAAAGCAAGAAATAATATAGTTCTACTTTATCATGACAAGACTGATGTAGTGATACCAGATAAAAGCTCTAAATGTTTGTTTTTAACGCCACTTTGTTTTAAAATTGTCAATCTAGTTGTGATCATGGCAGTGTTCCTATTTGGCTATTGCCTTTCTTAGGCATATTTTTGTATTTTTTAATGTAGTGACTGAGTATCATAAGGACGCCATTAGAACCGATTTCTGCATGAGTGACTCGAATAAAGTACATCGCCCAAAACAGACAAAACTGGATTTTCAACAGACTGACAATGTTAGGAGAGATCATTTTAAAAACAACAAGCTAGTATTTGGAGTTGTATTTGAGAGTATTGCATTAAACGAGTAGTGTCACAGATGTAGTGTTAGCCTATCATAGCGTTTATTTAAACACTACTTATATCCAAAATTGTGTTAATTTATCGCCTTCTGGCTCTGTGTTTATTTCAATGTAAGCATGGTTGTTATAATGTTTGTGTGTGTGTGTTTCTCTGTCTAGCTTGTGTTCCTTATACTACGGAACCATGAACATATTTGAATGACATTTTCATGCTGACATCCTAATGTACAATACATACATACATACAAAAAATAGTCTTTTCATTTCATTCGCTGTCTTCTTTCGAATGTTTTTTTTTATAACTGCGCTTGATGGACAGTTCACTCTCGGTTGGTCAAGAGACCAGTGTGTCCAGGTCTGTTTGATGTTTGACTAAGGGAGAAAACTTGCAGTTGGTCATCATCGTTAATAAACGTGTTGCTTGCCTCCCCCCCCCCTACTCTCGTAACGTAGATCTATATATTTAGTTGAAATAATATATACGTGAGTGTTTATTGGGCATTTCTGTCGCGCACAGCAGCCTACTCAAGCGATGTATAACAAAAGATACACAAACCATATACCCACATGATACAACACACGCAACACTAGTTATTAACAACACAAGATAGGCCCACACAAAGGATACACACTGCAAAGGATACACATAATATACAACATAAGATACACAAGAGATAATACACACAACTCAAGAAATTTGTAACACAATATACACAAGACGTTTATTATACACAACGCAAGTCTATGCAACGCAAGATGAACATATTACAAAGTAGGGCTACTCAATAATTTCAGAAACACACTTCGCTACACTTCACTATTAGACATCTTTGGCTGCTATTTCAAAAACAAAAAAAGAATATTTACCAGAGTTTTTACAATGCTTATTGTAATTCTTTTCTTTTTTCTTTTAAATCTTGAACAATCATTTGTACTAGACTAGATAAAGTAGTCAGCAGAACAGAACAAAGGGTAATACACAGTTCCCATTAGATTTATATTAATCTTCTACCGGTTAGAAACGTATTGTTAACAAAAGAAGTGAAGTCCTTTGATCTACCGGAGGGGGGGACCAAAAGCTTTTATATTGTAAAACACTGATAGACTGAACAAACCACTGCCATTTGTAGCTTGAAGAGTGCCCTCCCCTACATGCACCTGTTGAAGGAATACAATGAGGTTTTATCTGGCTATAATCTCCCGCCTCAGTCAGCCCATTTTTTAAGTCAGAACAGATAAAGAGACGTATTGTTTTGTTTTCTCTTTTGTTCACTGAAGATTCGTGTACACTCCACACGATCCGCCCCTGGACTGTGTTTGATGTGTATTTCCTAATATCCAAATATCCACCGTAATTCTATTCACTAACCATCTACCAAACCAAAGGGACTACTGTATACATAATCTTAAAGTGCCACCCTCATGGCGGGACTAATGCAAAGGGCAGCAACCACATAAATAATTTCTTCCCGCAGGTATTTTCAAATGCGTTCCCTTTGATATTAGTAGTAGTAGTAGTGTTAAAATATGAAAAGAAGAATTCATTATAAAAAAATAGATATATATCTAGAAAATTCTCAACATAAAAGCTATACATACATTTATTTTAGAGGTGCAGTGGCTGAGCGGTAAAGCGCTTGGGTCTGGATCCGGGGGTTCCCGGGTTCAAATTCTGATGAAGACTGGGATTTTTAATTTCAGAATCTATGGGTGCCTCTGAGTCCACACAGCTCTAATGTGTACCTGACATAAGTCTGGGAAAAATAGAAGCGGTTGGTCATTGTGCTGGCCACATGACATCCTTGTTAAACATCTTCCCCATAGATCTCAAGGTCTTAAAAGGGAACTTTACTAATAGGCCTACATTTATTTTAATTCGCAAAATCTCTACCAAATATAATAGTAAGTTTTTAAAAATTTTCTCTGCTCCTCAGGCAATCAGTACAAAGACAAAGTAGAGCCTATCCCAACCCCAGGAAGTCCTGCATCAAACTTTGCAAGCAACTCCAGCCAGAAAAGTGAATCTTCATCTCCGCTAGCTTCCTC
Source organism: Biomphalaria straminea (assembly GCA_021533235.1). Lineage (NCBI taxonomy): Eukaryota > Metazoa > Mollusca > Gastropoda > Planorbidae > Biomphalaria > Biomphalaria straminea. Next base: position 16,626,782 of record JADKLZ010001483.1, read on the forward strand.
ATCACTACCATATGCTGTGTATAGGTAAATAAGTGGCATCTTGTGCACACATGATGTTTGAATAGCTCTGTCTATATGGTTCTGTCTATGTGGCTCTGTCTAAGTGGTTCTATCAATAGGGTTCAGTGTTGTTACAGCTTGTTCTGCAAAGTGCTTTGTTTTTCACATACCTCAAAATATCATTTGAAAAGAATAAAAAAAAAGAAAATATAAATAAGTAGGATTTGCAGTACAAACAATAAACGTCTGTGTTTTTATTTTCAGACCTGTGCATTTTAAAATAATATCTTTTTGTATGAATAAAACATGGCACAAATATATGGACACTTTAAAAGAAATTAGATAAATGTTTAACTTAAATTGAGGGGAAAAAAAGACAAGCCTTTAGAGGGTGTGATCTATTGATGCTGCCTAACACATGATACTCAGGATTTGCTTTTCAAGTCATCTGTTATCTCATGTCTTATCCTCATACACATTTGAACAAAAACCTGAAACAAAATCTCTTTAATGGCTATTAACACAATTTGACTGAACAATAAGTGCAGGATAAAATCATCTTTTTTTTTTTTTAAGCAGCCTCTGTATTTTATTAGATAATTGTTAGTAAACCATTATTTCAAGTTAATTACTATGAGTTCTGAAGAGTTCATTAGATGGCAAAGAATAAAAAAAAAACTTATTTTTAAACCTAGTTGAATTCTAAAACTGATGGAGATCATCCAAAAATTCAATGAGAATCTTAAGATTTGTTAGCAACCTAAAACCTTGTGAGTTAACTGTCACAGAAGAAACTGAAACTATTATCTGAATTCTTTTTTTTTTATTTTGAAAGGAAACTCCCATGAAGCAAAAATAATTTACTATTGTGTATATCTTATACATTTTACTATCCAAGTTATATTGAACAATGAATTCTATTTGATCAACAATTTGTGTATTTGTCTTTCTAGTTCAGCCACAGACATGAGACAGACAAGCCCAAATATAGCCAGTGGTTCTAGCCCACCAACCAAATGGACCAGAGATTTGGATAGTGTAACCTACAAGCCACTCATGACAAAATATTCCTCCCCTCCTACACCTCCAGATCAGGATGGCCCACTCAACTTGTCCAAACCCAAATCAGAGGTGAGAAAATACTCCAGAAAAACCTAGAAAGAGAAAGTTAGAGCATGGGGAATGTTTCACTTGTTATTAAATTAGTGAACATAAATTCTTCTCTTTAACTCTTTTAGATATTTCTCTGTGTTAACATAAAAATGCACATTACTTTATTAAATATGATCTAATTCATCCTTTCTCATACCTTCAATAGGCAAGATTATACAAATTTAATTTTCATTTATGTTAAATTACTTTACATTTAAAAGGATTTACAAAATAATATTGTTGTTTTTTTTTTTGTCTTGTAGGCCAAGTCAAAAAATGTTTCAGGATATAGTGGCCAAGGCCGCAACTCACAAGATGATGGCCATGGTGCTATTAAGAGGGAGGCCACAACTCCACCTCCAGCCCATGCTAATCACATTAAGAGACCCACTCCTAACAGCATCAGCCAGAGTGGCACTATCCAGTCTAGCAGCAAGTCTAGTATTCTCTCTCAGCATCAGCGTCGTTCTCCGCTGAACTCATCTCCCATCCCAGCCACTTCTACTCCAGGACCCACCCCTGTAACCGAAGTTCCTCTCATGGCCGCTATACGCCACAATCCCTTTGGCTTGCCTGCTCATTATGTCACCAATCCGTTTCTATCTCTTCCTCCAAACTTCCCATTGGGAAGTCTGGGAACACCCTCACCATCAGACACAGACAAAGTAAGTCTTAGCGTAACAATTGTAATAAGAAGAACTGATAATAGGATCATTATATTATATAAATGCTTTAAATGAAATTACTGTGTTTATAGATTTAATCAAATTTTCTTTTTGCTCTTAACATGGGTCTTCAAAATATTTTGATTATTTCCTATATGAAACATATAGTAGTTTATAAAGTTATTTCTGTTCTATTTTTTTTTAAATGACTGTTTCTTAGTACAAGATAATGACTTTCTTTTTTTTTGGGCTGGTCTGTGGTGAAAGTGGGAACTACTACTATATATTATTAACTTATTTGTAACAAACACTAGAAGGATTAGAAATTTAAGTAAAGCTAAAATGTTTATTAATCTTCCTTTTTCTAGCTTATGTATCTCCACACACAAGAGAGCTATGTACAAGAACTTCTTGCACGTCAGATGGCAGCCAGTGTCAGTGGGCCAGTTTTTCCAGGACTGCCTCATCACTTTCCAATCTACGCCTCCACTCCAGCCCCGCCATTACCCACCATGCCCCAGATGACAGGCGGCAAAGATCCTGCCCCTCCAATGTCTGCCTCAGGGGATGAAAATCAAAGCAGTTACGTTCAACATTTACAAAGTAATTAAATATTCAAGAAAACTGACAATACAGTCATTGTAAAGAAGGGTTTTTATTTTTACATCATCTCATTAAAACACATTTCTTACTAATTCCAGGTAAAATGTTTGGTGCTAAAATCATCCGTTCTCAACGGGAAAAGTCAGACCCCGGGCGGCCTCACATCAAGCGGCCAATGAATGCATTCATGGTGTGGGCCAGAGAGGAGAGAAGGAAAATATTAAAAGCCTGTCCTGACATGCACAACAGCAACATCAGTAAAATACTGGGTAAGGAAAAACTTTTAGATCCATCAACACAATCAAAATCATGGTTAAGAATAAGATCATAAATACACATCAGCTCACATCAGGTACAAGTCCAGAGGGAGAAGGTCATGTCCTAACAGTAGGATGGCCAGTTGTCTAGCATTGTCAAGCACACACAAATGCTTGAGATGTTTTTTCAAATTTATTTCATTATTTACTAAGATAAGAACATTATTTTAATGTTGTTTTTTTTTAAATGCTTTAACTTTAACAAATGATGTTATTTAAAGAAACAACAATCATTGAGAAGGCATGCACCTATTTCTAAAAGTAGTCAAGAATTAAGTTTCAGAATAGCAAAGACAGTATTGCATTATGAACAAAAGATAGTTACAAAAAAAAAACAAAAAAAGATTATATTTTCTTTAAAAGTATTGATTGTTAAAATACAGGTGCTAAATGGAAGAGCATGTCGAATGCTGATAAGCAACCTTATTATGAAGAGCAGTCAAGATTAAGTAAACTTCACATGGAGAAACACCCAGACTACAGATACAGGTAATAATTAGCTGCTAGCAACTTAGTTGTTGTTGTTTTTTTTTCTTCCTTTTTAAGTATTTTTTTTTACATTAGAATTTTCATAAAATTAGCTTTTATTTAATATTTTCTTTTAACAAATAGTAAAAGTTAGTTTTAACCATTTCTGATCACATTTTATCTGTGAATGTAGCTACATCTTCCTATGCTACACCTTGTCAATTCAATTTAGATGGCTATTAGCTTCTATAGAATAGGTAGATTTTTTAGAGTATAGTTACATAGTTTATTATTGCTAATTTATCAAAATGTACTTTTTGTTATGCTTAGTGCTAGTGCCAAACTAAATTTGAGTGAAACAGTTTTAAATTTTGTACTGTTATGACTAGTCCTACTGGCAAATTTAATTTTTAAAGACATTAAGTTGAAAGTATAGCTCAAAGAAGGGATTTAAACTGTTTAAAAGTATATAAGTACATTTATTTCACAGTTTAAATTTAACTATAAGAAAAAGATAGCTCTTGTCTAAAAAAAATGTCAATCTGCCCAAAATACTCAGTATATCCACATCATAATCCCTGATTCTCAGGCCACGTCCCAGGAAAAACGGGAAGGTGAAAAAGATGCTTTCTGACATGCCCCCATCCCGTGCAGGCAGTGAAGTTGGTGCCTCATCTGGTACCGCCCTTTCCCTGCCAATGGACAACCATCAACCTCCTCCTCTTATGATTGGGGCACTCTACCCAAACTTACACATTCTGTCCGATCAAAGGTACAATTTTTAATGGCAATACTTTGTCTGAACTCTTTTTTTTTTTTTTTAATTCAAAACTGCATTGCTTTATTTGTTGACACTGCTACTCCCCAAACTTACAGCTTGATTCAAAATCAGTGCATTTTTTAAACAGAAAATAACTCAGTCACATATTTTTTTTGTATAACTATTGCTAAAGACTATATACTGTGTTGTGTGTTTTATATTTGATATTATTATACACAGAATGCTTTGAAATGATCTCAACTAATGCACTTCTAATAATAAAGAACTGTTTTGTTTTCATGACTGTAAGTTCAAGTCAGATGCCTGATTTAGATTTCACTAGAGACATTTGAAAAGTTATAGAAAAAAAAAAGAGAAAAATAAATAGTAAATCATTCTGATATTTTAATTAGCTTTAAAATAGTTAATTGTGTCGCCTCTAAAAAGGCAAAATCAATAGAAATTTAATAGTATGCCAATATTATGCTTATGCTCCTTTTGTATTGTTTGGGTAGAGTTCCCTTCCCTTGATCCTTCACTTGCCTAACTTGACCAGTCAGCCAACATATTGTGTGTGTGTGTGTGTAGATGTTTTAGTCATTGGATAAGAATACATAAAAAAAAACATATACTGAAGCATTATTTGTGTGCAAGTGTCTGTTACTGTGCATCAGCTGTGGAAAGCAACTAACTGTCAAAAGCTTATTATATAACAAACATTTTTTTTTTATGTTACAAGCCTTTTATAACTGTCTGCTACATTGATGTTTTGTGAAATTTAAAAATCAATTTTTGCCTCAGAAATAGATGTAAGGTCTTTTATAAATTAGTTTGAGCTGTAAAGAGAATTCTGTTAAAATCATGTTTAGCAAAAAATGATATGGCTTAAATAAAACTAGAGATTATAAATTTGTTAGAGCAAGAGCATTGATTTTTAAATACATTTTATTTCTTTGAATGCTATAACTAGGCCTACAAGACTTGGATAAACACTTAACCATTTGTATTCACAGGCCAAGACCCAAAAGAACGTGTATAGTTGATGGCAAGAAACTTAGAATTTCCGAGTACAAAGCATTAATGAAGAACAGAAGACAAGACATCAGAAGAGTCTGGTATGGCGATGGCAGCAGTAACTTTCCTGAAGGTAGATTTTTTTCTTTTTAAAATCTTTTTTTATCAACAGGATTTTTTTCAAAGTGGATTAGTAGGAAGAGGGTTAGGGTTAGCATAACTATTCATAGTCTAAGACAATGTAGAATCAATCAAAAAGTTAACCAATTATTTATTCTTTAGTACTATTTATTTAAATTTGTTTTATCTAGCAGTAGTAAATGGCAATAATTAGCAGTTCTTTCCCTTAAATATACTTTGTTGTTTTCTTTTTAAAGTATTTTTTTTCTATTTCTTGATTAATGTTTAAATTAGTATAGTTAAGTTAAAGAGAAAAAAAGATAATACCAAACAGCTAGCCATTTCAATTAAACAGAACATACACTATAATACAATGATGAAAATAAAGGCTTGTCAAGATATGGGCAGTGTTATTGTAAGTAAAAAATAAAAGCTATTTTTTAAGGAGGAGAGTTGTAGGGAAGGAGAGAAGTGATACTTGAATTAAAGGTCCAATGTAACAGATACTAGATTTCACTGGCTAAAGGAATGTGTGGGAAAGTGATACTCCAATTAAAGGTCCAATGCAACAGAAACTAGATTTCACTGGCTAAAGGAATGTCTAGGGAAGTGTTTACTTGTGGGCCTTTATATTATTATAAGTAAAAATAAAGGGGGAAGGGTACATGGAAAAATAAACAATAAACAGCATGGGAACAAATAATTTGGTTATTTTAATACTAGTTTTTACTTAAATGGAAGACTTATATTAATGGATTTTCTTTCTTTTCTATCAAAGATGGGGATGAAGAAGATAACTCTACAAACTTTGATTCTGCCTTCTTGCAAAGAGACATGGGTTCACCTTCTCACAGCCCCCGTGGAGGAGCCAGTACCTCCTCTCCATCTCATGGAGGTGCTAGTCCAAGTCAGAGAAGGTCTGTTTCACCCAGTAACCTCAACGGCATGGATCATAGCTCAGACGACAGTGGGGATGAATCCTTCTCTAACAACAACAACATGCCTAACAGCAAGTCTCATGGACCCAATTTTTTGTACGATGAAAGCAAGATGTCTGCTGCTCAGTTTCCCTTTCACCACGCCTTGCAACATTCACAGTCAGCTGCTCTCGGTCTGAGGCTAGATCTTCCATTTGCATCCCCTCCTTCTGGTTTGCTCAAGCCAGAGGCAGGCGTTGTCTTCCCGAAACAAGGGGCTGCGCCTTTCAACCTTTCACTTTCTCAAGATTCACTGTTAAGTGCAACAGGACGTAGCATCGGAGACAGTGACAAGAGAAGTCTAGAGACACATAGTATTAAAATGGAACCCGTTTTCCCCCACTTAGCCTCAATGTCAGACACTAATGGAGCATCACTATAGTGTAGTCATCTTTTAGCTCAAACTTCTGAACTGTAGGCTATTTGTTGTTTTTTTTTAAATAACACTTTTTATAATAAACTCTTATCTGAATTTTGACTACCAGAACTGATCTAAGCTGATGTGAACATGAAGAGTTGTGTGTCAAGCTTCAAGCAAGCAAGATATTTACAAGATGTGATTTCTTGTTTCTGAATTTAGAAAGTAAAAAGATGATAGTTGAGCTAGTAACCTAACTCAGGCTTTCTCATGTTAAATGAATTTACAAATTTTGTGCCCAAACTAGTTGCTGAAAGATATGGACCCATCCTTCTCCAAATTTTTAAGGTTTTATTCTAGCTGAAAAAAGGTGATGTATTTGCCCTTTAGCAATCTGTCTGTAATATATATATATATTTACATACAAATGTATTATAAAAAAACAAACCCTATTATTCCTTTTATTACAACGAATTAAAGCCAATGTAAACATAGTTGTTTTTTTTTAACAATGAAAGTCTTAACGTAAATTTGTTGAACTATTTTTTATTCAGATCTATACAACAAAGCAATAAAATATAAACTATCACAGCAATGATAAGCAATAAAGAGCTTTTTTTTCTGTTACATGCGTAACTCATTGTCTCAAGAAACGTATTCAAACATGATATTAATATGTTTAATAAGTAACATGTCCTTAATTTCTTTTTTTGCCAATAGCTTATAAATTGTTTGGAAAGTAATTATAAAATTATGTTCATAACATTTATCTTTAGGAAGATACATATATAATAATGAGCTTATTATTTGGCTTTTTCATATTTATGGCTAGAATGGAAACGTAACATGGTAATTTTCATAATATATTTAGTGTTAATTAACTCATCTCAAATGCAGAACTTTCTTTTTTTTGTTTCCAGAAAAAAAAAGAGTTCATGTTAATTTTAAATTTCATTTTTAGTCATTTAATAGGATAATAAATATTTTAAAGATTGTAAGCATTTCATGTGATGTATTCATATTTTTAAATAATCTACCAAAATTCTCTAATCATGACTTACAACATTAAAAAATTCAAAAGGCACTAGATGAAATCAAATGTATTATTTTTGTAACTGAACAACTGTACCTATTCTGACACGACCTTGTACCCCACCTATTCTGACATGACTACTGATGCTAGATCAACTATGTGAAATAAATGGCTGTCCAATGATTATAGGACATTCTATAAAGTGAAAGAAATGTAAATATGTAGAACAATGTCACTGTGCACATTTATGCATCAGAGCTCATCCTTCAACTGTAATAAGTTCAAATGTACATGCACTTGGTACTAGAAGTATTGCAAACTATACATAGGATGCATGCACCCCTAAAAAATGCCAATAACTTGATAATTGGTTTGATCTCATATCATGTTTTAAGTTTTAATGCTTTACTAATATTTGTTGTTATTGTTTTGTATTGTACAGCACATTTGGAAGAATATTTTCTTATTTAATGATTGTCTACCTTTGTTTTTTAATCTCATATTAATATGAAAGATATAAATTGTCCATAACGTCTATCATTTTTTTGTGATAGTGATAAAATGCAGTAATTCATGATCATTTTTATTGTAAATATTCAGTCTAATTCTTAATATGAATGTTGTTACTTGCTGCATAGTTTGACTTGCTTTGAATTATTCTCCTGTGTGAATATTTATAAATAGAGTTATACATGAACATTGTACTAAAATAAAGTACCAAATCTTTTTTTGTATCAGGTAATAATACAAAGTAAACCCTTTTTTAATGCCATTTTGTTATGAATAGAAAGTTGGTGAATCAGTTTAGAGAATATTAAAATAACTTTTGTAAATAGAATGTTGGTGAATGAGTTTCGAGAATATTAAGATAACTCTCACATTTAATTTATCTGATACAGTAGTAGGGAAAGATACACTTTGAAAGATAAAAAAATTCAAAGCTTGATATTTTTCTTTCTTTTATATATATATAATATTTACTCAAAGTAATTCAACATTTTATTTCTTAATTGTACTTTTGGAGAATGAAAAAATAAAGTGTCATGTTGAGGTTATTGTATATTTCACCTAAAAAAACTGCATTTATATAGAACCCAATGTTTCTATGAAGATTTCTTCTTCCTAAAACTTTTTCCTTTTCATATTAAAAAAAATGTGATAAAATCATGAGCAGAAAGATATTTTTTTTCTTCATTGCACAGTTTTAAAATGAATATCAATTATCATGATCCAATGGGCTGCATAACAAGCCAACCTTACATGTAAATATGAAACCTTTAAAGTTTTTTAGATTGATCAGTTTAATAGGTAGTTGCAAGATATTGATCTTGTGTTAAGCACACTAGCAAATATTTACTATTTTTGAAAAAAAAATATAGATGTATTAGTGTAAATATAAATGAGCAAATAAGCAAAAGAAATAAAGATGAACAAGAAATAAACAAGCTACTCATACAATAAATGTAACTTATTAGGCACAGGAAAAAAATGTTCAGTAATAATAAATGCATTAGAACTAAAAGAAATGTATAGTATGCAAGAGCTATTAGACATAAAAAAAAAAAATAAACTTCTAGGCCTAAGATTAAATATCAAGCTATTTGGCCCACTATGCAAATCTTAAAACTGAGTCAGCAAGGCTGTTATATATTGAAACTGATGCCTAAAGATCAACTTTTTTTTTGTCTGTTTTAAAATATACAATGAATGTTGTAATAAACATGTTATTTATATATATACACATACTATATACATATATTACAGTTGTATTCCCTTGCTCACAATGGTTCTACATAATTCATTTTGCGAAAGATTTTTGCTGACATTAATGTCATGAAAAGTGATCAAGTATTATGTGTTCACAAATTAGTACTTTTTTCTGAGTCCAGTTGAACAAATTTAAAAAGAATTATTCTGGGAAGCTAAAAAAAAATTATTTTTTTTCCTGTGATTAAGTAGCTTGTGATTTAAGTTTCTATAAGATACAAAGTCAATAAGTCACAGTACTGTCTACAGCTGTATATGTTGTTTTTAAAATATCATAAAATATTTAGAGCTGTTTAGTTTTTGCCACAACCAAAATTATTTCAGATAATACAATAGAAAATAGGTTTGATTGCAAACGATTGCAGAATCCACATAATAATATATCAATGAATTATTTTTTTTAATCTAATGATTTACGCATTGACTTCTAATATTTAAATTAACTATTTTATTATCATAATTTTTCATGAAAAGCTACTTAGTGAGTCAATTAGGGGGGCATATGTCTCTAGGATTATTGAATCTTGTCTCAAATATAAGTTGAGACGTTTAACTTGGGTGCAATGTATCACACACAAAAAAAGGGATTTATGAGAAAATCAGTCAGCTAGACAAGGTAAACATCAAATGTGCATTAATCATTACATTTTGTTTGTGTGTGTTTGAGAGAGAGAGAGTATGTAAGTGCTTTAACGCACATTATTTTTTTGATGTACATTTTGAAATTGGGTAATTCTGTGATAGTGGATGAATTCCACTGAGTTTGTAGAGTTTTGAATTGCTCATTACAATGTCACACTGAGTGTTCAATGGAATGAAGGAGACTGACCTTCTGACTACATGCTGGACAAAACGAACCTTATTTTGGAACAGTTTTTGTTCTTGATTACTTATGTCATTAGTATCTGTAATTTAATTTGACGCTATTTGTTACATTTTGTTTGGTAACAATTATTTTTTGGTTTTATTTGCTTTTAATTGTTTTTATTTATGTTCTGAAAGATATGCAATAGTCAATACAGGTTCCAATATATATATATAGCCTATATCTCTATGACATATGCACATTTCAAGTGTAGAAAGTTTTTTTTCTTTTTTATTTATTCTTTTCTTTTATTATTTTGTTTTAAACTGCTTGAATTCTTTTTTAAACAAATTATAGAATTTGTAGATCTAGATTTTAGAAAAAAAAATGTGTCACATATATTTGGGTGGATTTTGTTGGGTGATTTTAGTAAAAGTTTGCTAATGTATTGTATCTCTTCAGAGAGCATTTTCTGACTTCACATCAATAGATGTCACATGCAATAGTAATAAGTCATAGATGGCAATGATCTATATTGATCATTATTTAAAATCCAACTTGGGATGCAAATATTTGTTGACTAACTAGTTCTAGATGTAATTTTCTCTAGACTATTTAACTAAAGAAATGTCAGTACTCCAAATCAGGGTAATATTTGAATGTCTCTTAAAAATAATATTATTATTAATCATTATACTTGTACTGTAGTAACGAGACTGCCATTGTTTAGTGTGGCTTATTCATGCTCTCATTTTTAGACCCTATATAGCCCCAAAAAATTTGCTTGCTAATTATTGCAATAAAATAATGATAAACAATGATAAAACGGAAGCCTTTTGAGGGGCTGACTCCTGTCTACTAGTAATATTTGTATCATGGAATCAACTTGTTGCTATATATATCTATCCATTGATGACTATTTTCCTATGTCTTAGAAACATGTTTAATTGTATAGGCATTATTACTGTGACATTTTATATGCTACATTTTTTTGTAAGTAACTATGATGGAAATAGACATTAAACCATTGTTTCCACATTACCTAACGTTCAAGTGTTGGTTTTGTATGAATGATTTGTTACTGCTTGATCGTGCGGTTTGATTGTTTTAAGATGCGGGAGGATCTAAGTAAGTAAGAATAGCAGATTTAGGTTTTCGAACTAAAACTTTTAAATAGCAGGATAATGCACTGTAGATACTTTAGAAAATGTTTCGTTTTTTGTTGTTTTTTTTTTTTGGGGGGGGGGCTTAAATACCGGAAATAGTGTTTGGCGGCGAGAACCCCAAAACCCCACCCCCAACAGTTAATTAGGAGCCCGATAAAACAGCACAATCACCGTACAAATTATGGCTCTATTATAGTGTGGAAGGGGAAGCCTGAATCAGTCAGAAAAGAACTTTCTACCGGATGGAGATGACAAAGACTTAGTAGAGTTTGAATGTCTAAATGTCTACCGGATGGCGGGCGGGCAGGATTCGAACCCAGGACCATCGAGGCGACAGCAATAGAAAAGAGACAAATGCCAATAAGGAGAGTAAGATTCAATAGAGAAAGTATTTCAATAAGGAGAGTATGATTCAATAGAGAAAGTATTTCAATAAGGAGAGTAAGATTCAATAGAGAAAGTATTTCAATAAGGAGAGTAAGATTCAATAGAGAAAGTATTTCAATAAGGAGAGTAAGATTCAATAGAGAAAGTATTTCAATAAGGAGAGTATGATTCAATAGAGAAAGTATTTCAATAAGGAGAGTATGATTCAATAGAGAAAGTATTTCAATAAGGAGAGTAAGATTCAACAGAGAAAGTATTTCAATAAGGAGAGTAAGATTCAATAGAGAAAGTATTTCAATAAGGAGAGTAAGATTCAATAGAGAAAGTATTTCAATAAGGACAGTAAGATTCAATAGAGAAAGTATTTCAATAAGGAGAGTATGATTCAATAGAGAAAGTATTTCAATAAGGAGAGTATGATTCAATAGAGAAAGTATTTCAATAAGGAGAGTACGATTCAATAGAGAAAGTATTTCAATAAGGAGAGTATGATTCAATAGAGAACAATAGAGAAAGTATTTCAATAAGGAGAGTAGGATTCAATAGAGAAAGTATTTCAATGTCAGGATTTGTAGACTTGGGCCTTGGCAAATGCTTCTTGTTTCGTACAAGTTAATCTCTAACACGAGAAACAACAAAGAGAGTGTGTGGGATGACACCAACGATGCAGGGCCTACCATATCCGCCCATGGACAATGACTTGCTACAATACAAGGCAGAGAATTGTTTTGATTGTTTAAAATAATGAAATTCATCACTGAATTCTGGAGACGTGTCCTGGCCAAGATGGCCACCACAAACTAACATGTAGTCTTCTGTGACTTGAACATCCGAGTGGGGATTGACTACAGCACATTATAGGGAGACATAGTAGGCCTATATGTGATTACAACGACAATGGCAGACCTATTGCTGGAACTCTGATCTGAATTTCAACATGTCATGTGGTTGGTTACTAGTACCATTTTTCAGTATAGAGGCACATTAACGCGTTGAACAATGGCATCTACTTGATTACATACTGGTGAGGCTATGTGAGGTTGAGGAAGTAAGTCACACCAGAGTTATCACATGTTGCCTTGTTCGTGCCATGTTGCATTTAGAACAAAAATCAATTCATAAATAAATTTATTATTATTAGACTAGATTTATTAAAAATTGATTAATTAATTCAAAATAATTGATACGCTTTGTTTTTATTTAAGTGTTTTTAAATTTTATTTTTTTTTACAATGTCATGTTTACAAGTTTTTTAATACATTATATTTCAATCCACTTGCATTTTACATTAAAATAGAAATACAACATTGTGAAAATCAATCAGGTCTACATAATATTATATTAAGTGTGGTCTAACAAATAAATTTTTCTAAAACAGAATGATAGATAGGGCAACAAATAGTTCCAATTTAAGTCTTGTCACCACAAAGAAAAGCTTCTCTTTTGTTAACACGGTCCTGGATTTACCTTTAAGCTACAGCTTACAGCCCTCCACTTGTTTGGGGACCCTACAAAATGGTTGTAAGAATATGTTTAATAATTTCAAAGAAAGATAAAAAAATAAATTGCTTTATGTTGTTTACAAAGAACTCCCATATCTTCTTATATTATCTTATATGTTACAGATTACTTCATAAAAAAAGCTGAGTAAGTCCTACAAGTCATGCAATTAGTCATGCATATCAAAGGTAAAAATGAGAATCAATTAATTTTGCTCCATACAATAAACTAATACCCATATTATAAATCATTAATTTCACATCACAAAGTTATTTAAAAAATCACATAAAACCTCTTACCCCTTCCTTCTGTATCTATCCATGAATAAAGTCAAAATGTTGATGCTAAACAAACACCATTTGGTCTTGTGCTTACTTAAAACAATCAAAGTCTAACAAGTGAACGCCCTCCCCCCCCCTACATTCCTTTGCCTGCAAATTCTAGTATCTATTACGCTGAGTCGGTGAGTTGGACCAGCCCATAAACTTGAGAGCCACTTCTTCCTCCACCCCCTTAATAAATAGTGTCTTAATTCTCCTGCATTTCAGTTCTTATTTGAACTATTTGATAGGATTAGGCTGTAAGATATTTTTCGCATTATTTGTACATACTGTAAAGACATATTTTGGCAGTACATCCCATTTTTTTTTCTCTTGCAATACAACTGCCTGCATTTCCACAAACCCATGTATTCTAGTATAGGGCCTATGTTACTTTTAATTTGAAGAGCCCAATTTAAACGCTCTCACAAGCACACTCACTTTAGGCCTGTAAATTCTATAGCACTTGTTACCACCCCCATTTCAAGCAGAATACATAATTCATAGATCTTAATGACTAAGTACTGAAGAATTACATAACAACAACAGGGCAAAGCTGATCAAGTTCCCACACAAATTCAGACTTTCAAGAATGGTTGCAGTTTTAAGTAAAAATATGTAAAAGTCTTAGTTCAGTTATCTTCCAGGTAGAATGAAAACTTTTCTTTCAAGTAACTACAGGCTTACAGCCAAACACTGGAACAAAGGAGTTATATAACCTGGCAAATAAAAAACAAAACAGTTATTTATAGCCATATCAAACAATTAACACTTTTAATTATATCCATGTTTTTAAAAAAAATTGCTATTATATTTGACAACAGAATACATTATGTTAATAAGATTTGCTAGTGATTACTAGAGCAACAGCTCAACATATTAAGTGGTTTAAAAAAGTTCTTATTCTTAATAACATAATTCTTGAGATCGGGAATTATTGTCAATCTAAATTTCTGTAATGGAAATCAGCCAGCCTTGCTAACACTTTAAAAAAATATTTACTTCAGGTTTAGATAACACATACTTTGTTCTTCAGAATGCTTGCCTATCAATTCAAAGAGTTTACAGAAAACGTGGAGTTTAATTTGGCAGATTGTGATCGAAAATAAACACAGAGCTGTCATAGTGCTTGTCATATTGAAGCTTTATAGACCAATGGCGCCTAATAAACCATTATGTCAGTTTATTCCCATCAATCATATTGATGCTGTATGCATGTACCAGTTTAAACAAAAATATGGCATATTTGTTTGTTCAATATGCATGGGAAACTCAGAGCCTTTTGATCATGACATGGGTAGCCTGAAGCAGCCGCAAAAATAATTCCAGAAAAGTTTGAATTGCAGTTTAAAGTCAGTGCTTTAATGTTCTTGACAGTCTATATGTTGCCATAATTTTTCAACATCTTCTTTCAAGACAATCATATTCTAGTGCTGTTATTCAATATTACATTCATCATTTGTTGCAGCACAATAGCTTCTAACTTTACTTCTGAAGCAAAAATAGTTTATGAAATTAGCATGACATTTAAGTCCCTTTTTAAATTCTTTACAAAAATAAAGTATATTAGGGTTTAATAGAATCCCATGGATGGATGTCTAGTCATGTTGTATGCCCTCTGGACTGTTTTCTTGATGATTCCCGGTTGAGCCCTGCCTGCCCAATCTTGCCTGCCGACATCAAAAAGGTCTTTAAGTCCAGAATTGAATGCTTATTCTTTTACTTGGATTCACACCTGATATTTGATTTTCATGCAAACACATTTAATTTTTTTCTACAGATAGTTGTGAGCATCAAGTCCTAACTATAAAATTACCTGACTAAAAACTCTGGTTTGTCTAGTTTTAGAAATTCCCCATCTATTTGAATTCCTTTCTCCAGGTCAATGTCTCTTGCCTCTCTCTCAGATACAGGAGATGAAGCATTTTCTCTAACCACTTTGATTTTAAACTCTGTTATGTTGGTCAACACTTCTATACCAGGTTTCTAATAAAAGTAAAACATATTTAAAATAAAATACTAAAAAAGTTAGCTAAAAAGAAATTTACTATCCCACCATTGTAAATGAGTGGCTCTTTAAAGCTTCAAAAAAAAATGTTTTTTTAAAAAAACAACTTACAGGTGCAAAGTCCAGAGTTATAAGACTTAATAGTAAAGACAACTGACTGCATCCAGTGACAACAAAAAGTTGACAATGTTGACTAAATGGATCCACATACTTTTTAGTCCCTGTGTCCACCAATTCATAAGGCATTGAATGGATGGAATAGCAGTGTTGTACAGCTGGCTCCATGCTGATCCAATCTAGTGGAAAATAAAGATTGTAAATCTTTGTTTATAACAAAGAAAACTTATACACCATGTTATCAGTTAAAATTATCAACTTTTTTTTAGTTGTACCTGAAGAACTTGATGCTGCCATTTTGCTGAGAAGATAAAAAACAATCATCAAAACCTTAAAGGAATTTATTATTGATAGCAATAATAATAATAAGCATGAAAAATCAGCAATAATCATTGATATTGCAATGCCACTATCCCACAATGTAAAACAAAAAAGTGACAAAAATAAAATATGAAAACCGTAGCTTGGAGAGCAGCTGTGGAAGTTATATACATTTACTATATTCCCAAGGTAACAAATGACATCTTTATGCCCCTGAACATTCCTAGAAAAATTTTCATTAATTGTCAGAGGGCACTACCAGCCATATCATTGGAAACTTACTCAGTGGACACTCTAAAGGGGAGACTACAACAAATTACTTCCCTTTAATGAATCTTGATCCTGACAGTGCCAGAGAATTGGAAAAATATTGTATAATAATGCTAAAAATCCTTATTATATGAGAGGAAATTTGTCTTACAAATGTGCATTAAACCTAAAAAAAAATATTTGAAGAGCAAACCAATTATATATTATACTATCATATTTTTATACCACAGTTTCTCTTTAACATCAATCTTCTGAAATCAAGTCTATGTGCAATGAAATATGTCTGTCCAAAGTGTCAACCTATTGACAATTATGTCTTCTTAAAGGTACAATTAAGAATAAACAAGTAAAAAAAAAGTATTATAATTGATATAAATAAAATGTTTTGTACTTGGCACTGTTTATAGTGAATGATATTCTTTAAGTGAACATGAGATCACAAGAACCATTTGAATGATTCTAAAATTGGATAATTCAGTATTGCGTCCATTAGAATTTTTTAAATCTTTCTGTTTTTTTTTATTTAATTTTTGGTTGATTTTTTCTTGTCATTGTTGACTTCAATATGTTTGTACAATTGTTAGTTTATTCTTTTTTTTATTATTATTATTTTTAATTCTTTGGAAAGATAACTTTGTAAATCTTTTTGCCAAGTTGGACTTCAAATAAGATACAGAAATAAAAGATAGTTTCATTATTATTATTATTATAGCTTTTATATAGCGCTACTTCATGCTTATAGCATGCTCAGAGCGCTTTGGTACAATCTCATTTGTGGACCAGTGGGGGGAGGGGGTATCTAGGAGTAGGTTTTCCCTGCTGCCTTTAGGTGCTCAGTATACAAAACTCTGCCCGATTCGGTTGTTGAACCTCGAGCCCCCTTCTACGTAGCCAAGCCAAGTTCAAGCACACTTGGCCTCTCGACCATGCTTCCCATGCTTATAGTGAGTTCCTTTTCATTATAAATGCTAAATTTTAAATTTTTTAAAAGAATGTTTTTTGTTGAATAATTGTCTGCTGCTTTCAATTCTCACTCTATATCTCCAGTGAATTATTAGATTTGCTGCAGTAAATTATCTATACCTGGAATTTACATCAAATGCTCTGTAATAAATTTCAACATCAAAATATCTTCTTCTGCTAAAAATAAATTGTCCCAAAAGAGCATCTGAAAAAAAAAGTCATTGCAACAATTAATGAGACAAAATCTATCAGCTTACTTAAAATGTTCTTTATTTATTTCTTTTATCTTTGGAATAATTAGTAAATGTACATATAGTTGTGACATGAGGTTTTATTATTGTTGGCTCATTTGACAAAATCTAGGGGAAGTGTAATTTATTTCTCTCACTCATATATCAATAATATATAAAAGACACAACTAAGAAACAACTAATAATAAGTAGGTTTTGATTGAATATTAAATACTCAGAAAGACACAAAGATTAAGGCACATGCCTTGTTTGACTTGACTGATTCAGGCAACACATGTCATGCTCTAAGAGCACTAGGAAAGAAGGAGCATTTGTACCAATTTATCCTAGCATATGGAACAAGGAACATGCCTTTATCTTTGTGTCATTCTGAGTATTTTTTTTATTATGGTTCCGTGTTTTATGTATAATTGCTACTTTACTTTTAAGCTCTAAAACAATGCTTACAAATATATCTGAACTTTTTCATCCATCGTAACTCCTCTGCCCTTTTCATTACATCTGCAAACAAACCGTAGGTCACAAGGAAATGAGAGACACCAAATAATTTGCTGTTACTGTAAATTGCAAAAGCTGATGCCCTGTGCTGTTCACCTGATGAGAAAGAATATTAGCACATACTCCACATACTGCTATAGACAAAGGTAGTACATAAATAATGTTTTAATAACTTCATAGAATATGAAGCTGGATACATAGTAAAATTCTCCCCCAAAAAAAGATAAAGGCACATTTCTTTTCCATATACTAAGACAAATCTGTACGAGTGCTACTTTTTCTCTAGGACGATTACAGCATGGTATGAGGAGTTTCCCGAATCAGTCAGGAAAACCAATGACTTAGCAGAGTTTTAGTCTCTAAGTAACACATGGATACAGAGAACGTCAGTGTCTTCTTTTTTTTTTTTTTTTTTTTGAGGAACTTCTGTACTTTATAAGATAAGCTAACTAGTATCCCAATCTAACTAAATATACAAAACTCAAATGACATGTTCTTTCCTTTTCTGTTGACTTATAAATACTATAAAACATTTTATGATACATACAATAAAAAGCCACCACCTAATTAATAAGAAAGAATACTTAAAAAAAAAAAAAACAAAGCTTATATTAAGTATAATTATATCAATTAGTTTGAATCAGTCAGGTAATTAAATTAGTAATAGATCTACACTGAGTAATAAATCTGCAATTACAAATATTTTCAACAATAGATTTTGTTTAAGGCGATTTTGTCCTTTGAGCTTTCTCAATACTCTATGATCTTATCATTTGTCTGGACCTGTTAGGAAGGGGGAGGGAGAGAAAGAAGGGGTCACCTGAGACAGCTTTTTAAATGTATTTTATAAAAAAAAAAAAAGGTTGTAAGACTTGAATTGAACTTGAGGGCTCAGCCCTTCTCATATACACTAACCACTGTGCCGGCAAAATGCTTTTGAAACCAGCTATCTATTGTTAGTTTCAAACTTTTTAGTGACGACCTAGTTCTCTACATAAATTAAAAAGGAGACTAATTCAACTTAAACTGCCACATCTGTCAAGTACAATATCTTTCCATTGTTTGTTACCTAACAAAATAATTAATTACCAATAATTAATTAACTAATTACTTAAATATTTTATTGATCTTGTCAGGTACAAGAAATAATTGTGCAAAATTTCAAATTGTCCCAACCTAATAAGACAATTTCTTTAACATGTTGGATTGCTTAGTCCTTCCAGTGCTTGGAAATCAATATTCACAATCAGGTCAAAGGGATGTAATCAAACCTAAACATAACTATAGAGTTGACTCTGTGACTAACAAGCTGAATTTCTACATTTCTGAATTGCCTGTTTGAAATGAAAATATGTCAAGCAGAGAAGTCATGATTGGAACTAATTTGTTTTGCATTATAAGTTTCAGACATTGATTCACATATAATAATATTATTATATTCCTGTCCAAAACTACTGGAGAACAGCTTGTCATGAGGAAGCACATACCAATCAGGAAATGACCACAATGAAAGGTAAGATATCTGAATGACTCAAATAGAATAATTTTTATTGTTACCTCGGATTATATTGAGGACTGCAGTTCTTACATCAAAAACACCTCCATTATAATATCTTACTGCAGCATTACCAGTACCTGTTGCAAATGAAAAAAAAAGTAAAAAAAAAAATATAAAAAAATTGACTAACTTTTAAGCCCTCAAAAAGTTTTTAAAAATCTTATGAAGTTTCAAATGTGAACTAAACAGAGTGACACTTTAAAAGTATAACAAGATAATCACTTTAGGGAAATATCAAAAATAAAATAAGATAACAACTTTAGTGAAATAGCATAAATAAAATAAGATAATCACTTTGGTGAAATATCAAAAATAAAAAAGATTACCAAATTAGTGGTTAAATGGCTTGGTTACCAACTGGGGGAAGAGTGCTCGAGTTTAAATCATGATAAAGAATAAGACATTTGTATTTTAATTGTACTGTTTTTGCCAAAGATCTAAAGGCAATATGGAAACTTTTTTTTACAGATACTTCCTCTTCCCACAGGTCCACAAAAGAGATTGGACCAGACTCAAGGAGCACAGACAATGCACTGTGCTAAAGCAATTATAATAATAACAAAAATTTAAAAAAAAAACAACTAAGATTTTAAATTGTATTAAATTTACAGCAAGGTATTATAGACACAAATAATTTGAATGACAAAGACAACTTGGTAATAATAAAATGAATCAAACCTGCAGGAATAATTCCAATAGGTGGTACATTAAGTTTAACTAAGTCTGTATCAGGACTGTCATAATTTATTCCAAATTTCTTTTGTTCTTGTAAAGTTATTCCTTGCAGCAGCTCTTGATATAAACCATCTCCACCAACAACCACGATACTTGAAAAATGTTTTGTATTAGTTGAAAGAAATATGATGTGTAATTGAATTTTTTTTTCAAAAAATTAAGGTAAAAGTTAATACCCATCATATTCTGAAAAATCTGTACTCTCCCCAATTTGAGTAGCATGTTTAGATCTTTCTGTCACTGTAAGTAGAAATAATACATAATAGGAAAAAAGCAAAATAATTACAGTTAGTATGAGATTATATTTTTATAGTGTAGTTTGGTGAGCGAGAGCTCATTAACCGATATAATGCATCCCCAAGGCATGTGTGTTTTTCAGCCCTAGTGCATTTTCCTATTTCAGAGTGTTTGGAGAGTCTTGGTTCTTGTGGTAGAAGTTTGGGGAGTCTTGGTTCTTGTGGTAGAAGTTTTTTGGAAATTTTGTTTTTCAAGCTGGACAAAAATTTGTGAATAGAGTATCGGTAGTTCAATTCTATTTCAGTAGTTCAATTCTATTTCAGTAGTTCAATTCTATTTCAGTAGTTCAATTCTATTTCAGTAGTTCAATTCTATTTCAGTAGTTCAATTCTATTTCAATAGGTCAATTCTATTTCAGTAGTTTAATTCTATTTCAGTAGTTCAATTCTATTTCAGTAGTTCAATTCTATTTCAGTAGTTTAATTCTATTTCAGTAGTTCAATTCTATTTCAGTAGTTCAATTCTATTTCAGGAACATATTTGGAATGCTAACTCTAAAGGGATTAAAACTTAATGAAGTTATTGGTAAATTAAAAGTTACTTCTTTAGCAAGGCATTGTCTATGATTCCAAAGATTAAGGATGAGTGCAGTGTTTTGGGTGACAATACAGACCATGTTGTGACCTGCATATTTTGCCATATCCAAGGCAGACAAAGTTGTTATCCACTGAGGGTCTGTTTAAGTTCTCTTTTCATAGTTTGCAACTGTCTTCATAAAGGGCTTTTCTTTGGTTCTTGAAAGTGCATCTTCCAACCTTCATGAGAGCTCTCGAGCTGTCTCTTTCAGTTATCGTCTGCTGTCAGCTGCTTTCATCTATGCCAGAGCAAGCAAAATGGTTGGGCCACTGTCCTCTAAGCTCACCAAAAAAAAACATCCCCTTTGGCATGAGGTCATCTTCTATAAACTAAAGGTGTCTGACTAAGCGTAGCTGTTGAATAGTAAGTAGTGCCTCTACACTGTCTACAACAGCTTCCAGCATAACATAGTTATGGTATCTATTATGTAGTCTTATACCCTTTGTAGATAACAGCATTCAAGGAACCTTAAATAGCTCTTATAGAGCACCCAGGTCAAGAGTGTGGTGACAACTTATGTAACAATTATCTCTTATTATATTTGAAAGCATTATAATATTTGTTTAAAGAAAATAAAAATATTTGCAGTACTGTTTATGTAAATAAATGTATCTCATATTTGTAAAATATAAATTTTCACATTGCATAAATATTTATATAATGTACATATCTAAAGGAGACAAAAAATTATTTTCACTTTTACTGACCCACAACTGTAGTATCAATGCCTGCCAGTTTAAATAAAGGTTCAGCCTCTTCATGATATATCTGTAGACCTTTACCAGCACCTCCTATTGGGTTGATGACAATAAACAGTTTTTTAGGTCGTCCAGAGGCTGAAATATAAACAAAAAAATTCATTTTACACAACAGATAATTTCATACTGGAATCAAATTGTTTAAAAGACACATATCTTTAAACAAAACTAGCGAAGAAAGGAACAAATAATGAAATCATGCAGCTCATTAATTAAATTAACTACAATACATAAAATCCTTTTTAAATTTACAGTTTAAAATAATTTTTATCTTGATTTTGTTACAAAAAATAAAGTAAAATATTAAAGCCTATTCATTGTGAGTCTCAGAAGTAGAATAATAATGTCACAGAATTTCCTAGAAAAAATATCAAACATTTGTGAAGTACTTTTTTAAAGGAATCTCAAGTGTTTTTAACTGTGACTTTTAAATGTCTAGAATTACATCATAAAGATTACCTGCAATATGCTGATTTATTAAACAGAGGCACTGCTCTGAATTTCCTTTTAATAGTAATGTTTTTAAACATAGGGCATTATTAGCTTCATGGTGAATATATTGCAATGCATAGCATCCAGTTTCCAAAGACTTCTGAGATTTCTGTATACATAATACATCTGGCCATTTCAAAGTAGTGGCTGAAGAGAAAAAAAAACAATCAGGTCTATAAGACTTTTTTTCTTAACAGAATCTAAATTGTTTTTAGTGTTTTTTTTTTAATTAAATATAATATTACATTTTGCTGTATTCAAACTATGAATATGAAGTGTCTAATGTGGTCAAGCTCAGAATTGTCACCAAACTAATTTTAGTTCAACTTCTGCAAAAGCTTGCAGAATAGTAATAATTCATAATTAATATTTAAATAGTTTACTCTCTTACAACAGACATACATTGTTTTCATAAGATTATATCAAATAATCCAAGGGTATTCTAAAATAAAAATAATAAAAAATGCAGCGTACACCAGAAATCCAACTTGACAGCTTCAATTCAGTACCGGGTACAGCTTTATCCTCTGATCAGCCCTAATTTTTCCTTTCTGTGTTTTTTTCAAGTGTAACAAAACTGTTCTTGTTAGTCGCAAGCTCAAATTATGCAGTTCTAGGATTAATACCTTACCCACTGCCTTCCGCCACTGTCTTGCAGGAAGTTTGAGCTAGTATGTAATTATCTTCATTATTGAAGGAACAACTCAATAATGCAATGGATGTTTTCTGTGGTGGTAAGCAACTTTTTTTTTTTTTTTACCAAAGTGGCTTGGCAGCAGTAGCAGAAATAAGTCAACATTCAAACAGTAGTTGTAATGTTTTTTTTTCACTGGAGTGCTTATGTTTTATGTGAGAATTTATTTTAATAGTCCTTCTTGAAGACATCTTTACAATCAGTAAAATTGAATTTGTGCACATTACTTACCCAATTCTAAAGATGATATTCTAAAGCTGGCTTTTTTAGATCTGCTCCTATTACCTGACCTAGGAAAGCACATATGTGGATGACTTTGAAAGTGTGTCATGTCTTACAATATGATCGAACCAGATCAGCTTTTTGTCTCTTCACAGTATTAATGAGTTCTTCAGAGATAATATTCTAAAGAGAAGATGATGCTAGCTTATCTTATCTTATCTTATATAATACAGACGTTACTTCAAAAAGAAGATGATTACGTCCTATGCGTCATGCATTCAGTCATGCATATGACTTAAATTTTGCCAAGTCACTGGTTTTCCTGGCTAGCTCAGGCAAACCATTCCATGCTCTAATGGCACTAGGGAAGAAAGAGCATTTGTACAGATTTGTCCTAGCATATGGGACGAGGAATGTGCCTTTATCTTTGTGTCTTTCTGAGTATTTTGTTGAGATCTACTCTGCTCCAGTTGCCAACTACCTTACCTAGGAAGGCGCTAAAGTGAAACTCACAAGGCATGTCTTTGTGCTCCCTTGACTGTACTTTGAAGGATGATTTTTGACAGTGAGTCATGTCTCACAATTATATGTCCAAACCAGCTCAGCTTTTGTCTCTCCACAGTCTTGAGGAGCTCTTCCTTTTTATCAACCAAAGTGTTGACTTGTATCTTATACCCAAGCATTTTTATGTAACATTTACTCTCAAAGGATTGGATTCTTCTTTTAGCCCACTCAGTGTCCGAGTTTCACAACCACAAATATAGGAGTCCTAAAGAGTACAGAGAACACTAGCAAAGAATACATTTTAAAATTTTACTAGGAAGCTGATGTTACTTTTTCAAATTTTCCACAGTTTCAGTTTGCTTACTAGATTCTAGATCTATGGACTATAGGGTTTATAAATAATTATATATATATATATTCAACTTAACGTCTTAAATTAAAAGGCTAACCCTAAAGCCTAAATAATGACTAGGCTAGCCTAATGTTAACTCAGTCGACCTACATGATACAGTCAGTCTAATTCTGATAATTTTTTTACCATAACCTACCTGAGGATTCTTGAGATAATATCAATTCATTTAACGTCAAACTTAAGACACATTCTTTGCCTTTAATTTGTACAGTTTCTCTCAAAATTAAGGTTTCTTCTGAATCCGCTGTATGCATTTTGCAGTATGAGTAGCAGATTAGTGTTACAGATTTTGACCCAATTCCGAATTTGCATGTATATATAGGCTAGTGCAGGAGAAGTTGTATCCTCCAAGCTCGACTTGTATTGTTTTATTTATTACTTTATAAGATAAATCAATCTTATTTTACAAAGTAACATTTTCATTTATTTAACAAATCAAATGAAATCTGTTGAACATTACTAAGACATCAACACAAACCTTTTTATAATCCTCTCACCACATGCGTGCTGGGAAAGAAGCTTTATTATCAGAAACAACATTACGAACTATTTGACAAGTGGAGCTGAGTGGGGTAGACACGACTTTTAAATCTGGCAATTATGTTTATCGAAAATGAAGTGGTAAGAGACAGGGGCGGACTGGCTATATGGGCATTCGGGCAAATCTTATATAATACAGACGTTACTTCAAAAAAGAAGATGATTACGTCCTACGCGTCATGCATTCAGTCATGCATATTTACCAGTGACTTAAATTCTGCCAAGTCACTGGTTTTCCTGGCTAGCTCAGGCAAACCATTCCATGCTCTAATGGCACTAGGGAAGAAAGAGCATTTGTACAGATTTGTCCTAGCATATGGGATGAGGAATGTGCCTTTATCTTTGTGTCTTTCTGAGTATTTTATTAAGTTTTGTTTTTGTATTTGGAGATTATGGTTCAGTGTTTTGTGTATAATTGCTACTTTACTCTTAAGTCTTCTATCCTGAAGGCTTTCTAAATTTAGTGATTTTACTAAAGGTGTTACTCTAGTGAAATGTGAATATTCGTTTGTTATGAATCGTACTGCTCTATTTTGTGTCTGTTCTAGTTTCTTAATGTTTTCTTGAGTTGAGGGGTCCCAAACAGAGGATGCATATTCTATTATTGGCCTAACCAAGGTTAAATAGCATTTTAGTTTTATGTCCTTTTTTGATTTATAGAAATTTCTTTTAATAAACCCTAATGCTTTGTTTGATTTTTTTATAGTTTCATCAATATGGGGATTCCATGACAGTTTTTCATTTATTATAACACCTAGGTATTTTGCGTTTTTAGTCTGTGTTACTGGTTTACCATGAATAAGATAAGTGGAATTAATTTGTTTTAGTTTTTTTGTTACTCTTAATAACTGACATTTTTCTGGGTGGAAAGACATGCTCCAATTTGATTCCCATTTCTGTAATTTATCTAATTCTTTTTGTAAAATTTCTGTGTCTTGTGTTGTTTTTATTGTCCTATATATTATGCAATCATCTGCAAATAATCTAACTTTTGTTCCTGAACTAATGCAATTTGGTAAATCGTTTATGTAAATTAGAAATAGTAGTGGACCTAAGACTGTTCCTTGTGGTACACCTGAGTTTACTGTTATTGGTGTTGATTTAGAACCATCTATTATTACAGTTTGTTCTCTTCCTATCAGAAAATCTTTAATCCACTGATGCAATGGACCATCAATACCAAAATATTTTAATTTTTTAAGCAAACTATGGTGGTGAACTTTGTCAAAAGCTTTGGAAAAGTCTAGTAAGATAGCATCTATTTGTTCACTATTATCTAAGCCTTTTGAAAAGTCATCAATTAGTCCTATTAGCTGTGTTTCACATGATCTATGTTTCCTAAAGCCATGTTGGTATGGAGTAAGGACATTATGTTTATCTAAGTGGTTTATGATGTTGCTACATATTATGTGTTCTAGGATTTTACATGTGATGCTGGTAAGTGATACTGGTCTGTAGTTTCCTGGGTCAGATTTTTCTCCTTTTTTAAATAGAGGTGTGACATTAGCTTCTTTCCAGTCCCTTGGTACTCTGCCCTGATTAAGAGATGCCTGAAAAAGTATTTATAAATGCCCGGTGGACCGGTACCCAAATGGGCCAGTAGGGCCACCTAAAAGACCTCATGAATGCCACTATAGAGCGTATTAAATTGAAAAAGGTTTAATAATATTCTACTGTAAAAGGTGCGCTCTGAGAGTCATGTTAACAAAATATTTTAGACTCTACAGTGTAATGCTAAGTTAATCTAACACATTTTCCGAAATAATATAATAGCCTACATCCGTAGATAGTGCTACTAGTAGGCTTCCTCTTAGGGTCCTCACGTTTAGCGATTAAAAAGCAACATAAGGCCTATAGGCTACTATGTTTCTTTAAAAGATACAGAGTTCATTGTATGCATGCGTTCAGATATCGATACATTAGTCCTATCAAACTTAACAAAATGATATTGAGGACAGGTAAACCTGAAATTGGATGTCCATCCTATGATATACAATTTGTGGGCCGGATTGTATAGAAATGCCCGGGTCGAATTAAACACCCAGTCCGCCCCTGGTAAGAGATATTGACTTTTAAGAAGTTATTGGATTAGCCGTTGGCGTAACCGGAGATGATAACAAAATACTAAAATATTAATTCAGAACATAAATACTGTACTTCACGTAACCATTTAATGGCCACTGGAAATTGTTGACCTTTTTTTCTTGGCTCCATCATATCCAACGATGTTCCACTGGATAAAGTCATTAACATCATGATCTCTAAGGCAATCGGCACAATGTCACGGCTGCAGATGAGTTTGGAACCATAGTCTGCTAACAATATCAAAGCCCTAGAATATTGGACCTGTGTGATGAGCACTCTGCTATACGGTAGTGAAACATGGTGAACCCACTCATGTCAGAGAAAAAAAAAGTTAAATATCATCCACCTCCGTTTCCTAAGGTGGATTAAAAAAAATGGCAAGATAAAATGAGAAAATGCTGCGATGAGCATGGTGCCAGGATATCAGTGATGTTATCAGCAGACGCCTTGGCTGGCTTGGTCACGTTCACAGAATGCCACAAGGTCGACTTTCACAAGACATTCTGTATGGTTAAGGCAGAAGAGTCGCTGGTCGTCCACTTTGAAAGAATACTGATGTTTGCAAACGCGGAATGAAGCTGTTCTAAATCAACACTAACGGTTGGGAAAATTGGCACTGGATAGATCCACATGGAGAGGGAGCATAAAAGAATGTTCCGGGATGATGCCATACACAACAAAAGTAGAAAGAAGGTTGAAAGTGGCTGGTGATGCTAAACATGTGACCGCAGCTGTGTATCAATGATTCGCTTCTTTATCACACAAGAAGTTGCAAAGGGAAAAAAGATCGTCTATTGAGAAGTAAAATGGCAAAAAAAAAAAAAAAAGAAGAGGGGGTTTTAACCTCAAAATGTCTGGAGGGGGGAGTAAATTCATTTACCCCTTGGCTACGCTCATAGAATATGGTGACTATAATTTGCTTTAGTTTTATATTGAAGATTAACTTTTTAACCTCAAAATCCGCTGAAAGAGGATTTTAAACTCAAAATACTATGAAAGGGCGTTTAAACTTAAATCCCTCAGGAAATGGGAGGGGGGGCTCTAACTCAAAACCTTTCTTTGATACATATTCTGATCAAGAAAAATAGGCCTTACAACATGACAAAATTCTTTACGGATATTTCGTTCACTGACAAATCACTCACGACAATTAGTTCACCCGACATTTCGTTCACCGACAACTTTTTTTTTTCACTTAAAAAAATTGGCACACGACTAACGTTTCACACAAAAAAAACTTGTACAGTACTGACAATTAGTTCACTAGCTAATCATTCATCTATCAATCGTTCACTGGATAGTAACATATTGTTAATATTACGCCCAGATAGGTACATTAGGCCAAATTTTTGTTGCTATTAATTTCAAAATTAAAAGCTAATGTGCTGATAGTTCATGAAGAAGTAACAAAACAAATAATTCATTAAATACAATTTGATCAGGGATTACAGATTAATACATTTGTCATTACTACCTTGGCCTTGGTCAAAGTAGAGGTTACAATATAAAATAAAACATTTGATACGAAATCAACATGAACTAGGTCATACAAGGTAGATAATTCATGTTTCAAGGATTTTCAACAAATAATTATAATTTAGTTTCTTCCCTTTGACCATAAAACAATGCAGCTCTTGATGGTTTCTCACACATACATATGTGGTTACAGTGGCGTCACTGGGGGTGCGGTCCGCAGCGGGTGACACCCGATAGGGATTGACACCCGCGTGGAAAAAATGCACTTTTCCAAATAAATAAATACTTTAAAATGTGACAGAAGCAAGATCATAAAGCATAGGAATGGTTGAATAAAATAATTCTTAATGGGAAAAAAAATCATTAGCAGGATATTCTTGTTAGATAGCTAGTCCACAATGAGAAACTCGCGAGAAGAGTGAAGAACATTTATCAGGCTTTCAAACTTGGAACATTTTGGCAGCCGGACTTAGACTACAAAAACAATTGACATGGAAGTCATTGCTATGATTGACGTATAGATGAGAAAACAAAGTAACATCTTGTATTTATAAATTGCTTACTATCGCATTGTTTCTCGCAAAGCAAAGTTGGTATATGATGGCGAATTGAAGAAGACTTCGCATAAATAATGGAATTTTTTTCTTGGGATTGTAGAAATGTTATATAAATATGACCCAGTGCTGAAATGCAAACAAAAAAAAAAGTTACTTTCCAATCTTGTACCAAAACTCAGATAGTTTATAAATGTTCTAGCAAACCACTTAAGGGATATACTTATCAGAGACATAAATGTTGCAAGGTACTCTGGTACCTTGTATGACAGAACACCTAACAGAGATCTCTGATATATTAACAATAGTATTGATAATGTTAAAATGACAGAAATATTGTAGGATATTCGGAATTCCTCCTTAAGTGGACCAAAAGCTGATGGTAGCAGTTCTGATCATTTAAAACGCCTGGAACGAGATTGATATGATGAGTTCAACGACATCGTTATAAAACTACAAAAACTGATCGAAAAACTTCATGAGCTGTTTTAATTATGTGGGAAAATGAGTCAATACCACAAGACTTTAAAGATGCCACAATTGTCCATCTATACAAGCGAAAAGGAAACCGCCAAATCTGCGACAACCATAGAGGGATATCTTTTTTTTTCTCTTGCAGGGAAAATCCTTGCACGCATCCTACTAATCGGCTCATGCAACACATAGAACATGGTCTACTACCAGAAAGTCAGTGCGGCTTCAGAAAAGAACGTGGAACCATTGACATGATCTTTGCGGCAAGGCAGCTCCAGGAAAAATGCCAAGAACAAAATGCTGACCTTTTCTCATTATATGTCGACCTAACGAAGGCATTCGACACTGTTAGCAGGGAAGGTCTCTGGAAGATTATGTCAAAGTATGGCTGTCCACGAAAATTCATTACCATGGTGAGACTATTTCACGATGGCATGAAGGCCCGTGTCCAAGAAAGTGGTGAACTATCAGAGCCCTTCGAAGTATCAAACGGGGTAAAACAAGGCTGTGTCCTAGCACCTACACTGTTCAGTATCATGTTCTCCGCTATGCTGACAGATGCATTCACAGATAGAAAACAAAGGAATAAATATAGCATACAGATTTGATGGTGGCCTATTCAACCAGAGGCTCAAATCAGAATCAAAAACAAATTCAGCAGTAATCAGAGACTTGCTATTTGCTGACGACTGCACCCTAAATGCCTGCTCTAAAGTCGATCTACAGAGCATCGTCAGTGACTTCTCAAGAGCATGCTCAGACTTTGGCCTTACCATTAACACAAATAAGACTGAAGTCTTATATTTACCTGCTCCTGGAAAAGCCTACTCGGATCCAAGCATCACTATAAATGGACATGATATAAATGCAGTGGACAAATTCACATATCTTGGCAGCACACTCTCCAGAAATGGAAACATCGATAACGAAATCGACCTTCGCATCGCCAATTCCAGTGCATCATATGGCAGATTATCAAACAATGTTTGGAACAGACGTGGTATCACCACAAACACAAAGCTAGGGGTCTACCGAGCCGTCATAGTACCTACATTGATATATGCCCCAGAAACATGGACAGTATACAGAAGACATGCCAAGAAACTAAATCACTTTCACATGACATGTCTGAGAAAAATACTAAATGTCAAATGGCAAGACAAAATGCCAGACACTGAAGTCCTTCAAAGAGCGGGTCTGCAAAGCATCCACACAATCCTGATGCAGTCCCAGCTGCGATGGGCACGACACTTTAACTTTTTCTTGCCAAATGAATGTCTACGTGGCATATGGCATGCCTATGTAGCGTTATGTGAAAGAAGCTTTTCAAAACTTAAGTTAATTAAACACTATTGATAACTTTTGAAAACGAATTTCAAGTCTTGCAATTCTGTCCATTGAAAATGAAATGCAAAAAATATTGAGTTTAAAGCTATTTATAAGTTTTCAAATTTGAAATCCTGAAAAGGAAATTTAATTTTTTATTTTCTAAAGTTATTGTAGACATTTAAACGTTAATTAAAATCAAAGTCAAGTTTTTGTACCGATCAATATACTTTTCAGTAGTTTCCATTAGGAGCACTTTAAAGTTTACTAAGGAAGGCATGTTCAGTTGATTTTATTTTTTTTTCTAATTAAAAAATCTTAGATATTAATCTTTGTAACAAGAAATGTTAGAAATGATAAAATGTTAGCGACAAACAAAAATTAAAAAATTAAAACAAAATCGACACTCACTTTTTCCGCAAAAAGAACTAACCAATGATAGTTTTTATTGGATATAATAAGTGGAACGCTGGGGGGAGGGTGGTGACACCCTGATCTTACCGCACCGGGTGACACCCATCCTAGTGACGCCACTGTGTGGTTATAAGACAATTAAGAAATCTATTTAAGGCCTCCTTCAGTCTCGAAGCGATTTTGGATCATCTCACAGAATGCCCGGGCTGGATTGGAACAACACACAGAAGTCCCGACCACTCCACGCTGCTGATGGAAGAGCAAGTGCCAATACAGTTTGGGATCAACAGCGTCACAATAGTGTAATAAAACAAGTCATGAATACTAACTTTATTAACACTATTATTGCATATATCCCTAAACTTACTGGCAATGTAGACTTGCACAAATATTTCTTCCCTGTAATCATTTCCCCTTAAACATTTTATTTAGTTACCACTTCTAATTTTAAATTTTTTTATTTATTTTTTTTTTTAAATATACCTCAAAATCTAGGTGAAATCTTATAGGCTTCAGGATAATCAACCTTAAAAAAAGTGCTGCAGAGTGAAAACAAAAATTTAAAAAAATCACTACATCTAAAAGAACAATTTATCTGTTTTATTACAGCTTAGGCTAACAGCCACTAAATGTTGTTGTAGAAATTCTTTATTGAGCAATATTGAACATGTATCACATTGAAAAAGTTTACAACTAAAGAAGAAAAGACTACAATTTGTATGCATACAATTTTTTTTAAATAAAAAAAATACTAGCTAAAAAGGATGTACAAAATCAAGTACAGTTTAAAAAAACAAGTTTCTTATTAAAACATTTTATTCAGACTAAATGCAAAATAATTGTAAAACATTGGCATAAAAACTTGTTTCTGTATGGGAGAATAAAATACAAGGACACTCTTTTTACAAAGCTTATAATAACCCACTCTGTCTGTCTGGTCAAAAAGTTTGTACATGTTATTTCTCCCACAATCGCAGATTAATCTTAAATTGTGCACAGTTATATCTTTTACCTAACAACACAAGAATCACTTTAAAAATTAACCTATTAGTTAACTACTGGTAATTAACTATTATTTATTTGGTATCTTGAACAAGGGAAAGTAATTGTACTTGACAGATAAGTATAAGTTGAACTAGTTCCCTTTAGGACTCTTGAGAAGTGAATGTGCATTTTTTATGCATTTAAAAATAATGTAAGCATTCACCAAGATACCCCCTTCTTCCCTCCCATTTCACAACTGGTCCAGACAAGGGACAGGATCATGGCGCACTGAGAAAGCTAAAAGCTAAACAAAAACAATTGGTAAAAAATGTAATATTTCTAATCACACAGATTTATTATGTCTAGGGTAATCAGGCTGATTCAAACTAATTGATACAATTACACTTGATATAAACTATGTTTTTTAGAAAGTTTTTTTTTTCTTATTTTTAAGTATGTTTAGAAATGAAGATTATTATGCCCTAACTGAAGCCCCTATCAGGGGATGGAGGTAAGCAAACCAAGGACCATTCCAAAAGCAGCCACCCTAAAAGAAATATAAAATAGTTTCTTGTTTTGCACAGGGTAGAAGAGTTGATGGCCACAGGAGTGACATCCTGGACCTTTATAAAGACAGTTCTAAGCTCACATCCTTAAGACAACAACACCCATTTTTATTTCAAAAATTAATGAATAAATTAAAATATAAAAATTACAAAGAATATTATTACTGTATCCATTTAAAAGCTTCAATGTACAATGTACAATTTAAATAAAATATTTGGCACTTAGATATAAGGTATTGATAAAAATATTTTTAAAAAAACATATTTTTAAAGTTGTGAAGATTTATATTTAATGCGTTTTTTTTTTCTGCAAAACAATTTGTAAAAAAAAAATTATTGTAAAAAAAATATCACAAATTTTACAAATGAAATTAATTAATGGGCTGAATAAGAGCAAAATATTTACATGCTTCAATTTTAATCATATAGTTGAAAAAAAAAAGCATTTTAAACAATATATAAAATCCTTATATATCTATTATTAATAAACAGAAACTAAAAAGCTGCTTAACCACAAATACAAAAACACAAGTGAAACAAACAGCTGTTGATGTTCTATGTACAAAAGAAGTTTCAGTTCATTCATCTTCCAGGAAAAGGACAAACTTGACTTTAAGCTACATCTGGCTTACAGCCAAACACAGGAACAAAAGATGTCTGCAACCTGGCATATAAAAAGCATTAACACTGTAACATGTAACAGTAAATAATATTTTCTGATTCCAAGTAAAATTCATTTATTCCAGACCAATAATTAATGAAATAAGAAAATGTACAAAATATAAATAAAATAAGTTTTGCTATATTTGATTTCAGACTGAAACGAAAATTATATACAGATGTTAAAAACTAACACCCAGTCTAGAAACAAATTCTCTAATCCAAGGTTTTCACACAAAAAATTAATTCTTTATGAACATTTCTTTTACCGAACATACCAGTAAGCCAGTATGTCATGCCAACTGAGTTAAAGTAGATCAAAATAGTATCTTCAGAAACAAGTCTAGCAACTGGGTTATTGTGAAATGAAAAAGTCAAACTGAAATGCATTTCCCACAACTATTTTGCTGTTTAACAACTAATCAGGTTCAAAACAGGAATTTAGAGACAAGATAAACCTGAGACTTAGTAGATCACTTTACCACTTTCATCAAACTATTTTCTATACTAAAAAAATAGGTTTTGTAGGTTCAGGAAGCTTTGAACTTCTAGGCTTTATTTAAAGAAAACAATTACCTGACTAAAAATTCTGGCATCTCTAGCTTTAAAACTTCCCCATCTATTTGAATTCCTTTCTCCAGGTCAATGTCTCGTGCTTCTCTATCAGATAAAGGAGATGCAGCATTTTCTCTCACCACTTTAATTTTAAACTCTGTTATGTTGGTCAACACTTCCATACCAGGTTTCTAATACAAATAATTAAGAGGTTTTTTTTTTTAATTAAAGCTGGAAAGTTTCAAAAGCTTCTTAGGGGAATACTTTAAAAAATTATTGGATTTCTAATACAAATAAAAAGAGAAGGGTCAAATTATATTATATAGGAGGGAGAAGAACTGTTAGAATTTATTTTTATAACTAGAATACCACAAAGTAAATAAATGATATTAATATTTAACATGACAACTACCAAACTAGGTTTCCATGAAAACTATTAAAAGCTTTGAATAAAGTGGCTCTTGTGAGGTGAAGACAGTTTTATAAGTATTTCAAAAGTGAATGTAAACAAAGAGGATGCTTACTGATGTCTGGTTCTGAGAAACAAGACTTAATAATGTAGACAACTGACTACATCCAGTGCTGATGACAAGTTGGCAATGTTGACCAAATGGGTTAACATACTTTTTAGTCCCTGTGTCAACCAACTCAAAAGGCATCGCATAGATGGAATAGCAGTGTTGTATAGCTGGCTTTATGCTGATCCAATCTATTCAAGAGTAAAAATAAGTTACTTAGAAAAGTATTTGACACACTGTTATGGTTTATCAGTAGTCTAAATTTTGTTCTAATTTATAATTCTTATTTAGTGTTACTGTACCGGTACCTGAAGAATTTGTTTCTGCCACAACTCTATGAAAAAAACATATTAATTTATTGTTAATTTCCTTGACTATTATATATATAAGCATGAGTTTCTATGTGGCTAGCTGACAGTCTATGTATGGGAATGTTTACCAATAAAGCAGCAAGAGAACTAGTCAAATGGTAACTTTCAACCCATTAACCCTTAGAACAATCTTAACTTATTAACCACTAGAACAATCTCAACACCTTCAAAGAGTATATGGTAAAGTTTACACTCACTTTTAAATGTAGAGGAAAATATATTACAATTATCTATGTTATTTTATGTCTCAATATCAGGTGGCCGAGCCTTGCTTGGTTAAATAATTTATACTAAGAAAGGTTATATACTACTGCTACTGGTGCTACAGCCCATGGAAGGATATGGCCTGCTTTTACACATCCTTCCATTCAGATATCTCCTGGGCTTTCATCACCATGCCCTAACGGTAACCCCATTTAAGGAAGGAGAAGCAAGTAAGGAGTAGAGCAGCTGTGTAATAACCATTTCCTTTGTTTTGGTACGGGACATTAGACACTGAAGCATGAATACATGGTCATAATTTTACCAGCAAAATAATATTTATATTAAGGCTTGACATCAAATCCGAAGATTAATGAGAAATGCAGTATTTCCCGTGGCTACGCAGCCCCAGATGTGACCTACATATTTTGCCACATCCAGGGCAAGCATAACCATTGTCCTCCGGTGGTCGATTAAGATTTTCTTTTCGCGTATGTGTCTGTCCTCGGCAGCAAATTTTCTGTTGGGCCTTTGTATAGAGGGAATTCTTTAAGTCCGACAGTTACGCTTGACAGAGCAGTATCCTGTATGAGAGACGAATCTCAGACAAACTCATGCCAAAGGTGGTCTTTTTTTTTTGTGAGCTAATAAAGTGGTCGGCGTAACACCGAAATGCTTACAAGACCAGCTTAGGCGCCAACTGGCCTTAGCTGACAATTGACTGGTTGCATGCGGCCTCAGAACGAGACAGCTGGAAATCACCAGCAAAAAAATAACAAAGTAAACGGTATCTACACCGCCCTACACAATTTAGGTTTAAACAATTTATTAAGTTCTTAAAACGCAATAACTAATCGTACATCGGTACATTTAATTTTATTACTTTCCTTCCATAGTTCTATAATAAATCAATCTTCAATAAGATGGTGCGCAAGTGTTTAATTAGGTCTATTGACTCGTTATAAATAAATATATATATATATACAAGAATTGCTCGCTTAAGAGTATAGGATAAGTAAATGTGTTTCACTATTTTAATTAGACTGCAAGTTAAACTTTTAGATTTCTCATCAAATTTGAATTCTGACTTCTAACAAAGAACAGTCATATTTCATCTCTATTTATACAAATCTCTGATCTCTTTTTATACAAATCTCGATCTGATCTCTATTTATACAAATCTCTGATCTTTATAGTTATGTCTGTGTAAATTAAGCATCCTTTTATAATGAAGTAACAGAAATAGGGCAGGATCAACATGTGTCATGAAATATTTGGCATCATAATTCAAAGTGATGCTTTGAAAGTATTAAATGGATTGCCAATTTTTTTATACATGTTTGGTTGTAAACTAGCAGAGTGTAATCTTACTTTAAACAATGTTTTAACAGTATCCTCCTAAGACACAATTATTTCATTGTTGAACATTGAAACATTAAAATTTAACTGCTATACTTCCTGCTTAAACTTGTACATTTGTGGTCTACAAAGACTTATATCTACTTAGAATTATATTTTGTATGCTGCAAAGTGTTATCAATAAATCAAATAATAAACTATCTGTGAAAATAATTTTATAAGGAAAATAACTAGCTTACTTAAAGTTACAGATGTATGAATAATTTGATACATAGGAAAAGTAGATCTACTTACAGATATACAAATCATTTGCTATTTAGAAAGAGTTGACCTACTTTCAGATGTATAGATCATTTGATATGTAGAATGAAATAAGTTAGTACTGTGAAGTTTGATATAATGATATAATATAGAAAGTAGCATCAAACTTTTGTTGGAGCTATAAAAGAAGATAAAGAAATAAAGTATTTCATAGAAGTTTATTTCCAAACTAGAATACTTTTACCTTTTGTTCTAAAGTATGCAAGTCCCTACTTAAACTCTCACTAATCTATATTAGTACTAAAGAATAAAGAAATATATTTTGGGATAAGATGCCTAAAAAAAACAGCAGATGATAGCATAATTGCTTAATTTAATTTGTTGCAGTAAAAAAAAAAGATTAATACCCAGAATTCCCACCAAGAGTGCGGTAATAAACTTCTGCATCAAAATATCTTTTTCTGCTGAAAAGGATTTGTCCCAAAATAGTATCTGAAAAAAAAAACATAAACGTTACATAAATCTACTATTGGCAGAATTTTAATTTCATAAATAAAATCATAATATGGCCAAGTCTAGTTTTATACTCATCAGCAATATGCTGAAAACAAGGCTTCAGTAAATCTAATGATTAATAGAAACATTCAGCAGAATGGATTCTTCTAAATAATAAGCCAGGAAGTTGTTGAGAATTATGCCCTTAACTGATACTTTCTTAATTGTGACACGAGCAAAACAAAAATGTATGACCATTTCAGTAGCACCAGCAAGTTTCAAAGAATATTTCTCTATTTCCTTCTATAGTAATACTTACAAACATATCTGAACTTTTTCATCCATCGTAACTCCTCTGCTCTTTTCATTATATCAGCAAATAATCCATAGGTTACTTGAAAATGAGAAACACCAAAAAATTTGCTGTCACTATACACTGCAAAAACTGAAGCCCTATATCGTTCCCCTGAAAAAGAAAATAAACCAAATCAAAGTAGAGCTGATCACAACATAGTACTGACTCAATTTATTAATTTGTCTCTCTTTTCTAATCTTATATTATCTCATAAATTACAGTTGTTCCTTCAAAACAGAATTTACTAGTGCTACTAATAACTAGATGTGCATATTGATTACAGACTTAGATCTGCTAAGTCATTGGCATTCTTTCTGATTCAGGGTAGTCATCCTTGTTGTTTGTTATAATATAGTGTCACTTGATCTTAGTGAATAAACAAATGAATAAATAAAATAAGTGAATTGTGGGAATAAATAATGTGAATCTCTATTATCACTTCATAGTGGTGCTTCTATTAACATTCTTTCTCTGCACTTTCTTCATGTTTTTCTTTAGCATCTACATCAAAGACTTCTTAAGTTGTAAGATATCTCAAATAGTTTTGCAAGTTAAAGCTGAAAACGTCCATGATACTTATAGAGTCTGCAATTCTATAAGACTTTGAAGAATCCCAAATATACTAAATAGACTTCAATTTTCTCATTAGTTCTTTACTTTTTAAAAAAAAGCCAATTGTTAAGAGGAACTCTCTACCTTGAATTCCCATAGTTCACAAATGAAGCAATAAATATTGATAATGATTTTCTATCATTTCTATGGGCAGCTTTTTGATTTGCCATCCGTAAGAAGCCAAGACTTTATTTCTTGTTTTCTTATTTTAGACTCAACATGCAGTCCAAAGAAAGCTGCAGAAAATTTTTCTTTATCTATGGGTATATATTTTTTTCAAGTTGAATACTTCCAAACATATTTCCTTTGAAAAACTTCCTTAGGAAAATGAAGCATTGTTTAGAAATGTTTTATTTTCAAGTCATCTATACCTAATGCCTTAATATTTACTTTGATTTTGTTCAGAGACAGTCTAAATATTTATAAACATTGGCTTCTCCTTGTTTATGTTCTTTTATTTTTTTGTATTCCTTTTGTAGTACGCTCAGTGCACTAAGGCTCAAACTCTGTTGTGGGAAGCGTGGTCGAGAGGCTAAGTGCGGCTTGAGCTTGGCTTGCTTGGTTACCAAGAAGGGGGTTCGAGGTTCGACACCCGACTTGGGCAGAGTTGTGTTTACTGAGCGCCCACAGACAGCATGGGAAACCAACTCCTAGATACCCCCTCCCACTGGTCCACAAATGAGATTGGACCAAAGCGCTCTGAGCATGCTATAAGCATGAAAGTAGCGCTATATAAAAGCTATAATAATAATAATGTGGAATGTCTGAGAGAAGGTTTCTGTGCTGCCTTTTAGCTCAGCACAACTCAGCTGAAGAGTCAGCTCAGGCCCCATATGAGGCTTTTTTCCTCTTATAGGCCTCTCCATATAAGATAAGATAAGATAATTTGTATTGATCCAATCAAATGGAAATTCAGTATGACTACAATTGACAACCTCAGCTCAACTACTGTACAAAAACAATATAGATGAAAAATTCAAACAACATTCACACACGAAACACATATACATTCACAACCAGCGCTTAATGAATTATGTAACAGTGGTTTAATGGGTGCAGGTTGTCTTTAAGAATTGTGAGTGTTTCGGAAAGGCATCTTTCTTGAAAAGCTCTACAAGAGATGTTAGCTGTATTTAAGTAATATATGATGCTTTTTTAATTAGTCTATGTCTTTGTGCCAGTGAAGTATTACCATACCAGCAGATGATGGCAAAGTTAATTAGACTGCTGATGGTTGCTGTGTAGAAAAGTTTGATTATTGTTTTGTCTATGTCATATTTTATCAGCTTTCTGAAATAGAAGAGTCACTGGTGAATTTTCATGTATAGATTTTGACAGTGTTCACTCCATTTCAGTTTGTTGATGATAGTTGTGCCAAGATATTTATATTCTTGTTGCTCTCTTTAAAAACAATTCCACAAATGTACTCCATTAAAGCTGAAAATCTGTCTAGGTAAAGCTTTGGATGTATATTCTAAAGGTTTGCCATCTGTATTAGGAAGGCTTAAATTTATCTTTGCTACCATTAACCAGGATATATAGCTTTCATCTCAGGTTCTTGAATACCTATATAAGATGAAAATCACATAGCAAAAATGCAGCAAACTATTTAATAAAAAAACAGAAATACTGTGACAATAACACTAGTTTAGTTATTACCTCGAATGATATTGAGAATTGCAGTCCTTGTTACAGTAAAAAATCCTCCATTATAAAATCTAACTGCTGCGTTACCTGTGCCTATTATGATAGTAAAGTAAATTAATCACTTTTAATAAGAAAGTTTTCTTTGCGGGGCCTCAACAAATTTTTAGATGAGATATACATTGTTTGCAATTTCTAACACAGCTTATAATAATAATAATTTAATTTATAGAGTGCTGTTAACAAACATGATTTAGGCTCAAGACGCTGTGATAACATTACAAACATAATCATAAGAGCTAAAATGAAGGTGTTATGCACAAATAGCTAGAATAAATATAATACAATTTCAGATTAATAATAAAAATGAATCATACCTGCTGGAATAATTCCAATAGGAGGTACATTAAGTTTAACTAAGTCTGTATCAGGATTGTCATAATTAATTCCAGATTTCTTTTGTTCTTGTAAAGTTATTCCTTGCAGCAGCTCTTGATATAAGCCATCTCCCCCAACAACTACGATGCTAGAGAAATTTTTGTTTAATAGTAAAAATATCATTTATGAATTAAAAATTATTTTTTTTATTTATTTTACTTAACTAAATGAAATTTTGAAAAAATGTAGAAAAACATACCCATCATATTGTGAAAAATCTGTAGTCTCCCCAATCTGCAATGCATGTTTAGATCTCTCTGTCACTGTAAGTAGAAATAATGCAGTAGAAAAATACAGCATACATATTGTAAAGACTTTCTCTAACAGGCCTTCTGCAAACACTGCTTAACACCAAAAATCTAACTTAAGAACTTGACAAGAGCTTCAATAAACACAGTGGCTGTTTAATAACAAATACATCAACCACAGCCAATAAACACAAATAGCTTTAGTAACTACAAATGCTTTAACACAATAGAACTGCCTAACTACAAGCCTCTCTAGCTCGTACAGCAACATTTTCGAAGACTCCGTTTTCACACACAGTCCTAACTGCTTTTCTGCTGGACTGGACTCTCCCTTTCTAACATTCCTAACACATTACCCATCGTCTGTTAAAGCTTTCGGGTCACATGCCCACAGCACAGGTCATACTAGGGACAGCCTTTGGTTGACCTGTGTGACACGCCTAAGTCTGTGTGTCAGTGGGGCTCACACATTAACCATTTCAGTCCGCCACTGGAGTTATAGCAATATTTATCATTTTTCATATATACTTTTTAAATACTTTTACAGATAATTATAGAATCTGATACTATGAAATCATTGCTAACTATTAAGGCTCAAAGCTGCGCAGATATTTTCATTTTCTACTAAAGAGATTAAAACTAAGACTGTTTTATTAATGCTTATTGGAAATATGTTGTGATTACTTGGACTCTTTCTTTTTCAATACAAAACTACAACAACATTTGACAAAACAAAAGAGACCCAACACACAGTGAAGTTAGTTGATGTTTTGATCTTTTTCATGTTCCCTAGTCAACGAGTTGTACTATACACTCTGACAAAGTAAGAAACAAAAAAAAAAAGTAGAGAAATCAAAATATAGTTATAACTCTGCCATCTAAGCTAGTGCAGAAGGTGTGCACTGTTATAGAATAGACTGAGAAAGATGAAGAACAATTTCCGCCCAAGTCTAAGCCAAAGTGAAAAGACTGTGCTTGTAATGTCCTGTGAATAAACATCCTTGCCTCTTTAAGTTATTACAATTTTAATGTAGATTGCCATTGTTATGTCCAGACATGATGGGGTGGGCTGCTTTTTTCCATCTCATTGAATTTAATAAATCTAGATTCGTTAAGAAGAGTTCAATTAGAAATCAGTAATACATACTTAGTATAACTAGTCTTTAACAATAAGAGAAAGATAAACTTCATTATAATTGTAGAAATTCTATGCAAAAAATAGAGACAGCAATGCTAATAAACTTTTTTTATATTTTTTCTATAATACTATCCATAACAGTGGTTCCCGAACTTTTTTGTCTCGTAGACCCCTTGCCAGGTTTTCTGGTTTATGATAGACCCCCTGCTAAACTTATAGGCCTATTGCATTTTTGCAAATTCACCAACACTATTTTTTTTAAACTTTTTTTAACTGAAGTGAGTCGAAAAATGAAAAAGTAATTTAAAGTTACATTTAAAAATCAATCTTTTTTATAGATAAAGTTCTAATTTCAAATAAATTAAAAAGCAATTAATATATATATAACTGGAAATCTGGAATCACCAAAGACACTGGAAATGTGTATGTTTTTTGAAAGTTCATCTAATGTGGCTATGAATATTGTGTTTCATAAGGAAATTTGTTGTTCTATGAAGTAGTCCTACAAACATTAAATATTAATTAATTTATAAATTTGCCTTAAGTATCATTCTAAAAGTTTTCACACAGAGCAGTTTCTCATGTATTTCTTGATCTTTCACGTCTGGCTCAAATATTGAGTACACAGAACGGTTTTCACTAACAGGAGTAGGGGTGAAAGGTGTAACTGGTGCCTAAATGACTAAACTTTGGGAGGATCGACTCAATAGCCTTCACTTGCAACCCACCTAGCAGAAGGAAAATTAAATTCAAACCTCTGCTGCCTTGCAGGTTGCAGCTATGCTCAAACACGGAGACCCTTAAACAGTTTGCAGCACACAGTGCTCCATCCTGTCAGAATATGTGATCCCAAACTGTATATGCCGTTTGCAGAGAATTACATAAACATAATAAACATAATGTTAACACTCATACCAATGATGTGCCCCTGAACTGCATTGCTGCATTAAGAAATAATATCAGATGTAGGTTGATGTAAAATAATTCGCTTTTAAAACTACTTCAACAGCTGGTAAAATCAATGTTTTATTTCTGGAGTTATCCAAAGTGTTTTCCATGTTTGGCTATAAGTAAAGAGATCTTGTAAGACGCTCACAAACTACCATCTTTTCTATATGATGTTGAAGAGAGATTTTGTGGGTCTATTCTGAGCTTTAACTCTGAGAGTTCAAAAGTTTTTTAAACATTTATCTTTTTATCAGGGTGGTATCGTCTTAAACGATCCTCCAGCGTAATTAGTTTCATATTGTTATAATAAGTCACTTAGGCTTGTTTGACAAGGAAGGAATGAATCCCAATTTTAAATAAATTTAAAATAATCTTTTTGTTAAAAATTAGTTAAGTTGGACAAAATTAAGCTATTTAAATCAGTATTGAAATTAAATACAATTTTTCATTTCATTAAAAAGATAAATATTTTAAGGATTAACTAAGGTATAAATCATATATTCGTGTATGAAATAATTACCTGCTTAAATGCAATCTATTATCGTAGACCCATGTGAACATCTCATAGACCCCCAATTTATTTTTACATTTTCGTAGACCCATGTAAGTCTCAGTAGACCCCTGGGGGTCTACATAGACCACTTAGGGAATCACTGATCCATACACTAATTTTTTATCAATCTCATCTCCAGGAGATCTATGTTATATTACTGGGAAATAATTAAATTTTAAAAATATCTTTTCAGTGAAGATAAATAACTGTTGAATATTTAAAAATATGTTTACAGTAGCTTAGGGTAACAAAAAAAGGTATTTTCACTAACCAACAATTGTTGCATCAATGCCTGCAAGTTTAAATAAAGGTTCAGCCTCTTCATGATATATCTGTAGACCTTTACCAGCGCCCCCTATTGGGTTGATGACAACAAACAGTTTTTTAGGTCGTCCAGAGGCTGAAATATAAATAGTTTAATATCATTTTAGATGACTTAATTTCATAACTTTATCAGATAGTTTGTAAAGCTAACAAATTAGTGCAACACTGGACATAAATATAAGCTAGGTAGTCATTAAATTATGTAGGATATCTGATGTAAATAAAAGTACTCATTTTCATTTTCCATTTACAATGGTTTAAAACAGTGATGCCCAAACT
The DNA here is from genome assembly GCA_021533235.1 of Biomphalaria straminea. Lineage (NCBI taxonomy): Eukaryota > Metazoa > Mollusca > Gastropoda > Planorbidae > Biomphalaria > Biomphalaria straminea. The sequence continues at coordinate 16,670,248 of JADKLZ010001483.1, forward strand.
ACGACCCGCTTGCCTGATCCGGTCCTCGAAGTGGTTCCATCCAGCCCGCCGAAACGTCGGCACAAAAAGTAGAAAATTCCCTCTCCAAAAAGGTTGATAAAGTTATTTTACGTACATTAGGGCCCGAACTTTTTCTCTGATGGGTTTGTACCATGAACAATAACATTTTGTTTATGAAATGGGACTAGATGTATAATCTAGCAGGAAAAATGAACAGCTCTTTACTTTAATGTGGAACATGATAATAAGGCAATATATTTTATTAGTAACGACACTGTGGTTGGTAAAAAAAAATATGGCAGTATTCTTTTTTTAAGCCGCAAACAAAATATGGTTTAACTTTGCCTAAAGACTGAAGTTGACAAAAAAGAGAAAAGAAAATGAATCAGTGGTTAAGCTAGATATAATGTTGCTCACATTTGAAGTAGAGAAATGAAGCCATTTTTCCGATGGTAGAAAAACAGATAAACTTCAACCATCTCACTCATTAATGTAAATAGTAGATCCACGGTTTTCTAATAAAATAGTTTTAGTTCCATTACATTATGTTTTTTTATTTGTATCTTTTCGGTCTTGAGGCCTGCGACAGAGTTTCGAAAATTTAAATGGCCTGCAGATCGAATTAGGCTGGGCATCACTGGTTTTACAAAAAAAGTGTAGACTACTACTGAACAAGTTAAAAAATGCGCATGTTGGCAATAAACTAAAAACTAAACTAAAAAAAATCTGTCCTTACATGTCATTTTCAATAATGAAAGTGCAAAACATGAAAATGTGTAAGAGGAAAAAAACAAAACATTTTTCTTGATTTCTTGAAGTTTTGCAAATAATAATTATAATGCGACATAAAACTTACCTGCAATTTGTTGATTGATTAAACTAACACACTGTTGAGATATCCCTTGTATCTGTAAAGTTTTTATCTGTAAGCTTGTGTTGGCTTCATGATGAATATATTGCAACACATAGCATCCAGATTCTGAAGATTTTTTAGATGGTTGTATACATAACACATCTGGCCATTTTAAAGTAGTGGCTGAAATTAAAGTGTACCTGTTATAAAATTTAAATTTAAAGACTCAACATTTCATTTGAGTGATGTGGATATAACAGTAATTCAGTGTGTCTCCCTAAAGTCATTATGAGGTGGTAATATGGTAAAGTTCAAAATTATTATCAAGCTAAAGTTCACTCAACTTTTTATTATTATATTATTATAGCTTTTATATAGCGCTACTTTCATGCTTATAGCATGCTCAGAGCGCTTTGGTCCAATCTCATTTGTGGACCAGTGGGGGGGAGGGGGTATCTAGGAGTTGGTTTCCCGTGCTGCCTTTGGGCGCTCAGTAAACACAACTCTGCCCGAGTCGGGTGTCGAACCTCGAGCCCCCTTCTAGGTAGCCAAGCAAGCCAAGCTCAAGCCGCACTTAGCCTTTCGACCACGCTTCCCACTTAAATGTCAAACATACTTGAAGTGGAGTTTAAACTCACCCCCCACCCATTAATGACATAATTCCATCCTTAAAGAATGATTCTCCCCAATAGATACAGGAACTCATTTGAGGGGTCCTGGGATTCTGATGTTGATTCATTCCTATGACATGTCATAATTTTTGGTGTCAGAACATTCTATTTGTAAATACTGTAATCAAGTATCCTATCCAAACATATACCCTAATATAGAAGACTGCATATAATTATCCATCCAAAGCACTGATAATCTTTCCATTTCAATAAAAAGACCACTATAGACAACACACAGAGAAGTTAGTGCTTTGTTATCACTGTCAATTCATAGGAACAGATCCTTTCACATGTTCAAGGAAATGAACAAATTAACAGATTAACAAAATTGGAGTACACACACAAGAAAGAGAATGATGAAGCAAAAAGCCAAATAGAATGGCATACAATGCAGCTGGAATGATGCCATCTTCCTCTGTCCACAGCTGCATCAGGGCACACTAACTAGTTCACACAAACAAGTAAGAGAAATAGTTTGTATAAATTTATGGCATTTACACAGCAAAACCACTCAATCATGAGTCAGAGTCAGTCATGAAACTGTTCAAGAATTTTACAGTCAAATGAAAATTAAAGGAGTTAGCTCGAAAACAAGAAGTCATCAGATTATGTGAAAATCAAACAATACTTTTAAAACAAAAACCTATAGATAATAACACACCTAAGTAGAAAATGTCCCGCATCAGCCTTGTAACATTTTGTATTCCTATGGCCACCGTCAGTCGCGAAGCGACTATGGATCATCTCATGGAAATGAGATGAATGCCTGGGCACAAGCTGTGGTCGGAACGATGTCGCCCACACATCAGTTCCCCCCTCTCCACGCAGCTGATGTATCCAAAGGAACGGCAGTGCCGATACAGTTTGGGGTCAGCAGCGTCGCAGGTTCTGCCAGAGTGTAGCACTGGGTGATGCAAACTGCCTTAGGGTCGCCAGCTCCTGATTTTTCCTTAGGGTTGACTCCCGAAGCCTTTCCCTTGATTGGGTATAGCTGCAAGGCAGCAGAGGTTTGAATTCAGAGTTTTCCTTCTCCTAGGTGGGTAGCCAGCCATGGCTAACGAGCCCCTCCTGCCCGAAGCTTACTGGTTAAGGCGCCAGTTACTCGCCTGTGCCCCTTCTCCTGTTAGTAAGAACAGTTCCGCCGGACTCAATATCTGAGCCACACGTGAAGGCCGGGAGTTGGACTGGTTGTCAGAGGCTATTTGAGACGCATGCCATCAGGAAGCATTTTATAGGTAGTGGAGTGCTTACATCCATTACCACTTCCGGCAATGACAACCTTGCGGAACCCACATTTTGTATTAATCTAATCTATATTCACACACTACGAAACCACAGGAAATATTGCATTCCTCACTAATCTTATCTTCAGAATTGAAGACAAGCCTTATATAGTGTGATGGGGCAATTCCAGTTTTCTTTTGTAATAAATGTTAAATGTCTTCTCACCCAAACACTTGCATTACTAATTCTATTACACAGTCACAGTTATTTTATATAAGTCTCACATAAAGCAAAGTAATGTCGAAGTTTGCAATAAAAAAAAACATTCTGATTCTATCATATACTTAAGACTATAGTTACTATAGAGTATAGAATCTATAGATTACTCTAGATCTAAGACTAATTATGATTTAAAAACACACTTACTATAATATTAGTGACATTAAGATATACAGGTCTAGATCTATGTCTATATCTTAGCAGACTAACTAGCTTCACTCTTCACTAAAATACTAAAATTAGTAAAACTAAGTAAAAGACTACGAGAAGAGTAATTAACTTAATTTTGACTTAAATCAATAAAATTATAAATGTCTTAAAGTTAAAGACTTCTAATACATAGAATACTAGAATAGATCTACAGTTATACAGTATAATACAGTCTACTCTGTCTACACTTCTATTATTTCTAGACAGTCACAGAAACTATTTAAGTCTTAAGTCTATTAATAATTATTAGTATTTTTGTTTCGCTAACCTGATGTTTCATCTTCTTTTGACTGGAACACCTTTACTCCATTTAATGTCAAAGTTAAGACATTTTTTCTACTTTTGATGTGCACTGTCTCTGTCAAAATAGTAGCGCTTTCTTCAACATTTGTCTCCATTTTGTAGCTTATTCTTTGTTACATATTCTGACCCCCTGGGGCCGCCCCCCCCCCCCGTCTTTTGGCCGACATAAAACAAAAAAGTTGTTTATGTATGCAGGCAAGTGCACGGATCTACAGATTCTAGACTAATAGGTGGAGGGAGACAGAAATACAAATAGGCCTACACAGTAAAAAGCGCTGTGACGTAGATCTATCTAGATCTAGACTCTATATAAGCCTTTTGAGTGCAATGAAAAAATGGGGAGGGGGGAGATACTGCGAAGTTCTACAACCGTGTTAAAAGCTTATTTGGCATTATAATAGATCGAGTCTAGATTTAACCATCTAACCACTGCTAACGCAACGGGGCGATGTTGTATCCATGAATCAATGAATGTCATAAATCATAAAATGGAATCAAAATCAGAAAATATGTCGCAGACAAACAAAGAAACAGTCGATCAAAATGTAGAAGAAACTGTTATTTTTACAGAGGCAGTGAAAATCAAAGGAAAAGAAAATATTTTAACTGTTGGCTTGGCTGGATTAAAAGTATTTCAAAAATCAAATGAAGCATCAGGTAAATACTATCTAGATTCTAAAATAGATTAATTATACTTTTTGACTTTTTTTTTTTTGAAGTAAATTATGTGTGTAATCTATAAGATAAGACGAGAAGGTCTATTTATATATAGATATCTACTGTATTCTATAAAGTTGGCATATATGAAATGAAATATTTTGAAATACTATAGTTTAGCTTTAGACTTTAGAAGCTAGAGATCTTTTCTATTAGTATAATACAAAGTTATGTTAGACTGGTGGGGTATCTCAGCATAGGCCTACTCAAAACCCAGGCAATGGTGTTGGGAAGAGTTCATAGCCAGTACAAACCATCAGTCTAGAGCCCATATCACATGACAAGGCAGTCAAAAAAAAAAAAAAGACCTATAAAGATATATAATAATAATAATAATCTTTATTTTCAGTAAGGAAATTAAATTTGTCTTACAATTTATGCATTGCACCAAACAAAACATTATAGAAAACCAAAATGTACATTCACACCAGACTCAGTCATAATTTACATGTGAAAAGTTTATATTAGATAGTTTCTATTTAATGATTTGATTGCCATGGGAAGAAAAGACTTTTCCCCTCTTTTGTGTCTGTTTGTCTTTGCTATCGGTGTCTTGTATCTCTTTTTTGATGGTAAAATCACAAAATCATGACCCAAAGGGTGTTTTTTTATTTCTAGAAATTTTAGCTTTTTTTATGGATGTTTGTCTCTAACAGCTGACAAATGGGGTTTGTTTTTTAGCCAATGACTTTACTAGCAGCATTTAGGATTCTATGACATTTATTTTTACTTTTAATGTTCAAATTGCCATACCAGGCAGTGATATTAAAACTTAAAATATTGCAGATGTGAGCGTGATAAAACATAGCCAAGGCCTTTTTGCTAACATTAAACAAGGACAATTTTTTATAGTAATCATGATCTTTGCTGCCCTTTTTTGCTGATATAATCAGTTTTTGCAGTAAAATTTAGTTTATTGCCCAAGATGGTACCAAAGTATTTAAAAGTTTACACTATTTCAATGGTCTCTCTCTCTATATATATATATATAGAGAGAGAGAGAGAGGATAGCAAGAAATAACAACGTTGTTTTTTGTTTTGTTGTTCTTATTATATTATAGTGTAGCCTGTACTGATCCTAAATATGTGTTTAAATATCTTAGCTGATTATCAATAACTACTAAACTAGTAGTTAGTCATCCAATGCTGCTTTAAGTTAGAGTAAGAGTGAAAAACTATATATAGATGGATTAAAACCATTTCCTACACATGTTATTCAAAACTTTGCCACAATATATTTATCCTTCTACCTGTCAGATGTATCATTGACATTTCCTGTCTTGTACTACTAGTATTATCTGATTTTATTTCAATTTTAGATTTTTATTTTTAATTTTAAACCAAATATCTTTTTAAACCAAATATCCTAAATATTGCTTTACAAAAACTTGGAATAAATTGTAAATCTGTATGTCCTGCAAGTGTCAAGGACAAAGCTACTTAGAAATAACAAAGATTTACTGCTGCAGGGGTGAAGACTGTATAAATAATACAAATATTTGCTTCGTATTTTCTTTGAAATAACAAAAGCACATTTTAAATTGTATATTATAAGGAAAAAAAGAAAATAAGTTGTAAGTTTTGAGAATGAAGCTTTCTAATATTCTTATAATTTTTTTACTGCTGCAGGGGTGAAGACTGTATAAATAATACAAATATTTGCTTCGTATTTTCTTTGAAATAACAAAAGCACATTTTAAATTGTATATTATAAGGAAAAAAAGAAAATAAGTTGTAAGTTTTGAGAATGAAGCTTTCTAATATTCTTATAATTTTTTCTTCTCTTCCCCTTAAAGTCAAGTATAACTCTTCTTTTCCAACAATTTTTTGTTTCTGTTTTCAACATTGAAAAAAAAAAAATAAATCCAAAATCATTACATGTAAAAGTTTTAAATGAAATTTTAAAAAATTAAAACAACTTTTTTAACCAAAAATCTATTTTTGGCTAAATTTTAAACCACATAATAATTTTATGAATGTGTACAAAAGGTTATATATTTACATGTGGTTGAACAATAAGTTATTTATATTTAGTTCTACAAAAGCCTATAATTATAGTAATTATAGATTTTATATAGCGCTAATTTCATGTCTGTAGCATGCTCAGAGCACTATGATCCAATCTCATTTTTGGACCAGTGGGATGGTGGGGGGGAGGAGTATATGGGAGAAGGTTTTCAGTTCTGCCTTTAAGCGCTCAGAACAACACAACTCTGCTCAAGCCGGGTGTCGAACCTCATGCCCCCATCATAGGTAGCCAAGCCAAGTTTAAGCATGCTTAGCCTTTCGACCATGCTCCCAACTTATATATTAATGAACCACAAAATAAATACCTTCCTGAAGCTACAAACAAGCCTTATAACTAATTGTGGTTATTGTAATGATCAGTGTAGTTTTTTTTTTTTTCCTCAATGCTCTTTATACACATTCTTTAATAGGCCCTATCTATAATTATTGTGGTGTGCACTATGCATGTTTGATGGTTTTGATAAATAAGTAGGAAAATAAATAATGCAGAAGATTAAAATAGGCTCTACTGCAGAATAAATAATGATCTTATATGCTTTCAGCCATCACTTTAAAATGGCCAGATGTGTTATATATACAACCTTCTCAAAAATGTCCAGAGACTGTGCTGCAATATGTTCACCATGAAGCCAACAATTCATTACTCATAAAAACTTTACAGATACAAGAGATATCTGAGCAGTGTGTTCATTTAATAAATCAGCAAATTGCAGGTAAGCTATACAGATGTAGCTGTTCTGTTGTCACAGAGAACTAAATAAAATCCTGTAGATATTAAAAATAACAATTAATAAACAGAGACTTTGTATTGATATAAGTAGACATTAAAGACTCATTTTATTGTCACATCCTGTTAAGTACTTTCTCACAAAAACATTTACAACAAACAATGAGGTGTACTATAAACATATTGGCACAGTAGCTCTAGACTAGCTGTAATGATATGATTGATCTCAGAAACTATTATTGTAATATTGACATTTTCTTTCTTTTCTCTTGTACATCTTTGTGTTTTGTCACTTTTGTATTACATACACTTATGTTAGACTGACTGCACTAAAGCATATATATTAACAAGATTTAATTTAATAAAGATACTTTTCATGAATGTAGAAATTTCAAGAGAGAATTTCCAATTCTTCACACTGTAGGGCATTAAATGTATTTTTTTACCATTCAAAAAACATGATGGATAATCCTTCTTCTTCTTCTTCTTTCTCATTGTTATGTTGGAGGGCTCAGATCACTACACCAATATCTGAGATGAACTGCGCAGTGGTTTCCAAGTCATGGAGCTCTCCATATAGTTTTCTTTCTATTGGGATGTTTTGGGGCCAGTGTCTTATACGGGCCTCTTGGTCTCCTTCGAGGCGGAGAGCCCGGCCCCCTACCTGCGCGGCGGAATTCCACAGGCAGGACGCCACATCTATTAGATTCGTTACTGAACTCCAACATAGATGAGGTTGCGTGTCAATGTGTTATGCGCCAGGAGGCCCATTGACTCCGACTTCAGCCTGCTTTTCTTTCTGGGTGTGCTCCCATAGCCTTTGATCATCCAAGATCATCTGCAAGGCAGTAGGTGTTTATTTTCAGAGTTTTCTCTCCTAGATGAACTGCTATACCTAGTTAACGAGCTTCATCTGCCTGGGTTTAGAGTTAGAGCGCCCTATACTCGCTTTTTGCAATCATTTCCCTGGATTTCTGAGATGTTTTTAGTGAATATTCTAACCACTGGAATACTCCACCTCATCCTCCATGACTGCAAACCAGATTGGTCCACGGCTGTTTATTTGGTATTCACAGCTAACCCTTATATCTAAGGGTCTTTCCCCTATCCGCCACATGGTGACGTGCTTGGTAGAAGGTGGTAGCTCCCCCAAGATGGATAATCCTGATATAGCTTTAGATGTCAACATATTAAAAGCTATTGAAGGGATTTATCATCATTCAAACCATCATTTATCATCATTCAAATCAATACCTTTGATCAATCTTGATGAAACATGATCAATTTGCTGAGAGTTCAGTGTATCTTAGAATATGTTAGAATCCCCTTTACTGAGTGCCCCAAACTACCTAAAACGTTCTGCTTAGTTTAGAAGCATTAGATAAGATTTGAAGTTATACTTAATTTCTTCTCGTATGTTCAGGTAAACATGTTAGAGTTGGTCAAAATCCTAACTGGGAATCACAGGTGACATTATAAAGTATAGTATTCAGAGGCCATAGAATATGTTAGAATCCTTAATCCTTACCACTACACAGGGAGCCATGAAGATATATATATATATTTATATACTATATATATATATATATATACAACATTTTCTTAAGGCTCAATATTGAACAGAAACAAAAGAAGTATTTTTTTTAATTTAAATATAATTATTTTGTATAAACTTTGGCAGTGTTGTTTTTTATTAAGAATTAATTAAGTCGTTGCCAGTAATTAAGCTAAGTCTCTACAATTATATATATCAAGAACCTTTATTATGTGTTCAGTACCTTCAATTTAGTAATATTAATATCAATACCAACATTCATGTTCTGTTCAGTTTTGTAAAAATTTGTCTTAAAATCTATGCTTAAAATTTTCTCCAAGAAATATATTTTTAAATAAAGATATTAGATGTCTTTTTAAAAAATATGTTGGTTATATATTTCAGCCTCTGGACGACCTAAAAAACTGTTTGTTATCATCAACCCATTTGGGGGCGCTGGTAAAGGTCTACAGATATATCATGAAGAGGCTGAACCTCTATTTAAACTTGCAGGCATTGAAACTACAGTCATTGGTTTGTGATATACACTTTTTGTTGCTTTTGGATAATGAAATAATAGAAATGTTTATGACAATTAAAACTTTTGTTTAGGTTTATAAAGCACTAGGTAGGAGGTTTTTTTTTTTACTTTTTCAACTATATCAGCTTTACTCACTGTCCACATTGAGAATGAGGCTAGGGTCATAACAACAAAGCACAAGAGTTTATCAACTTTTTCTAGGAAAACCAAACCTGGTACTTGAACACCATACATATTTGCTGGGTTGTCCCACACACCAATACACACCCACAAACACTAACACTTCCAAACAACAAAATTTACATGTTTTAATATTTGGTAATTCAAATAACTAGGTTGTGCACAGAATATTTGCTGAGATGGTTAATAAATGCTAAGATAATGAATGTAGATTATACTTTTTTAAATATTTCAATCATGCACTTATACCTTAGCAAAAAACTTTTCCAATTAAAAAGTGTACTTCTTAATGTATAAAAAAAAGTTTAAATTAGTGTGTTTCACCTTGTGAAAATAGAAATTCACAATTTTTATAAAGCAAATCAAAGTAAAATGGTTAGGAAATCCACACAAAATCAGTAGTTGAAAGTGTTGTTTGGACTAAAAGCCCTAATGGAGGTAGTCAGCTAATGACATAATGTTCAGACCATTGCTTATCCTGGTTAATAGAGTCTTGGAAAGGGATGTATATATTTTATTTTTAAAACCATGCTGCTTGAATGAGTGAAATAATAGTCATATGCAAGAACATACCATTTTCCTATTCATTTCAATATTTTATTTTTTAGGATCATGCAATAATTAAGTGGTTATAAGCCTACCATCTGTATACTAAAAGTGATAAAATTTTAAACATCATACTGCATTTACATACACATATTTCACATACATTAAAAGCAATATCACCTTTATTTGTTAATCACAGGATTAAGGTTAAAGTTTTATTTATTTTTTTGTTAGTAAGTCACAATGTTAATTTTAGCCCTCTCGAAGATTTTTTTAAATGCAGCATTAAATTAGCCAGACATGACAATGTTTCTTTTCAAAGCTGTTCTGCTGGGTGGATATTTTCATCCTATTTTTTAGGCATTATTTCTTTTCACAGTGACAGAAAGAGCTAAACATGCTACTCAAATTGGAGAGAGTACAGATTTTTCACACTATGATGGGTATGTTTTTCTACATTACGTTTTTAAAACACAGGACACATAGTTGTGAATTCAGTATTCTAGTGTGAATTTTTCTTGACCAACAAGCTCTAATGAAGTATTAGGTGATATTCAAAGGAGCATTAACCTCACACCCCCCCCCCACTTCGTAGTCATATTGAGGTTTCAATTTGGTTTCACCAACTTTATGGACTTTATGAACAATTTTTAAGCTGTATTTTTTTAAAGATTCTGTTGCATTATTAAATTCTTATTATATTATTATCAGCAAAATTTAATTACTTTTTGTTTTTTTTTAAACAAAGAAAAAGGTCTGGGATTTTAGAGTTCTCATTTTAAATTCTCTACCTTACAACAAATGTAATAGTCAAATAGTGTGATCTATGGAAATAAGGATAGTACTACCACTCCATTTGTTTTCTCTTAGAATTTAGTTACTTTAAAACATTGGACAGTAATCATAGTTGTTAATAGTTTGCTGTAACTTATTCCAAAAACACAACTCAAATAATATTTAAAATCTTGTTATCTTGCTATCTGTGGGTGAAACAGTGTGAACAAGGCAGTTTAAAAGATAACCATGATCACCCAAAATATTAGATAGCGAAATTCCCAAAGAAAGTAGTAAGTGATGCTCACTAAAAGTGGTGATACTTACAGAAAGTAGAAGTGATACTCACAGAAATAAATGGTGATGTTCAATGAAATTAGTGGTGATACTCAGTGGCGTCACTAGGCAGGTGCGGGGGTTGCGGTTCGCACCGGGTGACACCCACCAAGGGGTGACACCCAAGACGAAAAAATGCACTTTCCAAAATGCTACCTTTTAGAAGAAAATTAATACCTCGAATATCTTTCACAGTTTCGTATGAACAGGTCCCAAACCTTCTTAATTTAATATTGTTTGACTTTTAATTTACCTATTATGAGAAAATCAATGCGTTGTAGACGGCCGCATGAAAGTGTTTCTGAAGATCAGAAATGTAGAAAAATGCTTGGCGGCAGGGGCTTCATCCCGGACAACTCTGATTGAACTTAGGGAGCTTTCCAAACATTTTTTTACCAGTTGGTTGGCGAACGTAACATGTTTTATTGTAATATATTCAGAAACACGTATAATTAAGCCTCTCACACGTCATTAGAAGTATTGGCTGCAAGCTCCATCCACATAAAATCAATCTAAGGCGATTTTCACAGCTACTTAGCAGCTGGTGCCCATGAAACTCAGAAATACTAAAAAGGTGTGACCCCATGTTAGACGTGGACTGACATGTTTTTGCTTTCCTCTTTTAGGCTTTCATGTTAAGTTTGACTTTATTAAACATGTTTCGTCTTGTCTAATGATTAGTCTCATAAATGTCAATCGAAGTTCTGACGACACTTTCCTTAGATGGCGAATACCTGTGCGGGAAAAAATTTCTCATTTGATAACATTATCTCGGTATGTTATTGGTAGGATCCTTCTCAGCCATCACCGCTCAGCCTCTTTTAAGCCTTCCACGTCTTGAAGTTAGGTGGCGAATGGGATAATGATTGTATTGAGTAGGTGGATTTTAATCTCCAGGCTAATAGTTGTGTTGTTCAGATAGACTGTACTTCCTACTTTCCAATCCGACATGCAACATCATGATATGTGTCTCCATCACTTGATATAACACTGCCTAAATTGTTGATCTTTTCTATTTGTTCAGGATCTTATGAGGGTACTGGGTAACCTGCACTCAATATGCATAACTTTGAGGGCATCTTTATATGTCTTATCATGTATACATTTAATTATATTTCAAAATAATGCTATGTCGTCTGCGAAATCCAACTCGGTTTGATTTAATCCATGGGGACAATAATCTCATATTCGTCTCGATGTTCAAGAATTTCAGCGTCTGTTGTGACATGGCAGCTTGATTTGTTTTAGACCTGTCACTGGATTTGGACAAATTGTTGCGAGATGCCTTATTCTCTTGTTATTTTCAGAGTGATTTCAATGGATATTATCAAACTTTTTTTTTAAATATACAAAACAGATAAACATTCTTTGTTCGCATTAGTATACTTTAAAACCTTCTGCAAAGAGCTCTTTAAAATCTCAAAAAAAAAATAGGTTCAACTTAACTTTTCTAAATTCAATAAGGGTACATTTTAAATTTATATAATAAATTTTCATAAACTATCCCCCCACCCCAAAAAAAAAATTAAATAGAATTTTAAAAAATCTGGCTGTAACCAATCAATGAATTAGCTTACAGTTTTATTGTTCAACATAAAGAAACAAAATAAATAATTGTTGTTGTTTTTTATGGAAAGATTTTTTTCCTGGGGGGGGGGTACACCCTGAGTTTCCCACACCGGGTGACACCCACCCTAGTGACGCCTCTGGTGATACTCATGTTTTAAATTGATGAAATTTGGTATATTCAAAGTGCTGTATTTTTTTAACTACTTGTAATAATAATTTTAATGTTATCTGATATTGAATTTATCTTTAAATTAAAATTTTTACAATGTTTCATTTAATTGCTATATAATATTGTAAAGACAATAACTGTTGGATCTGTTTCAGCATCGTGGTTGTTGGGGGAGATGGTTTATATCAAGAGCTGCTGCAAGGAATAACTTTACAAGAACAAAAGAAATTTGGAATTAATTATGACAATCCTGATACTGACTTAGTTAAACTTAATGTACCTCCTATTGGAATTATTCCAGCAGGTATGAGAAAATGTTTTGACATTACATAGTAAGTAGTTGAGAGGCATCAATTGCTTGGCTACCTGTCTAGGTGGTAGAAAAGTCTATGTCACAAACAAATAGATTAGAGACAGGATTAGTACAGCGACTGGTCTCCACAATGGCTTGATGCTTTAAAAAAAAACACAAACTTAAGCTCTATAGTCATATTTTAAGGTCTTGAGGGCCTCATAAAGACCTTCCTTCCAGGAACAGTACCAGGACAAAGAAGAAGAGGCAGAAGAGAAAGCGATGGGAAGACAACATAAAAGAATGGATGAGCCTGCTATTGAAAGAGTTTTCAAGGCAAAAGACAGTGATGGAGAAAGATGGTCAACAGATCTTGTGTGGTGGCCCAACATTACAACAGATTAAGGGATAGGGGAAGATGACCTGTCCAAGGGGCTAGATTTTGAATCCTGACTCAAGCTGATTGGTGTTTGCTGAGTGTCTAAAGGCAATACAGAAACCTTCTAGATAATTCTTCACTCCACGTGTCATCAATAGAGATTAAACCAGGGCGCACTGTGCATGTGCTTATAGCATAAAAGATGTCCTGCGCAAAAGAAATTTTAAAAATAATAAAAATGGCCTACATAATTATGAAATTTCATTTTGTTGCTTCATTGATGAAATAGCATAATTTATTCCTTTTACATTATATATTATCAAAGTCTTTAAAAGATATTGTTGTGAAGCAGTCAATGCCATTGTTACTTAAGTATCTCTTTTTTTTTATTTGCTCAGTGTACTATTGTCCAATCTCTTTTGTGGACCAGTGGGGGAAGGGGGAATTTAGGAGACTGTTACCCTGCTGCCTTTAGGCACTCAACAAACTCAACTCAGCACAAGTCTGGTTTCAAACTCAAGCCCACTTGATAGCAAGCCAAAGGGGTTAAGCTTCTCAGCCACACTTCTACTTAGTTTTCTATATACTATATTTTTTCTTACATTATCAGCAGTTTATGTATTAAAAGCTTTAGCTTTTCTATGTATTTCATCATATTTGTTAAATTAACAAATATCCTTATTAAGAACACTTTTTTGGTTTTGGGTTGAAAATAGAGCTTAATTAATCTGTTCCTTTTTTTTTTTACAAATTGAAAGGAAAAGCTCAAATTTCTTATCGCCAAATATTTTCAAATCTTAGGCTATTTATATTGTTCATTGATTAGTAACATCTCTGAATTTGAAATTTTAATTTTGAACAGGTACAGGAAATGCTGCTACAAAGTACTATAATGCAGGGGGTTTGGGCGCTAAAACTTCAGTCCTGAACATCATTCGAGGTAAATACATTCTCTGAATTGTTAACTTTTTTTGAGTTTTTGTACTTAAGATAAGTTATACACTTTTAGTTTACAATAAGCAAAATTTAAAAAATCCTTTTTATAAAAACAAAGCTAAGGGAAAGAACTCACAGCTTTATAGCTTTATCTTTCAATAATTTAGAAGTTATTTCCTTTATTTGAAGTCAAACAAAATAATTAATTGTTTATACTATTTCTTTGTCAGGTGAACAACATAGGGCTTCAGTTTTTGGAGTCTACAGCAACAATAAATTATTTTCTATTTCACATCTGTTTGTGGCCTATGGAATGTGTGCAGATTGGATTAAAAGGGCAGAGGAATTGCGGTGGATGAAGAAATGGAGATACCTTTGTAAGTTTTTAGTGCATAAACTGATTTCGTGCAGCATTGCTTTTATTTCCAGTATATCCCAGCAAAGTTTCAGTGGTTAATGTAATTAAAGTTGCTGTCATATAGATATTTGTTCCTTGTTGGTTGGATTGAAGAAAATTTTGATTTTATTAGCAATGCACTATATAATACCATTATATAATATACATCTCTTCAAAAACTTGAGATATTGAAATGAAAAAAAATGAGCAAATATTTAGAACATATTTTCATTTCAAAATTGTGTGGCATCAATGGAAATGAAGAGAAAAGAAACTTAATAAAATAAATACAGATCCCTGGAATTTAAAATAAAAAATATATTTTATTTTTAAACTAAGCTGAAAATAGATACCACTCTTTCATTGAACAAAAAAATCTAGCTTTTAATACACACAGGCATTATATCATAAGTTCTCTTTTTTCAGATGTTTTTCTTGGACAATTTTTTACTGGAAAAAGATATTTCGATGCAGAAGTTCAATATCGCCAGTTTGTTGCAGGTTCTGGGTAATTGTAGCCTACTTTACTTTGTTATTTTAAGGAAAGGATATCTAGTACAAAAAAAGTAGATTTTTTTAAATAAGATAAGAAGATTTTTTAAAAAGATTTTTAGGATCCATTGAGGAAAAAAAAACAGTTTGGTATTTCCAATGGAAGTAATTCTCTAAAAAAAATTAATTTTATATTTCTTTACTATTAACTTTTTTTTAATAATAATGCTACATTTTCTTATATTGTATAAACTCCTTCCCTTAAATTTTTTAGCATATTATTAGTATTAGTATTTCACACATTTAAAAAAATCAAGGTAAAATTTCAAAATAAATTTGTTGTTTGTTTTTTTTTTGTTAAAATTTATTCTGTTTGTATTTGAAACCCCAAGGAAAAAAAAAATGTGATTACTTTATACCAGTTATATTATTAAATGTATTTTTCTAAATTATGTGCATAAAGTTAAATCAGTATATCAAATTTAGTTTAATTTTCACCTTTTTGCTTTGGCCACACTTCATTCAACATAGTGTCATCTATTATGTTTATGAATTTTCTTGAGTCCATGATTAAGAACAGAGATTTTATATCTTTGTATAGCGATATGTTAATACAATATAATGTCAACTGTTTTTGTTATTTTTGTTTTATTCTCAAGAGATGGTGTCTCATCAAGTCTCTCAGGTAACAGTTCATTGGTAGAATTAATATTTTTTAAAATGTAGAATTTTTTCATCCACTAGTCTCACATTTACACTATTTCTAATCTTTCCTCTAAATCAGACTGGATTAGCCTAGAACCAGCAGTTCAACATTGCTATTCAATCTATGCATTTCCATATGAGTTTGTGGACACAGAAAATAAAAAATATGTTGACCCATTTGGTCAATGTTGTCAGCTTGTCATAAGCTCTGGCTGTAGTCAGTTGTCTACAATAAAAAGTATGATCGCTGTCAGCAAGAGATCAGTAAGTTTCTTTTTAGATTTAATATTTAGTAATAAAGAATGAAAAGGCTTATAAATACAGTTTAACTGCCTTCATGAGACTTTTGACTAGCTGATAAAGCCTTGCTTGAATTTTATAAACCCAGTTACCGGTACTGTATTTTTCGTGAATATAACCCGCAGGCTCTACAAGTTTTCACCAATGAATGGCTGCAGTGCAGGGTATGCACATTTTTTTTACTCATAAACAGCATAACTAAAACTATGGACATCCCAGTGTGGATCTTTAGAACTCCTATAGTTTGCTGTGTATATTGGAAAACTTTATAATACATTTCATTCTAAACCTCAAGAAAACAAATAGTACCAATGATAGTACCTTATGTACTGATAGTTTATGGTCATGCTTTGCATATGTGGGGTACCGGTATATAAGAATGTGGTATGTATGTTTTAGTCTTTCCTTATTTTATAATTTGTGCAGGGTATATGAACAAAAATATTTTAGGCTTACTTCATCAAAGCTAAAACTGAAATTCTATATTTAGAAATATGTACTGAAGTTTACTTTTTTTTTTTCTGGAAATTTTAGTTTTAGTACCATAGATAATTTATGTTTCCTTTTTTTTTAATTTATATAACACCTATTCTAATGGTATTTTGGAGGTTAACTTTTATAGGATTGTTTTAGATTAAGTGTTGATATTTAAACATAAATATATAAAAAACATTTTTTTTTACCATTAAAGTGAATTATCCTGGGCATTTAAAAAAAAAATGTATTTGCCCTTACATACAGCAAGATTCTGATATCATATCACTTATAACATCATTCTGCTTATGGCAATATTCATGGCAGTCTGTTGAGTAAGTCTCCTATGGCCAAGGGAAGAAAAGTGTTGAGGCAATAGTAGATCCACGCCTTCAAAGTGTGTCTTTGTGTCATTACAATAGTCTCCTATTCCCTACATAAATGTAAAAGTTGAAAAAGGCTATCATATTGTTATGATATATGTTTATAATATTTTTGAGTATTGATCTCAATACCAAACTCAACAACCATTTTTCCCTTGTAAATAAATGCTTTAAATGTTTTCATAATGTTATTCCATTATTTGAAGAGCGTCTGAAAAGCCGAGCGGCTGTGTGAACTCGCATGAGCAAGAATAGTTGTGATTGGAGTTTAACAATATAAAACTTCTAAACATGAGGTGATAAAAATGTAAACATTTATATTTGAAATGACATTATTGAATGAAAGATAATATGAGGTTTTTCTAGTTTATTTAATAACATAAAAAAAGATACATCTTTAATGTAAGTAGTATTACCGTAAGTAGTATTACCATTATCACCTTTGTGCTTCTTTTTTTTACATGATCATTGTCATATTGTGTGATACAGAGCCCTGGAAATATGGAAGTCGTAAACAATGTAAAAGAGTTCAAAGTGAAGCTGCTAAGAGAGAATGCAACAAATCCTAGGACTGAAAGAGAGGCAAAAAACATAGAGTTGGAAAAATTCATCAACATTGATGGAGAACTTCTCAGCTTAGATTCCAAAGAATTTTGTGTCAGGTAACTAAACAATCTTTTTTGAACCAAATATTTTTAGTAAAAGAAAACTTTAAGCACTACTATTTATGATAATATATATTACACATATATTCTAAATCCTTTTAGCCTTATGTTCCGTATTATGGATTCAGACCTTAATTAACCCATTTTTTTAACCAATTGATTACGAGGCTGTTGCAATGCATCAGTATTAGACTCTTCTTATTTTCCAGGGAAAATGCAGACTGATATTTGTCTTGTATGGCCAATGGTTTGTGAATATGTTATTAAGCTTCCTCGTTCTTTTACCAAGCTTATATCAACTAACTCTGTCTGTTAGTCTGTCTGGTCTAAATCTTTTACACATTATTTTTCCTGTATCCCATATCTCTGATCAAATAGAAACTTTGCACAATTATTAATAGTTGATGATAATACATGAATCATAAAATATTAATCAATTAATTAATCAATTAGTTGTAAACGATGCTCTACCCCCTTCCTCCCCCCCAAACACACACCAGACAAGCACAGCTGGCGACCCATGACTATAATGATGCACAGTTCACTCAATATAGGCCAGGTTTTTTAAAAAGTTTTTGTCACATATAACTTTTTAGTTGAGGTTAGTAACCATTTACAGCTGGGTAAACCTAGAAAATTTAGTTAACCTTCTATATTACAAGTTTAATGTGGGCTTCTTGTACCCTTCTCTAATTTACACTCCCAGTCTTTCATCTTTTAACACAAAGAATTGTTTCATTCTATTCAACTATTTTGTGTTTGTTTTAAATGAACAGATTGCAAACATCTTTTGTACCAGTATTTGGTAAGGCACCAGATGCTTGATAAGAGATTGAGCTGCAGAGCATTTATTATTTAACATAGGAAATTGTTAACTCTCAAGATTACTTCAATATGACCTGAAAGGAAAGGAAACAAAAACAGTAAAAAAAAAAAATATTTCACTCTGTTTTTCATTTTCATTTACTTTAGATGCAATTTGTGGAAGTAGTTATTAACCCATTTCATCTCATAAGATTTCTACTTTTGATACAATAAGCAATTTATATGACTGTAAGTTCCAACTAAGAGCAATGTACTCAGAATGTTTGTATATATTTGTGACATGTTTTTTGTAAACATTTTAAGTCTTAATTCTCTTGTACCTGTATTGTTTTTATTTTTTTTTCCCTTAAGTTTTACAGTTTATTTTTGTCTGTACATTATTATACTATTTATACTGCATTATCTAATATATAAAGCAAAAAGTAAGGTGTATATATGTAACAAACAGCAAAGTAATAAAAAATTGTTTGACAAATCTTGATAAAACCTGGTATAAATGTTCCATAGATCATAGAGCAAACCATAGTGTATATTTAATGGTCCCCTCCACAACTGATGCCTCATTGAAAAAAAAAACAACTAAATTCATCTTGTACCTGTAATACCTGTTTTCACAGTATTTATATTTGATACTATGAATATGACGGCTAAAAAAAAAAGTGAAGGTGAAAATTCACCATGTTTGACAAATATCTAGATCTAAATTCAATCCAATAGATCAGTTATACCCATACTAAGGCCCGCATGCCATATCTGGCTAGTTATTTATATAAGTGTATATTATAGCCGAACATATGTAAGCCTACAAAAATTATTACATATTAATTTTATCCAAAAAAAAAATAAATTTGAAGAATGTTAGCTGGCCTTATTCAGTCATAGAACAACTAGTGTTCATCTCATAGAACACTTTTTCATGAGACTACGTGGAGCCCTATTTTTAAGAGACATTCCTGTCCACATGTATCCACATGCAGCACAGTTTAAGGTAGAATTTGCTTTGGCGGTAGAGAAGCCAGCCATTTTTCATTTGACTTGCTTTTCTTCTAGAGTTAAGGCAAATGCTTTTTTCTCTGTCCTTAGTTTTCTTGATCACAATCTCTCTCCGCATAATGCTGCCAACATCAATATCCACTGCTTTGAAGTCCCGTTTGATTAGATCCACATATCTGAGGTGCAGTGGGGTAGCTAAGGGGGGGAGGGAGAGGAGAGCTTTTGAAAATCCCCCTGGGCCCCCACTTAGAAAGGCCCCCAAACGGGTGTCCGAAATTTGTTTGTAAATACAAAAATTAATATATTTCATTGACAAATAGTGTCAATAGGTGTCTTGTTTTCAACATTTATGGATAAAATTTATAATAAAGACTAGATCTAGATCTATCAGTAGGCCTTCGTTGACTTTGTTGACATATTAAAAATATTTTTCCGACAGAGAAAAGTTAAAGTTAGTTTTACATTTTAAAATGCAAATCTTTAATAGAATTGTTGCCGACTTATTTTCCTTTCAAAAGAGATCAAACATGTGCTTGCTACAAAAACTAAGAATATAGGCCTACTCTCTTTGTGGCCACGACAGTGCGCGGGGCCCTGGGCGAGTGTCATGTGCGGGGCCTTGAGCCGTAAGGATAAACTATATATACCGTACCACATCACGCTTACCGGATAATCCGTCTCTAACGCTTAACAATAACAAGACAGTAGGCCTATGTCTGCCTTAACACTGTGGGCCTTCCTTATTTTTTGTTACAAAAAATAGAACATTGCATAGCCATTGTTGCCTTATATTGGCCGCGCTAAGTGCTAAATATACTGTATTGTAATTGTTCTGCATAAAGATAATTCTTTCAACTTAAAAAGTTTCAAAATTACTCCCATGACCATAGCCTATTGGGACAAAAACACAAAAAGCAACCAATCCAAATATTTTATTTCTTTTATTAACATCGACATGCAATCAAATTTTATTAGAAAAATGTGTGGTGATCATAGACTATATATTACATGGACTGCCAACTCTATGCACTAAGCCTATATTTTTCAATTAATAAGTTCCGTTCACCGAGGCGTGCTTAGTTATAAGGGTAGAGTACTTCCGGTAGATTTGTTTGCGATATAAATAAACCATTCCCGAAGATTTGTACCACCACTTTTACAACAAATCATGAATGGAAACTTAATTGTCATAGAAGATTATACAAAGGTAAGTGTGCACAAACCAATTTGTGACTTAGATCTAGAATTGTAAAGCTTTATAACTCATTTTCTTAGCCAATAAAGACTAATTAGACCAGCCTGTAATTCGTATATTTTCTTGTTTACGACATTGATTGAATTGGGATGCCAGTTTGGTTTTTTTTTTTTTTTATAAAATCACATTTGACATTTTACACATATCTCGTATGGTGTATGAACTTATGCTACAATAATTATATTTTTGGTGAGCTAAAAGGTGGTCAATGTAACAGAGATGACCTATGGAAATACTTTTAAGACCAGTTTAAGCGCCAACTTGCCTTAGTTGATTTAGAAGACAGCACATACTTCAATAGAAAGTGATTTTTTTCATCCCATTAAGAAGATTAGACAATTATATTTTTTTTACAATGTAGGCTCTATTTTCTAAAAGTGAGTTAATAAAAGATTTACTGAAAGTGTTCATGCATTTTTGAGAGTGTCACTTATTAGCTTAGTAAAGCCTATAATGGTTAATATAAGTTAAGTCTGAGAGTGAGTCAGTCTAAATAAAAATAACAATAGTGAGTCAATAAGCCTACACTCTAAAATCTTTACCGACTTTTGTTTAGATCTGCTCCTATTTTTTTAAAACTTTAT
Source organism: Biomphalaria straminea (assembly GCA_021533235.1). Taxonomy (NCBI): domain Eukaryota; kingdom Metazoa; phylum Mollusca; class Gastropoda; family Planorbidae; genus Biomphalaria; species Biomphalaria straminea. The sequence continues at coordinate 16,691,589 of JADKLZ010001483.1, forward strand.
AGGCGTAAGGTTACTTCAATAGAAAGTGATGGATTGTGCACATAAACATGTAGACTTTCACCCAGATGTAGTGACCTATGGCTATGGCTATAAACTTTATCTTCAAATACGATCGTACACACAATTCGAAATAAACTAGTTAGAACACTGTTTATGTAAATAACCCCTTTTTAAGTTGGTAAAATTAAATTTGTTTGTATAAAAATCTGGCATAATTTGTTTTTATAAAAATCTGGCTATGCCTCGAGTGCTATTAACAAAATTCTAACTAGATCTAATAATAAATCTGTTTTGAACATCAAGTTGCTAGTCTAGGTCTACCGTCTAGAGTCTAAATTCATCATAATTCATCATAATCATAATAGTCTGATAAACCCAGAGAATCGCGATCTAGTTTATTATAATAGAATCTAGCTCTAGTCAACTCTAAACTAAATCTAGCATAAATCTCAAGTCTAGATAATAGACTTAGAATTAGATTAGAACATTAGAAGTACACACAAGTCGTGACAAGTAGATGTAGAATTCCAGATATAATACTAATAATAGAATAAATTAATTCAGCTTCATCTTAGCCTCTGCCCTAAGTCAGGCTTTAAGTCTGAGTCTAGATCTAAGTAAAGTTGTTAGCTTGAAGTTGTTCATGATGATGACATGATCACGATGATGATTAATCGCCCATGCATCTTTCTCTACTTTCTGACTTGTTAACTTCGACTTAGCCTAGCCTCTTCATTTGTGAGTCATTATCATGAATGGAAATGCTTGGCTCTAAATAAAGTTAAATTAAAGATGTATTTCAATTCATCTTTACTAATGACCCAATTAACTCAATATCTAGTTCTACTTCTAGTTTAGAATCAATATCTCTAGACATTCTACATAGATATTTTATATAATAATATCAGACCTAGGCTAGGATTAGACTCAAATCTATGATCTAGCATTCTTCCTCCTTTTATTTCTACATCTAGAATCTGTGTCTATTATTATTATTATTATTATACAGAATTAATGTTTCTGATGAGCAATACTTCTGTCTACAGCCATTGTCAACTCATGTACTAGATTTTACTAAATATAATTGGTTACTACTCATATAATATATTGCCTAGATATAATTATAAACAGCTGTACTAGTTTGAACTATACATTCTAATTGGTTCTTTTTTTTTTTATTCTCAAACACTCCAGTAGGTACCAAATTGTGCTATTATTTACTGTAGATCAATATCTTAATTTTTAAGTACCAAAGAAGTACACAAAGGATGTTGAATGATACCCAAAGTGATGCTACCATTCAATGTGAGGATTTAAATATTTACCAGATTTTACCCAGATACTGCCACAACATCTTCTTATTGTTTTCAAAAAAGTTTGCACCCAGTGCCAGAAGCTGTATAAATACATTTAACAGTAAGTTTTTTATTAATTTTATAATTTATTTTTAAATGTTATGTAAGTCTATTTTAATCATAAGAATCCATGTGCTATTTTATTTAAAGCTAAATTTCTAGGTGAAATCAGGCAAATATTTACACAATTTTGTTGTTATGTTGTAAATAAAACATATTATATTCCCTCCATCCTGTGCAGGGACCAGGATATTTTAAAGTGATAATTGGCTCCTGCAGGCCAATACCACTCTTTTGTTGTCTAAATAAGGTGTTTTCATTTCAAATTATACTTTCTTGCATTAAAATTAAATATATAGTGCAACTTTTCTCAATTAGAAGTACAGATTAACCAGTTATCTTGGCGGAAAAAGATGTCATATAATGACTTTAGAAAATGCTTAAAGAAAGTCTTTACATAATTCTTTGAACTAAATCACTATAAAATTTTAGATATTTTTAAAATTTAATAAGCAATTGCTCTTTTATTTTTCGCAGATGTATATTTCAAGAACAAATGATGCTTTCTTATCCCTAAGAATTTATCAATAGGATGAATGCCACAAAACTCACTTGTTATGTCAGAAACTCCTTCCTACGATACTTCAAGTAAGTAAAAAGTTTCTCTTTCAGACCTTGTGGTCTATAGGGCAAATGATATAAAGATCATCTGTGTCATGTGGCCAGCACTTTCCACTTTAAATGTCAGATACCCATTATAGCTGGATGGACTAATACTCAAATTAAAAATCCCAGGATTCGAATCCCGGTCCCCAGTTTGGAAGCCAAGCTCTTTACCACTAAGCCAATGCGCCTCCTTCCAGTAAGTAGGGCAGCTTAAAATTTAATACTTTAATCTTCGTGCAAAAAGAATAAAAGCAGTCTTCAAATTCTCACTTTAAATTTGCAAATGTATGTTCATATTTTAATGTATGCATTAAAAAAATTTGTTTTAGACACTCAGTACAATATTCAACGACTCTTTTTATCATGAAGTTATTTTAAAATCTGTTCCCCTTTTCAAGCAACAGTAAAACATGTACAGTAAGATACAAATAACTTAAAACATCAAAAGCTTCTATTGCCCATCATCATCAACAGCAGAAATAGACGTACAACTACCACATTAAACAAGGACAATAATAGCAGGTGACTTTAATGCTCACACACCCTCCTTAGGCTAGGCTACCCATACTACAAGTGTAGCAAAGAAACAGAGGATGTAACAAATGCCTCTAACCTACAACTTCTGTGAAACAAAATCTCACCTACAACATTCCTCCATAGAGCACACAACACAAATAGCAGGCCTGACCTAACTTTTATCTCTACAGACATTACAGTCTCTTCTAAAAAACAGTTCTTGAAGACATAGGTAGTGACCACAGGTCTGTACTCCTCAATATTGGAACACCAGGTAGATACCAATGCAGATGGAACTATAAAAATGCTAAGTGGGCAGCTTTTTTCATGAGAAACAGACACAAGACTATCAAACATAATGGAGACAGATTTCAACTCCAACATCATACAAGCAGCAAAAAAACACATCCCTTGAGGTCAAGTTAGGAAATACAAACCTTTTTGGACACCAGAATTAGATAAAATAAAAAATGAAATGATCCAGGGACTAGAGGACCACAGGCCCAAAACTTTACCAACGATACATGGAAAACTGGAGACATACCACAGGAAAGGAGAAACGCAAACATAATGCCCATTTTAAAGAAAAATAAATCACCTGGAGACCCAAAAAGTTATAGACCAATATCTCTAACATTCAAGATTGACAAAATGGCAGAAAAAAAAAGATTAATACCGGTAACTGAATTTATTGGTGGCTAGAAAGTACTTGCTCATTCCACAATGCACAAGTTGGCTTCAGGAAAGCAAGTAAAACAGACGACCACCTCTTTCTTTTTATCCAGGACACAGTAGAAGGTCGAAGGTGCCATCTCTAGTAAAAATAAAGTTTGGAAGAAGGACTACCTCAAGGTTCAGCCCGATGCTGTACTCTCTTTCTAATCTTCATGAACGACCTCCTGGACCTGATTTCAGTCAATAAGGCAAGTTATGCAGACAACCTTTTAAGTTGGACTACAGAGAAATATCCAGTGCTGACTAGATCCAAACTAAATAGAGCACTCACAACTATCTCTATGTATTCAAAATTATGAAAAATGGAAATAAACAAAGAAAAGCCACTTCATTCAATCTTTAGCATCTTTAGCCACAGCAACAAAAAAGCTAAAAGAAACTACATCCTAAAAATAGACTCACAACCAATAAATAAATAAGAAATCCAACTTATCTTGGTGTAAAATTAGACCAAAGACTGTCTCTAAAACACTTTATGTCAGAATTTAAAGAAAAAGCATCACAAAAATTAAACATAATAAAACACCTATCATGAACATCCTGGGGAGCAGAAAAGTAAACCTTAAGACAGTTTTACACTGGACACATCAGATCTGTAATGGATAACTGTCTTTCCATACAAGTAGCTGCCAACAAAACCAAGCCTTATGTGGAGGTACCCATTAGAACTATTCCCACAGCAGCCTGTAAAAAAGACTCCATATTGAACCTGTTAAGGCGCAACAGAGCAGCATTAGTAGCTATTGAGAGATACAGAAGGTTAGAAGACGATCATACTAATAAACTACTAACACAGAGTAATTGGAAAAACAACCAAAATAAGCAAAGAAATCTGATCCAACTTACTGATGAGCTAGCCCTAAAACACCACCTACCCAAAAACAGAGAAAAAATTACCAGATTTTGAAACATAAGCCCAGACTAAACTACAAACAACCAACCATTAAAACACATTTACTAAATAACACCTTAACAAAAAAATGAAATCCATTGGATCTCAAAGTAGGCAAGATTGAAACAATTGAAAGCTATCCAAAAACAGATATTTATATATATACAGACAGATCAGCTTTTAAAGCCACCATCATTTTAATATAATACTTCTAATATACTTTACTATACTGCTAATATACTTTTTAAAGAACTGTTTTGTTAGATGTTTTCAGCATAGATTTTATCCATAAAGGATTTGAACATATGGAATTTTGGTACTATATGAAACTAAGATTGAATTTGTGACTTGTTATGAATTTAATGTATGTTGTTTTTATTCCTTCAACAGTGCTAGAATATGTCCAGTGCCTGTGATCCTCTGAGTTGAAGGAGAATGTGCTCCATAATACCTACCAGTACCTCGCTGATAGCTGGAAGTTCATGACTATTTTGTTGTGCTTGATTTGATGAAGACTTGAGCATTATTTCTATAATTTGAAAAAATCTATTTAGGATTGTTTATAATAATAAAAAATTGAAGATAATAATGTTCTTACTAATGTTTATATTTTGGCAAAGTTAGTTGAAAATAATTTTAAAAATTTTGTGTTTATTTAATAAATAGTTATCCAACTTGCAAAAATTGTATACCGGGTACTCAATTATTAAACATTTTGTTTTTGTTTTTTAAACTATAAATAAGCTAAATCAAGTTAACTAGCACATTAAAAAGATTTTTAAAAAGCAATGCTGTATGCTTTAACTAAAATGAGACTTAAAGCTTCTTGACTTATTAAAATAGAAAGCACAACATTACTTCAACATTCACTTGTCAATAAATGATAGCATTTTTCAATTTTTAATTACATGTTCAGACTATTCAATTTTATTATTTAAATTATAGCAACTTTCTCTTTCAGTCAAGCTTAAGATACATTCCTGTAAAAAGTCTAAAATAATAAGTTCATGTCATAGTAGTATTGTTCAGACACTTAAAAGTTTAATCATCTATACTTCAAAATAAAAATATTTGTATGGTTTTCATTTGTTTGCAAATCTAATATGTATTAATATAATTATCATTTTTAAATGACACATTAAATACTGAAAATGATCATTTCATTTTCTGATCTATTATCATTTTATGCATAGGATTAAGTACCATGTAACGTATTTAAGGTGATTTTTTTACCTATTATTTTACTATGACAATTAAAAGTGATACATTTGTTTTTAAAAATTACAATACACAATGTTATTGGAGAAAGTAAAAAAAGCTCACTTAAATTTGAAAGTTAGTGACAATCAAATCAGGTTTTTGGAAGTTTTTGGAAGCTTAGTTTAAAAAAACAAAAAAAGAAACTTGCATTATTAAAAATTTTTGTTGTAAATAAAATTTATCTTGAGTGACTTGAATAGAAAGTAATAGAAATATCAAATTCACTTAGCAATATTCTCACACTAAGCACAAGTGGTTTTTACTAGTGAAAAATGTCTGTCCAAATAAGTATTGAAACTACTGTCAGTTCTTCCTCTAAGACTTAAAGGTATTATCTATCAAGAGCAGGGTAAAACAAGGATGGGTTTTGGCCATCAACACTATTAGAAATTGTTTCGTCTGTACTCTCATTGCGCCTTTAAAAACCAGGAAGATGCAGTAGATGTCCACAGTAGATCGGATGAAAGGCTTCTTAAACTGGCTTGACCGAAACGAGGAAACGACATATCCTGATTAAGGAACTGATGTTTGACGACGATGCGGCGCTCACTACCGGCTAGTCGACAGCTGCATGTCAATAGTTTAGTCTTACAATAACTCTAGCCAAGACCGAAAAAACGGCATAAAAAGTCCAAATCATCACACTCCATTTGAGTGAGGGTTTGATAGGCTCAAATCCTCCTGCAAAAGCCCTAGACAGAAACCCTGATGTATTGCTCATTACATACAATTCACCTTACAGGTCGATAACTTTTGGTTTCCCTGACCTATTGAGATGGAGATCAGCAAGACTGAGGCCAGTCAAACAGGATATGAGGCAATGTGAATCGAAAATTGGCCATATCTGTGACAAATATGAGGCAACAGGACAGTGGCCTGTCCTGCAATGTGTTAGAGCTTAAATTGTCTTAAAACGTCATAGAATGTAGGCTACTGACATGTGTGATTCTGATTCATCCTTTTTCTATTTTATTATTTAAAAGCCGCATATAACCAAAGTGCTGTTTTCTATGTCAGATAAGGCAAGTTAGCGCCAAAACTGGTCTTTAGAGCATTTCCATTGTCACCTCTGTTAAGCTCACCAAAAAAATACTTCTTTTGGCATACGACCATACGTTCATTCACCATACTAGATATGTGTAAATTGTCAAATGTGATTTTGAAAAAGTAATCCAAACTGGCATCATGAATAAATCAATGTCGTAATCAAGAAAATACACGAAAATACAGGCTAGTCTAGTTAGTCTTTATTGGCTAAGAAAATAACTTATAAAGCTTTACAGTTACAGATCTATGTCACAAATTGATTTGTGCACACTTTCATCTGTAACATCTTATATAACAATTAAGTTTCCATTCATGATTTGCTGTAAAAGTGGTGATACAAATCTTCGGGAATGTTTTTTTTAAATTGTAAACAAATCTACCGGAAGTACTCTACCCTTATAACTAAGGACGCCTCGGTGAACGGAACTTATGCTTAGTTACCTTAGTGTTGGCAGTCCATGTAATATATAGTCTATGGTGGTGATCAAGTTTGTGACAATAAAATCTCCTATCGCGCCCCCCCCCCCCTCAAACGCGGGGCGTTTCTAGGTTCTATAGACGTCGGTCATAACTGTCTGTTTCGTTTGTTCTAACACTTTACTGTTCGTTGCCTTCGTCGGTATCATAGTACCCAGAGATCGAAACTCTTGTTCAAAAAGCGTTGATTTCTTCTGTATCTTTTCCCATCGTTTGTTTATGATGTAAGATCTGTGTGAGGAATGGGTTTTTTTTTTTAAACTGCTTTCTGCCAGTATTACTGGGTTGATGATGAAAACTGCTCGTACATCAATGACATCATTGAACAAGCGATTTGACATTTATTTCATCATACAAACAGGAAAAATGTAGCACAGTTTGTCATAAGCATGTCATCATCCACACGTGTCTTGGTTCAAGAAGAAACCCAAAGGTATCCATTTTTTGTCCAGCCTTTGTCATCTGTCCTTCATCCCCAAATGAAATCTGTCCAGCACTTCTGTCGCAAAACTTTTGAATTGAAATTCTATTGACAGTCCTACATTAGAACTCAACTTCCCATAAAGTCTTTTCTTTCTTCTGGTTGTTTTGATTACAGTGAATCCATAGTGTTCATTACCTTCTTTTGCTTTTTCGTTGGAACTGGGTGATCAGCTTCGTCCGTTTCTCATCATTTTGCAGAAAGCATGAATGGGTTTCAATTTATTTATTGTTTATTTTTTGTGCGAAAGCAAAAGGATTCACGGTATACAGAAGTGTGAAGGATCCATATCTTGCTATGCTCGAGTATAGAAATACTCCGATAAGCATCACAACTGCTGATGAGTAGAAGACTCAGGGACATTATTCCAACTGATCCCAAACTATTGAAACCATCGATAACTGAAAATGCAGAGACATTACTCAACGAATGACAGATAAAAAGCAAAGTGAAATATGATGCAAAAGCAAGACTGCCTAAAGATTACTCTGTCTGAGAGAAAGTGAGAGTTCGTCTAGGACAAAAATGGCAGAAAGTAGTTGTCAAAAAAACATTTCTCACCCAGATCGTAAATCATAAACAAACGCTGGGAAAAGACACAGAAGAAATCAACGCTTTTTTGAACAAAAGTTTCGATTAAGATATCTCTGGGTACTATGACATCGATGAAGGCAACATGCAGTAAACTGTTAGAACAACCGAAACAGACAGTTATAGATCAACGTCTAGAGAATCTGTTGTGCCAGTCAAGACAAATAGATGTGGTCGAATTGTTAAAGTTCCTACTAGATTCAGTGTTAAGAACTTTAAAAGGAAGGATGTGATAATAACTTCAAAAGGAAGGATCTCTGGGGTTAATTTGGAAAAAAAATGTGACAATTGTTGGATCTATCTCAGCAGAATGAAAAGCTACCAGGTTTAGAGAGTGATTATCACAGTTCAGAAATATTGCTTTTGGATTTATGCCTCACAGACGTATCCGTAGGCCAAACAGACGGCCACTCATTGTGGCTGCGTTATCATAGGTTTAACCAATGCGTCACTCTGTTTTGTAGCCCCACCCTGGTAAACCCGAAAAATGGACAATGCTAACATAATTAAGAATAAATATTGGATCTCTTGTACTGGAATTCGTTGTATATCATACAGTTTTATAATCAGTAGCGGCCTTAGGGGGTGGCAAGTGCGGCAGCCGCCCCCGGACCAGCGCTTGAGGGGGGGCCCCGCGATGGGAGATTTTAATGTCACAGACTTGATCACCACACATTTTCCTAATAAAATCCCATTGGATGTCGATGTTAATATACGAAATAAAATATTCGGATTGGTTGCTTCCGCCTGTGTTTTTCCCCCAATAGGCTATGGCCATGGGAGTAATTTTTAAACGTTTTTAATTTGAAAGAGTGTTCTTTATGCAGAACAATTACAATATAGTGTATATAGCACTTAACGCGGCCAATAGTAAGCCAACAATGGCTACGCAATGTTCTATGTTTTGTAACAAAAAATAAGGAAGGCCTATTGCGTTAAGACGGACATACTGTCTTGTTATTGTTACAGCGTGAGATAGATTATCCGGTTAGCGTGATGTGGTACGGTATAAATAGTTTATCCTTACAGCTCAGGGCCCCGCTCATGACACTCGCCCAGGGCCCCGCGCACTGCTAAGGACGCCCCTTTTTGTGGCAACAAAGAGAGTAATATTCTTAGTTTTTGCTGTAGGCCTACATGTTTGATCTCTTTTGAAAGGAAATTAAATCGGCAACAAATCTATTAAAGATTAGCATTTTGAAATGTAAAACTAACTTTAACTTTTCTCTTTCGGAAAACTTTTTTAAAAATGTAAAAAAAGTCAACGAACTGATAGACCTAGATCTAGATTTAGTATTTGTTATAAATTTAATAAATACATGTTGACGAAAAAGACCTCTGTTGACACTATTTGCCAATCGAATATATTAATTTATGTATTTACAAACAAATTTCGGACACCCGTTTGGGGGCCCGGGGGGATTTTCAAAAGCTCTCCCCCCCCCCTTAGTTACGCCACTGAGCAAACCTAGTTTGCTTTTTTTTTTTTTTTGGTCAAGGTTGTAGATGGTAGTAAAGTTTAAATAACGTTAGCATAAGGTTCTTTTTTTTTTTTTTTAAATATATTATTTTGGTATTCATTCAGCTTGCACATTAATCGAAATTGAAACTTGGTGGTCACTGTTCTCGAAAATGGTTTCAAAGATGACCTTACAAGTTTGAAAGTTGATGTAGGCCTATATCTGGATAACTAGCTGTTTTGCCACACTGGAAAAATTATAGTTTGACCGTTATAAATTTTATAATATAACAAAAATTAATTTAAATGTCGCTAGAGAACGTGAAAATATTTATCTTGAACAGACTTTAGTCTTCGGGTATTTCTGCATGTAGACCCTTAATCATTAAAGTTCTCGCATAGGCCTACATAATAATGAGTTTTACTTGATATTTAATGTAGGCTAGTGTTTTTTATACCCCCCGCCCCACCTCTCCTTCCCTACAGCCCCATTTCCTCGGTAATGCATCTGACTATAAAATCAAAAATTGTCACCTCGCTATAGTCCCATGTCTGAATCTTCCATAAAGAAAATGAACTGATCAAGAAAGACCACTTGTAACACCCACATTATGCTGATGCACTCTTGCTACTGGTAGAAACAAAGAGTAAAGAGATACGCGAATCGTATCTGAAATAAGATACACTCATAGACATACATAAATATAGACTGGCCGATAAGAGAGTTTTACGAAATGAAAATTTTTGAATTGCAATTGTGTGTACTTTATTTTATGTCTATAAATTTTGTTTCATCTCTAAGACTGAAGATCATGCAATTTTCATAGACATATTTATGTCTATGGCAATTTTTAAATGTTTAATAATTCAGAAATCCGAATTAAACAGATATACATGTTTTCAAGTTACTTCCCTTTTCCAGTCTACATTTATTTACACTGTATTATAAATCCTAAGGCAAGCACTCTACAAAACTAATGAAAATTAGATGATCTATTTATTTACAGTTACGAAACACACAGACATAGACTTAAGTTATCAATAGACAAAAGAGTCTAAGCTCTTCCAGTCCTTTCCTACCCAATAATTAATACCGACACCGTGGCGACACTTGCCAATGTCACTCCAAGCAGGGCCGGCCTTAGCTAACTGGAGACCCTAGACGAGGTGAATTTGGTGCTCCAAATAGAAACACACAAAAATTAGATCGAAAAAAAAACGCAATGAATTAAAAACCTTTCAGTAACTATATCTAAATAGACAAATAAGTTACATTCATCTAGCGCCTGTAGCACGAATGTTCTTCATGTACGGTTCATGATCACCACACTACTATCACTAGAAATAACGTTTTGACATTTCACCTAAAGAAAGAAATATTGGTCTTCTAGCATGTAGTCTAACAAGTAGATCTAAACATTCATAAATCAACATTGAAAAAGAGAAGAGACTTATAACTGGGCTATTAGTCATAGAGATTTTATAGGCTACTGTTCGAGGTCCTTACAAATCGGAGGCTCTAGGCCTAGTTTGCCTATACCTAAGACCGGCATTGCTTTCAAGTCCTTAATCCAGTTCACTGGTAGCACGAAGGAAGGCCATCAATTAATGCTGTTACTTACATTTCCTCGCTAGATTTTAATTTAAAAAAAAACTTTAAAAAAAACACAACAACGTAAAAAACCCAATGTTGAACGAAAGCTGAAAAACAAAGACGTTCTAGCAGAAACAGATTGGAGCATATAGTGTTATCTTATCTTATACAATACAGACGTTACTTCACAAGCGATGTGTCGTCAAGTATTTCGTTGAGGCTGGGTATTTGTAGGACCTCAATGAAAATGTGTAGTTCCATTTTCAAGTGTTATACATTA
>JADKLZ010001483.1:16709923-16732996 GCA_021533235.1 Biomphalaria straminea
AGGTAGTCTTGCTTTTGCATCGTATTTTACTTTGCTTTTCATCTGTCTTTCGTTGAGTAATTTCTCTGCTTTTTCAGCTATCAATGGTTCAAATAGTTTGGGATCAGTTGGAATTATGTCCCTGAGTCTTCTACTCATCAGCAGTTGTGATGGTGAATACGGCAGTCCACTTATTGGAGTATTTCTATACTCGAGCATAGCGAGATATGGATCTTTCCCACTTTTGTATGCTTTGTTGAATATCTGCTTTACGATACCAACATACACCTCACTTTGACCATTTGATTGAGGGTACCTGGGACTTGATGTAGTTATCTTGAAATTCCATTCAGAAGCAAACTCTCTATATTGATAACTGTTGAATGGCATATTGTCGCTCACTATTTCTTCTGGCATGCCATGTCTAGCAAAAATTCCTTTCAGTGCCCTGATAACACATTCTGCTGTTTTGTTCTCCAGTCGTTTTATTTCAGGGTATTTTGAGAAATAGTCCACAACTAGCAAATAATCATTGTTTCGCCATTCAAACAAATCTGTCGCAACCTTTTTCCATGGTCTGTCTGGTACAGCATGAGGTAGCAATTTTTCCTTCACATTGTTTCTTTTAAACGTTGCACAGGTTGAACATTTCATTATGGTTGAAAAAATATCTTTAGACAGTCCTGGCCAAAACACACTCTGTCTTGCCTTCGACCTGGTTTTCTCAAGACCAAAATGACCTGTTTGCAACTTGTCGAGAATTTCATTTCTCATGCTTGAAGGAATTATGATTCTGTTCTCGTAAAACAATATTCCATTTTCTTCGTGAATACTGTCTTTAAATGACCAGTACACCTTTACTGTTTCATGCACTTGAGCTTTCAACTTTGGCCAACCTTCTCTGACATAATTAATTAATATTTTCAATTTAGCATCAGTTTCAGTTTTCCTTCTAATTTCAATAATCTTCTGATCACTTCCCGGAAACTGTGCTGTTGCGCTATGAATTCTCATAACCATGTCATCATCTGAATTTGATTGTTCTTGACCACTGATGTACGCACGTGATAACGTATCAGCTATTTGCATCTTTGAACCTGGAGTGTAAGTTACTGTTAGTTGATATCTCAATAGTCTTAACATCATCAACTGAAGTCTTGGTGAAATCTTGTGTAAAGGCTTCATCACAATAGTTTGCGAAGGTTTGTGATCTGATTGTACAGTCACAGTTCGTCCAAAAATATAGTGGTGAAAATGTTCAGCAGCAAACACTATAGCTAACATTTCCTTTTCTATCTGTGCATACCTGCACTCTGTTTCTGTCAATGATCTTGACGTATACGCAACTGGTTTGTCTTCTTGCATTAAACATGCTCCCAACCCTTTAGAAGAAGCGTCACACTGAATAGTAACTGGTTTTTCAGGGTTAAACAGCTGCAGAACCGGAGCTTCACTAAGAGTTTTCTTTATTAGCTGGAAAGCATTTTCTTGCTCTGCATTCCACTGCCACAATACATCTTTCTTTAGCAATTCACGCAACGGACTTGTAATTGTTGACATGTTTGGAATGAAACTTGACAGAAAGTTCAGCATCCCTATCAGTCTTTGAATTCCTGTGCGATCTGTTGGTGCTGGCATCTCCATTATTGCTTTGATTTTAGCAGGATCTTGACGAATACCATCTGCTCCAATTTGTCTTCCGAGATAATTAACACCAGAAAGTTTATATTGTATCTTGTTCTTGTTGAACTTTACATTGTTCTTTCTAGCTCTCTCCAGAACATTTTCAAAAATTTGATCATGTTCTTTTTCATCTTTTGCTGCAATCAGCATGTCATCTGACATGATATGTACACCTGGGATGTCTCCGAATACTTGATAAGCACGTTTCTGTAGTACTTCACTTGCTGAGGATATACCAAAAGGCATTCTCAAAAATCTGTATCTTCCAAACGAAGTATTGAATGTACATAAATAAGAGCTTGCCTCATCTAACTCAACTTGCCAATATGCATCCTTTTGATCAAGTATACTAAACACTTTTGCTGCTCCCAGTGAACTATTGATTTGATCAAATGTTGGTATAGTGAAATGTTCTCTCATTATATATTTGTTTATTTCTCGGGGATCTAAACACAACCTCAAAGAATTATCTTTCTTCTTTGCTATAACCAAGTTATGAACCCATTCTGTTGGTTCATCAACTTCTGTGATCACTCCATCTTGTTGCATTTGTGTGAGTTTCTTTTTCAATTCTTCATACAGTGATGGTGCAACTCTGCGCGCACATTGAATAACTGGTTTTGCATCAGCCAAGGTGTAATGTGATACTTCATTTTGTATGTACCGAGTCCTTCGAATACTTGCTTATATTTTTTCATCAACACTTGTGGAACTTCATTCTGTTGCTTGACATCATGTACCTCAACATTTCTCTTTGCTTCAATTAGTTTTAAAGCAATAGATGTCTTCAGTCCTAGTATAGGATTTATACTTTTCTTGATCACGTACAGATCATCTTTAACTTCTACATCGCCGACTTTAAATGTGACTGATGCAACTCCCTTCAGTTCTAATGCTTCATCCCCTAATGCTCGTAGGGTAGTATTTGACTGTTTTAACTGACTTTCAGTTTCTAAAGTGTTCCACGTTGACTCTGATACCACATTAGCTTGTGCTCCTGTGTCAATCTTCATTTTGACTATCTTTCCCATAATATTGACATCAACCATCCAAACTCTGACATTGTTGTCAGTGCCAATTGCCTCAAACCATAACTCATTTATTTGGCTTGCTTGACTTTCATCTTCCAGTAAATCAACAGCCTTGGAATATTTCGAACGACATTTTGCAGCGAAATGATTTTTCTTTTTACATTTTCGACATGTCTGTCCGAATGCTGGGCAATTGTGTTTTCCATGCGATCTACCACAAGATCTGCAATCTTTTATGGTACTTGTTCCATGGTTCCTTGCCATACTCTCGTGTGAGTTTTTAACTGGCATTCTGTCTTCTGTCCTCTTTACTTTACTAGCAGCATCTATTTTTAGTCCTTTCATATCCACTTTCATATCCATCATTTGGTTCTGTGTATGCTCGTCAGCACGAATGATGCTTGCTGCTTTCTCTAAAGTTAAGTCTACGTCTCTCAGAAGTCTCTCTCTCACTCGATCCGACTGTATGCCACATACTAATCGATCTCTTATGAGTTCCTCACGAAGGTTGTCAAACTTACATTCTTTGGCCAAATTCTTCAGATCAGTGTAATACTGTTCAAAAGTTTCACCGTCCTTCTGACTTCTTGTGAAGAATTTAAATCTGTCATAAACAGTGTTAGACTTAGGCATAAAATGATTCTGAAACCTTTCAATGAGTTTGTCTACAGTCTCATCTTCACATACTTGAAAAGTATTGTAGATGTCTCGAGCGGGTTCACCGATCAGGTGTAGCAGTAAAGCTTTCTTCACTGGTTCAGGCTTCGTATCCTTTTCAGTGGCGACCATAAATAGTTCAAAACTTTGTCTCCATTTTTTCCATCTTTCAGATAGATTGCCGTCTAGTGACAACGGTTTCGGAGGATCGAATAATTCCATTATTCGTAGAGCGTATAGATTCTAGATTCTATGTCTAGATGTCTAGATCTAAAACAATTCAATAACATTGAATATGAACTAGTCTAGTGATATGATACCACGGCCACTTGGTACAAATACAGTGTACTTAAAAGCAATTTAGAAACGAATACCTTCCAGATCTGTCACAAGACCTGACACCAGATCACAAGATCTGACCCTTCTGACACCATGTTCTGTTGTCACAGATTAATAAACTACTGTAGACTTTACAATTTAACAATAAATAATATAACGAGACTGTCTTCAGCAGTAGACATAGAAAAACTATTTTATTTCCTCTCTATCTTTTACGTTCACTCAAAACATAAACAATAAACAATGACGTAATATATTTTATATTAGCACACTAGGGTTATGTCTTAATACTAAGTCTTAAACAGCGCTAGACAGAGTCTGTAGAGACTTTTGGGAATTTCTGCTAATACTAGTAATACTTAGACTTAGTTATAGTAGTATTGACTAGTCTCTTACACCTAATAGTAATAGACATAAATAGATCTATCTAAATCTAGACTAGATTAGTTACTTTAGTACAGTATTTGAGTAGTTGTTAGAGGTAAGTAGTAAACAGGATGCTGTTGGAGTGACTTAGTTGAGTTTAAGTAACTAATTAGCTTTACAAATAACTGACAATAATTGTTTTATTGATGAAGGAACATCTATAAGAAGATAAATTTATACTATGAAATAACTATATATATATTTATCTAAATTCTATTTAATTATTTCATTATCAAGCTTTTACGATGTCACTTATTTTTTTTTATGTTATTAACATGACTTCATTTCTATAAGTTGTTTTTATCCATAGGATTTTGAAGCTAATGATCCCCAACTTAGTGGTTCCCAGTGTTTGAAAAATGCAGTTGGTCTTGCAGTTGATGCAACCTCTGCTGTCTTGTCCCAGACTTTGTATCAAATAATAGATGCTGAACAAGAGTATCTGCAAGTATCTGTACTTTTCTCATTTATCCTTTTAATTAAATGATTGTTTATAACTTGTTTCATTGTCCTATATATACATCTAAATTTGATATGTGGGCTTATTCATTTGAATTAGGTAAATAAAAAAGGTTTATTTTACTTTGAAGACAATGTTTTATAAAGTAGAATTGATCAATGGCAATGGTTAAAAAAAGGTGTTAAGTGGCTAATAGGAAGTTTGTCACCTAAATGTCCCCTAAAAGAATCTAGCATCCATTCAGGAATTTCCTCAATTACCCTAATCTTCACGAATGCTCTACCAGTTGGACTGCAATATCCTGTTACTAAGGTTGAAGTCATTTCAATTCTAAAATTACATTGTTAGCTATAATTCTAAGTAATCATTATATCAGGTACACAATTTCTCTGGCATATACTAGAGCTAAAAAATCTACTTACAAGAAAGGAAATAATCAAATCTTTTACCATTCTAAAAGAACTTCTTAACCAACCATTTCAATGCTACTAGCAGTGCAAAACAAATCTCTCAACTTTTTGTGTTTTGTCAGTAAGGTGTACTCAATCTTGTGCAGTGAAAGCTTTTTTTTTCTTTGGACTTTTATTTAATTTTTTTTTAAATTCATATTTATCATTTTGTTGTATTTAACATATTTTTATGAACATTATTTATGACAGCTAGTCAGTGTATTGGTCACACTTTTAGAATACCAGATTCAAGTGTTAGGTCATGAAGTAGAAGAGCAAAAAATGTCTGATCTCATTGTAGAGGCCCGAAGTGAAATGAATCAAGCCCGTGAAAGGAAACAGGTAATGTAGTCTAATTATTGTATGTTGTGTTATCCTTGAATGTATTTATTCTTAGATGCAATGATAGATTTTAGCATATTTTTTGTTCTCGTATAAACAAAGCAAAACTTCAAATTGAGGAAAGGAATTGCTATTGTTGATTTTAAATTATAAATAAATGTAGATTACAATTGATGTTAAAAGGTACATGGAATTGTTTTTGTATTGATTACAGGAACTTGACATACTGTTTTCATCTGTAGAGAAATTGGCTGAGGCCACAAGTGAAGTAGCTTTTGCTGCAGGTAAACATATGTCAGATCACATGAGGCTGTCTAGCCTTTGTCCTTTACAACTGAAATACATACAAACTCTTGCCTAATACAGTCTTGAAACAAAATTCTCTTTTAAAAAATTTATTATATGGTGCTTGAGGAACTTTGGACTGAATGATCTAAAAGATATGTAAGACTATTATGACAAAAACATAGAGCAAGTTTAAACTAATGCTATTTTTCCTTGTTACCCTCTTGCAGTTTACATCCAAGGTGATGTAGGCTCACTTATTTTAATGATCTAATGTGCCTCAGCACTCAAGGATTTCATTCTGTACTCAACGTCACATTTATTTGTCCATTTTGTTGTGCTTGATTTGTTCTTCTAAATTGAACAGCTGTTTTCTCCTGACTGATTTCCCAGGAGCAGATTACGCCTCTGTAAGTTCCAGTGAAAGACTCCACAGTGCCTTGATTGAGAAAAAGCGTCTACAACAGCAGTCTGAGGCAGCTGAACACAAACTGCATTTAATGCAAGTTACTGTCATTGAAAAAACAATGAAGCACCAGGAAAGTTTAAAACGTAAAAAGAAAGCCAATCAAACAGCAGTATCAGATCTTAACCAGCTGAACCAGATAAATGAAACATAATATAATTTCAGTATGTTTTTCTGTTTAAATAAACTACAAAACAATTTAACTTTTTTTGTATTCTCTATTTTTATTGATATTTTTAGTAACATTCAAATTCTCAAGCAATGAAATGCCTTTATGCAATAAGCCAACAATAATTGGCAACAGTGCTACTAATGCCCATTATAAGCCAAGTTCTTATAGCTCGCTATTTAAAAAGAATGCTACAAATATTTTTCCTAAGATATGCATATTTAAAAAAAAACAATAATAAACAAAAACATTTAAAATGAAAAAAAAAGATACTTTTAGTATCTAAAAATATTTTCTAAAAGTTAGTTTTAACAAAGTTGAAGACTCTTATTTTAGTTGGCTAGCTTTAAAGCTATAATGTTTTGTTTGGTGAAATGCACAAATCGGAAGACAAATTTCTTTATAGACAATAAATATTATTATATTGTCAGAGGCTACTATCAAGAGAATCATTTTTTTTTACTTCTATAAAAAATTCTATTTGGATTTTTAAACTATCTATATTTTGCCATTGGCTAGTATCTATCTATATATATAATCCTCAAAGTAAAAGGTCAAACAACAACAAGTAATTGGGAAGATCCCATGGCGCACCACGGTGTGAATGGACCCAATCCGCACTATTTTCATTTACAAAATAGCATAGACATAAATAAATATAGACTGGAAAAAGGAAGTAACTTCATGTAACTTGAAAACACATGTACACATATCTACTATTGAATTATGATTTCTAAATTATGAAAAAAATAAAAATTGCATGATCCTCAGTCTTAGTGATTAAACACAATTTATAGACATAAAATAAAGTACACACAATTGTAATGCACAAATTTTTGTTTCATAAAACTCTCTTATGAATTTGTGTAGCGAATGGAAGGGAGGTTAAAAAAGTGGAAGCCGAAGAGATTATATTGTGTCGTAAGACTCTTGAAACTAGAACGACAATACACAGATAGATACTACTCTCAGGTTTGACTTTAGCGCGGAAAATCTGTTATATCATGTTATAAAATGGTTCAATTTAATAATTTATACACCTAAAAATTAGCACGGGTCCAAAGAAAGTTCGGGACCCACTGTGGTCGCATATGTTGTAGTATTTTTTATTCATGAATTCACTTATAACAAGTAAATGGGAAGATCCCATGGCGCAGCATGGTGTGAATGGAAATGGTGTATCCAAATCAGCACTATTTTCATTCACAAAATAGCATAGACATAAATAAATATAGACTGGAAAAAGGAATTAACTTCATGTAACTTGATTTAATAATTTATACACCTTAAAAATTAGCACTGGTCCAAGGAAAGTGCGGGACCCACTGCGGTCGCATATGTTGTAGTGCCTAAGGCCTGCCCTGGAAAATAGCGGCGTATGCTATGCCGCCGGTCGACAAGTATATATATAATTTATCAGATATAGTCTCTGATAGAATCATAAAAACCATTAAAATAAAATTCCAACTCTACTCCAAGGCAAAATTTAAAAGAATGATTTAAATTTCAGACTTTTTTTTAAAAAGAAAACTCAAAATGTTTGAATAAAGCTTGCTATGTCTATATGGGTTTTTATAATGTTCATGTGTTGAGCAAAACATTTTGATTTTGATATGAGTAGTCTCCCTTAACAGCACAACAAATTCTGCTTCGTTATCTATAATAAACATCATAAATTACAATCAGCTTATATACAACTATTACACTAATAGTTTTAAACAATTATAGATAAAAATGTTATCTAGAGCATACTGTTGTGGGAATGGTGCCCTGCTTATTGAATGTTTATTAAATTGTCTTTATTTGTTCCTGCCATCTCTTTCATGTTCCCCATTCTCCAAAACATGAGCAGGCTTGTATGTGAGCACTCCTCTTGCATCCACATATTGTAACAGGGGATTGGGGTGGGTATTGTCCATGCTACCCAAGGATGTGTACCTTTGAAAAAGAAAAAAATAGAGTCCTAAAGTTTCTCACACTTTTGCTGTCTATGAAGCTGGGATTCACAAGGTAAAGATATTTCAAATTAATAAATTACTTAGAATAGAGTATTCAACAAATACATTTCAAAATGTAAATGATACAGATTTTTGGGGGGAATTCCTTAGAATATAGCTGGCATTCAGAATAAAATATTTAAAATCATCAGAAAATTATGATCAATATATTTTCATTAAGCTTTACTAGACCCTGTAATACCAACCTACACTGGATGAAAAGGGTACAGGTATTTGTTTAACCTGATGTTCTCTGGCCCTTGACAGCCAGGGTACTTACAAGACATTTCTATGATAGTGGGCAATGTTTTTAAAGAAAAATTAGTTGTGTGTGTGACAACTTGGACTAAGTCTATCCAGAGTTACTCAGCATGTTTAGGTCAAATACTGTACACACAGATCATGCTTATGATAAACATCTAATGCCACTTAACCTAGTTAAACATGAACATAAAAAGACAAAATAGGCAAAGATTATAAGAATCAATTTCTGGTGGCTCACTATGAAACCATATCTCTGGCAAACTTCTCAAGTTTAAAACAATCAAATTTGACATTTAAAATACAGTTTCTCTAGAAATAAAATATTTTAACAAATAATGTTGTTAGGAACTGCTTACCCTCGATCATACAAGCTACAATATGGAAGAGAAAGATCTCGCAGAAATTTCCATACATGCTTATAATGCCATTCTAATAGAGGATTGACTCTCATAAACTGTGGCCAATCAGGATCTGTCATTGAGAATTCTTCCAAGTGACCTGTCAGAAAAAATGTTTCCAAGTATTTTTAAGAAGTAAATTAAAGCAAAAAAAATTGTATACTTTTAACCTCTGGTGAGTTTTAAGACATTTATACTTATTAGATTTCATACACTCTCATTGTCAATAATTTTTTTCTAAATGGCATGTGTCTCTCACAAGCACTTGGCTTGATTGTATGGCTTAAGCTCCTTATGATAGGTCAAAGGATACAGTCAGATTTTATGATTTCAAATACTTATGCTTCGTGTTAAAGCTTCAGAAATCAACCTCAATGAAAAAAATGCAGTGCGACTATCAAACATGGTATTTCCTCGTATTCCCTCCTCTCGTGCAACTAAGTTGGTACAATTTTAATGTGTAGCATTCCTTATGATCACACTAACAAAGTCAAGAGAAAATTTGAGGCATAGACAACTCATGATCCCTTTATGTAAAGTCCAGAATGCTGCCTCGATATTTTATGAGCACATAAATTGCTTCAAAGGACAGAATGAGCCACATCAACAATTTTTATCTATGCCAGATAAACTATACACAAAATAAATGTATTTTAAATGGTATTTTTAGCACATAAAATTTTCTAATCTCTTTAAACTTACTAGCACATGGATCTGTTCTTCTTGTGCCCATTATGACAGCTTTTATGTTTGGATGTTTAAGAGCAAGTGTTGCTAGACATTCTTTAATTCTACCATCATAATGAATCATCATTAGATTGTACCTTAGGAAAGTGTAGATAAATGTAAAAGTTATACTAACCAAACGACTTTTGCAAATATGATTTTACTTTTAATTACATATATTTAATAACAAAAAAGACAAGAACTATGTCTAAAAAAGAATTATTTAAATTTCTAAAAATTATATTATCAATGATCATTCTAATTAAGATTAAAAGTAATATATTACTTTCTACTAAACTTAATTTTAAAAAAAATTGTTTTGCTAAATTTAAAGTAAAAAATGTAAGACAATGGTATGTTTTTTTTATTTCTTGAACAGCCCCTAAAAAGTGAAAAACTGAAACTAGTTTTATGTGGTCAGTCTGTCTGTCCATCCCATTTAGATCTCAGAAAAGATATTG
This sequence comes from Biomphalaria straminea, assembly GCA_021533235.1. Lineage (NCBI taxonomy): Eukaryota > Metazoa > Mollusca > Gastropoda > Planorbidae > Biomphalaria > Biomphalaria straminea. The sequence continues at coordinate 16,720,056 of JADKLZ010001483.1, forward strand.
ATATCATGTTTTAGATATTATATATAACAAAGTTCTGAAACAATGGCTATTTCTTTTTTTCTACAAGCAAACCATTAATTTTTTTAAAATAACTACAGAAGCATTTGTTTTATAAAAATACACCATTTTTACAACTATTCAATATTAATAGTAAAAAAAAAAAAAAGGAACACTATATAAATAAGATTTTTCAGTATAGTTTGTTTGTATATTTATGAAAATGTTGTTTTGTCCTTTTCTTTAATAAATGTTTACCTTTATTTCAGAAAGAATGTATTTAGTATGTATTGTTAGGTGCATACACTGTGTCGAATGCAAACAAACTCAAATGGAGGTAACACTGAATGCAATGCAGAAACCGCTAACACACGCGAAAGGCCGAACAATCAATAGAAGCAGTCAACTCTGGTGTTGAATATCAAACATGTTCAATACCAATGAAGAGAACCGTCGCATGTCATCTCCTTCTAGCCGTTTATAAAATACTTCTTATTGTTACGTTGTTATGATAAGGTCTTGTTTATGTTCAACTCCTATTTCCTTCTGTCCCAAAAACCCTTATCCCCATTTTACATCACATCATTGTTACTAAGTAAAAACTTCCCCTATTTTTCAAAACAAATAATTCATTCCTTATCATGCCATAACAGTATATAGGCCGAATTTAATTTAAAACAACATTTTATAAGCAGTGTTTCAAATTATGCACAGAGTTTATGTAAGTGCACATAGACTTTAACCAAAAGGAAAAGTTTCTTCCTTGAGACCCTTTAGAAAACCATTAATAATATGTAATAATGGAACCATAACTTCATAACAATCATTGAATGCATCTGAATATTAACAATGTAATAATAATTACATCTCTTCTTTTTTTCATTGGGTTGTGTTTGTTAGTATTTTGCACTTCATAGCTTCTAATATTTTGTTGAAATAATTGAAAATTTAAAATTGGTAACATGAAAAAATGAAAAAAAAAATTAGTAAGAAAACTAAGATAAAATGAATTACCTATCTCTGGAGATTTGAACAAATTTTTCTACCTCTGGGAATGGGCAACGACTCCTAATGTACAGTGCTTGTAGTTGGCCATGAAAATCTGGATATTTTCTGAAAGCAAAAATGTAATAAGTGTCAAGATTTGAAGTTAAACATTTTCTTTATTAAAGAATTAATACTTGTGCTAAACAGTGAAATCAATGTAAAACTGATGTTATGATGTAAATTTTCAAAGGTTACATAGCTTTAAGTTTTAATACATAATAAATAAATATCTTTTTTTTTCCCACTTCACTTACTTTTTAGAGACAGCATGAAATAAATGCAACAGAACAGTGCAATCTTTTCCTCCATTGAAACCAATGCATATATCAGATAACCTGTAGAATGAATTGAGAAGGTTAAACATCATACACTTATGTTAAAAAATAACAATTTTGTAAATGTCTGATTACTACCAGTAGGCTTACGGATATCTGTCAAGAGCACTTTCTAATGTCTGGATTGCATGTTTTACACATACAATATAATGGTCTGTTGAGTTGGTATCTTTTAGTATACTGTATACACTATTCACTGCAGATCCCATAGGGTCTTTGTTATAAGATATCACAGTTCCTGTGAATAGAGAAAGAGTGTTATTGACTGAAAATGTGTATTGAATGTCAACAACATACAAGAATTTCTAATTATTACTAATTAGAGTTTTGCTTCTCCTAGGTAGGTAACCAGCCAAGGCTAACAAGCCCCTCTTACCTGAAGCTTACTGACATAAGTGCCAATTCTGTCAATGATAGCCATTGTGCTGTACCCAATATCTGAGCCTCATGTGAAGACCTGGATTTGGACATGTTGTCTGAGGCTATTTGAGAATGGGAAAATGCTGTGTAGCGACATCATTCCAGCATTTTATAGGAAGTGGCATGCTTATATCCATTACCGCTTCAAGCAATATCAATTGTACATATCTGAATCCAAATTTCTGCTGCCTTGTGGCAGATATCTTATATCTTGAAGACACCCTTTATTATTATTATTTATTTGATTCATCAAATAACATTATTTTTATATTCTCTGCTTATTTCATAATCTTCTGTTTGATATGAAATGTAAGAATAGTAATGTAAAACTGTAAGGAAGAAATTAAGAACTAAATAAGAAAGAAATACTCATTGCTGAAAAAGTTAAATATGTTCAATGTATGCCTTAACTGTGAGCTGAGATAAGCTACAAACAACTCCTCTCGAACTGCCTCTCACTGACTATGTGATGACTTACTTCTTTACAAACAATACAGAGAATGGAAGAAGACAAGCACAATAAAAGCAAGAGACTATTGCTTGTTCCTTCATCTGCCTGTGTGGAGTGTCACCATAGAATGCTGACCATGTCCTTTAAAACTGCAGCCTTTACCAAGAGGCTTAAACCAGACAGTGGCCCCCAAAACATCCCTATAAAAAGAAAACTATAGAGACAGCTCCCTGAGTTGGAAACCACAGCACAGTTTATCTTATATATTGGTCTAGTCATCAGAATGCTCCAACATAATAATGAGAATGAGGAAGAAGAAGCTTGTTCCTTAAGGTGACAAAATTTTGACTGTCAAACTAAAAGGTTCAATTATAATGAATATCAAATGAATACAAGTTTGCCTCTACAGAAGAAAAAATAAAAAATTATAATCTGGCTTGACAATCAGAGAATTATTACATAAATTGATTGCTTCAATTCTGCTAGCTGAAAATTATACATGCTCTTTCACGTGCTTTTTTTTTTCTTTATCAAATAGTCCATAGCTGTCAACTGTGCTTTTTTATTTCCAGTCTTCATTTGTATTCATTTATTTTGACTGATAATAAATCACACTATTATGTGAAAAATGTCAAATCCAGTCTTATTGTTATCTCCAAACTTGATATCATCATACCAAATTCTAGAACTAAAAAAAACTCTTTCATAAAAAAAAAAATAAAGGCAACCTGAAATTCTAAGAGATTTAGCTCAAAACAAACCTATAGAAAGAAAACTAACAACTTCTCAATAAAAGTTTATGAAAATTATTTCACATTGGCAAAATGTGGAACAATTACAATTAGCATGATAATCATAAGGATAAACAAAAAAGTTTACAGATATATAAGTATTAGATTGCTAATGGAATAAATCGCAAACTCACCCGTGGGCATTTTATTGACTAGTTCTTTTCTTGCTTCTTGAAGTGCATTAGGGTTTAAAGATTCTAAAGTCAATTTGACTTTATAGTAGCTAGAAAACATGAAAGAGAATAAACTTCAGTGAGAAATAGTCCTAACATATGCAAAAGAAAAATGTATAGAGTTATCTCCCCTATATACAGAACCTAAGTGAAAAGACAGGGCAACATGTTACCTATTCATTTGCAAATAATGCCAACTTCATTAGCTCTCTACAATAATATGTAATACTATGCAATCAGAAACATAGTCAATATCAGTGTCAAGGCCAAATGTTACCTGTTCATCAAATCAGGATATGATCCAATCACCACATCTTCTTTATACCTGTCAGCCACCTGACTAATGTTAGAAGCTATAGATGCTTCATCTTGATTTACAAACAGCTCATCAGTATGAAACTCAACATCAGGATTTTGAAATAAATGCTATAAAAGAAAGTTTTATAATTCAAAATAGTGAAATACATTTTCTTTCTATTTTATGACAGCTAAGCATTTGAGTTGCAGAAGAGTTATTTTCCTATTTTGAACGTCAATAAAAGAAAAAAAAAACATCTCAAACCGATAGCATTGTGAAAGCTTGCTCCAGCAGTTTAGGAACTCCAGGAAACATGTACACATTCCTGACAGACACTAGTGGATATTTGGAACGTTTCTGAGTCTTAGGATCTAAGCCAAAATGAAGTGTGGCAGTTTCAGGAACCTGTTCAAAAATTAAGACTGCTATCCTACATATGAACTTACAATGCATTAAGGAACATGAGGAAGAAGTACTAAAGAGTTAGGCTGACCAAACAAATGTTTAAATTTTAAAATCTATGTGGAGAATTTTGTGTTCTAGATTTTAAGACAATTTGTCAACATAGCTTGACTTGTTGCTATTGTAAGATTCAAATGCTCCGATAGAAATGATGATTATTATGTCCTAACCTAAATATCCTGCAGGAAGGCAGAGTAAACTGGAAAACCCAGAACCATTGTGATGTCCAGCTGATAGAACTAACCTCAAAAGATCTTTTGTAAAAATTGGGCTAAGAAATAGATGGGCATGGGCATGGCTATTTTTACTTAATTGTACAGTGCATTACTCACATATTCCTCCCCGATCTAGGTCAGATGATGAAAAGGTTAAAGTAAAACTACCAACCACCTTTAATTAAAAAATCCTGAAATTCAAAATCCCACTTTCAGAGATTTGAACTCAGGACGCCAGATTCAGAAGCAAAGTGCTTAACCACTCAGCCACCATGCCACCACCCACAAATTCTGATGTGAATTAATTATGTATACATTCTGTTTTCTCTATTTTTTAAAGTGGCTCTGTTTAATTACATACAAAAAGCTGTAGTGAAGTCAAATGGCACTTGACTGCCAAGCTTACTAATCTAAACTAAACAAATGCCAATAATTATTAAACCAACTCTAGATATTTATTTTATAAGTCATAAAAACTTACTTTAAAATAATTTATAATAATATCTATATAAAAGTATGTCTGTAATATAATAGTAGGTCTGTAATATAAAAGCATGTCTTTACAAAAAAATGCCCCCTACCTTAGCCATCTTCATTTCAGCAGAGTTCATATCAGTGGTATGAAACCAATCTGAGATTAACTGGACTAGCTCTGGGTGAGGTTCTGTCTTTAGACCAAATGCTTTTGCAACACCTGCAATTGTAAAGAAGTTAATGCTCAAGCTTTTTAATGTTCAGAAAAAACTAGCATGTAGCTTTATTTAATTTACAATTGACAAATATTTTCTATAGGATAAAAATTGTTTAAAAGAAATTTTATTAAATAGGCATTTGATATACATGAGTGACAAAAAAACAAAACAACATTAACTGAAAGATTCATGATTTAGATCATTTTACTTTTAAATAAACCAGTTCTGATAGGACCATGACAATCGGTAAGGTCAAATTTACAAAGGTTTTGAGAGGGTTATTATGATCTGTTTAAACTGTCTTTCTTAATTTCATGTCATGATTCAGGGGATATAAACAACAACCTTCAAATGTCATATCATCATGTGTTGGTCCAACTCCTCCTGAAGTGATGACATGGGAGTAGGTTTTGGAGAAGTGTGCTACTTCCTTAGCTATCTGGTCAACAGAATCACAGATGACAGAGATCTAAACAAGACATGAAATCAGCTTAGAATGTGATAGGAAAAAACTTTCATTAATTTCAATAATTTAAAAAATTAAAACTTTAACTCCAAACATTCTAAGAATTTGTAGTTATGTTTAATTATATAAAAAGTAGCATATGCACAAGAGTCATGTAGCAATTATTTTAGCATCATGCTACTTATTCAAAGAGGAAAATTATAAATAAGATATGTTTATTTCAAGCAAAAAAAAATATTTTCTCAGTTTCTTTTAATAATGTTCCAACCTCAATAACATTTTGTTGTCTTTTCACATTTTCATTCTCTTTATTTTCTTTGTTCATTAGTTTCTTTTTTTTTTAAATCAATGTATCCATTTATTTGTCCTGTTGAGGACAACATGTAGGACACCAATATGTATAAATGTGAAAAGAAACTAATAGCCTGATTGTCCCCTATAGATCAGGGTAGTGGCAATAAGTTATTATTATTATTAGCTTTTATATAGCTCTACTTTCATGCCTATAGCATGCTCAGAGCACTTTGGTCCAACTCATTTGTGGACCAGTGGGTGGGAAGGGGTATCTAGGAGATGGTTTTCTGTGCTGCCTCAGTAAAAACAACTCTGCCTAAGTCGGGTCCCCCTTCTAGGTAGCCAAGCCAAGTTCAAGCATACTTAGCCTCTCGAACACGCTTCCCACTTTTGTGATGTCAATAAAAGTTGATCTACTATTGCCTATAGTTTAGTAAGGAAATAAAAGACCTACTGGAGATTCTAACCTTATCTTCTATATTAATATGTGATAATAACAAGTAGGTGCCTAAAGATCAGGGTGAGGACTAGAAATTGACTCGCTGGTGCATATAGAATTGGATGATGACAAGTAAGTTTACTGCACACCAAAACCAGATCTATCTTAAGGTTGTTATGTGATTAAATTTTTATTTTTCTATTTTTTATTAATTATATTTACTTACAATATACATATACTTGGCTGCAAACCAAGCTGGGTTTTTACTCAACAGTCTTACATCTAATAGAGAGTTTTCATTAGCTTGGTTGAGTAATGAAAGATTTATCACAATGCAGGTAATAAAAAAAACTCTATTTGCAATTTAAATAATAATTAAATCTAATTCACCTGTATTTGAGACTTTCTCAAGCGGAATTCAATTTTTCTTTAGCTATTATAACAACTGTTTTTTTCTTTCTTTTTTTGTTTTTTAAACTAATTGAAAACTAAATTCCTTAATTATGAACCAACTAAAAGATTAGAAAAAAATGCTAATAAAAATAATACCTTTTGCACTTTAACTCCCATATTGAATAGTTTCTTACAGATAAAATTGGAGTTAGTGTCCAGGGTTTGGCCCTTGAGAATTTCATCTCCAATAACTAGAAGTATATAAGAATTACAAAATGAACTAGACAAAGGTTTTGAGAAACTAAAAATCAAATGAAGACACATATTTATCTATCATCCAAAGCAGGAAAGCAATTCTCTCATATTGTATTGTGTCTTTCCCATGTCCTGCAATTGTCTGAGACTCATAGCCTTTAAGGAAAAATTAAAGGTGTGACTAATTTGCATTTGCTTGGAGCCAGCTCAGACAAAGATTTCTTACATTATGCTAGTGGAGGGTGGAAGCCTTAGCTTCTAGAGATGTAGGCCTAGTCTTGACTCATATTAGAAACTATAATTTCTAGCTCAACACTTAAAAAATGTAATTTAAAAAAAAAAATATAAAAAAATTGGATCTTTAATAAAATTGCACATTCTAAGATTAGAATCTATTTTACAGTTTTGCTGGAGGCAGGGTTTCCAAGTGTTAAAATACTTGGTTTCTGAATCGAAGGGTCCTTGGTTCGAATCCTGGTATAGACTGGGATTTTTTATTTTGGGATCTTTAGGGCACCTCTGTGTCCATCCAGCTCTAATGGGTACCTGACATTAGTTGGGGAAAAGTAAAGGTGGTTGGTCATTGTGCTGGCTACATGACACCCTTATTAACAGTGAGCCACAGAAACAGATGGTCTGAAAGTGGGAAATTTACAGTTTTGCAAAACTACCTTAAATTAGCCATGTTCAGCTGGAGAATGATGTGGACTGCAGTCGAAGTGCTACTAAACATTCAACATTAGCTCTATTTTTAACACCTATCCCGTATGGAGGATGGAAACATACCAGATGTGCTCCTGGAAGTGCTATAAAGGTCAACTTAGGCATCATTGTGCCCTTACTAGCATAGAATATAGGAGTGGCAGCAGATGACCTCTGAAAGAGAAAGCTGAATACCTCTAATAAGGGTCCCAGAACATACCTGAGACCCAAAGAAAAGTCCTAATCATGTGGTATGTGCTCTGGACTTTCATCTTGATGGTGCTGGGTTATAGCCCTGCCAGACGTCACACCCCACTGTCCTGTGGGAGGTTAGGACTAGGGTGTAATTCTATTAAATTCTGGAGCATTCGAAATGTAAAACAAACTTAGGGGTGATTCGAAAGTGTTTAGAAGTAGTAGCTATTATCTAGACACTATGGTGAATGAGCATGATAATTGTTTTGTTTTTTTTCATTGTTATTACATTAATATAACAAGAATTAGGGGAATGGTGGCTGAGCGGTAAATCGCATAGCTTCTGTGCTGGAGGTCCCGGGTTTGAATCCTGGTGAAGACTGGGATTTTTAATTTTGGGATTTTCTGGCGTCCTTGAGTCCATCCAGCTCTAATGGGTACCTGACATTAGTTGGGGAAAAGTAAAGGCGGTTGGTCATTGTGCTGGCCACATGACACCCTTGTTAACCGTGGGCCATAGAATCAGATGACCTTTACATCATCTGCCCCTATAGACCACAAGGTCTGAAAGGGGAACTTTACTTTTTTTTTATCAAGAATTAGATTATTATACTAATATTTGCACATGGTAGGCCTACTATTTAAATAGGCCTAGGTGTAAATACTATAAAAAATTAATTACCCACAATACCAGCAGTGCTCTGCCCATTCATTGGCATACTATAGCTTCTTCGAGTTGTGATAACTCTCACTCTGTTTTCAGAACTGCTACTAGATCTAGATGTTGTAGTATTAACAGTGGAGTTGTCAAAATGTGAGGTTGAACTGGGTGTTTCATCATCAGCCATATTTATAGATCTTTTTGTAGTAATTGTAGTGTAATTTGGGTCTCGACCACACTTCTGGATATGTTGGGCAACAGTTATAAATCGTGATATTGATATATGACAAGAGTTAATAATTTTGTTAGACATGGGTTTTCATCACCTTTCAAATAATAAAGTATCACTGTATCTTGGGTGTATCTGTATGACTATTGATATTGTAATTGTGTATGTGACATCACATAATGAATAACATATCATATGTGATTATGTCTTATATAATATAATAATAATAATATTATGTAAAATATAATATAATCATAATAATGTGTTTTTTTTTTAATACTAGAATCTAGTCTAGCTAGTTCAAAATAGATCTAGTATACGTCTAAAATAAGTAGGCCTATAGTCAGTATAGGTATATGAGTAATGTAACATAAGTTGACAGTAGGCTACTATTTAGACTCTAGATATCTACAATCTAGATCTATACTAATGATGATACTAATCTATAGAGCCTTTTAGAGGTCTACTTTAGAATCTAGATATATTGTCGACTAAAAAAGAAACAATAACAACCCTTGAACCTGGCAAAGGTTAAAAGGTGATCAATGATTCTCAAATTGTAAACTACTATCTGTATCAGACTATCTAGATTCTAGATCAAAATCTACTTTAAAATAAATATGAACGGATTTCTGCTCCGACTTAAATGTAATAAAGTGTTTAATTAAGTAATTGTTTAATTAAGCAACTTTAAATTTAAACGACTTCATAGATCTAATTCTAAATCAGATCTATGAAATCCCTTCCGGGTGAAACGGTCTAAGAGGAAAATATTAGCCCAAATGGGTAGTGGAACAAGACTCCCGAGGAAGTACCTATTATAAGGGTTGTGAGAGTATTCCCATTGCACAGTGCGGAGTTTAGGTCTAAAAGCCGAACACTTTGTCAATAATTCAGGCGTTGTGCCTCAGGGGTCAGTTTTAAAAAAGGCGTATCCTTCACGGTTAGCCTCTTGGTATAGAATAGGAAAACGGCATAGTGGTTCCATGTAGGCCTATATATATACGCCTTCGGCCGCATCTCTATTTTTTTTTTTCATGCGTCAGAAAACGTAATAATGTTTCTAAAAATATGAGCAAAAGTGTTGCTAGCTTTAAAATTACCAACGACTTATTTTACCCTCATTTTCTTGCCTTTTTTTGGTAATATTCATATTAATCTTCCAATATCTAAATGTAGTGTTGAATGTAGTTGAATGACGTCAAATTTGTTTTATAATCCGTTTAATGCTATTTTTTTTAAACAGCTACATTACAACTCAATTATATTGGCTTATTATCATTTCCACAACAAAGTAAAGGCCCTTTCACTTTTTTGATAGATTCTATATACATTCATCAGATTCAGATGAACAGAATCCCATTTCATAAACGCACAAATGTTAAAGATCATGGTAGGCCTACCAATTGAGGGCCTTAAGGTATAGACTCTAGGTAGGTAATATATATTTTCTCAATCTTTTTTTAGGTGGGGGTAGCGGATTTTTTTTTTTTACACTTTGTGCCGACATTTCGGCAAGACGAATGGAACCATGTCGCGGGCCGGATCTGGCCGTAATTTGGGCATCGCTGGTGTAGATGAATTTTCAGACAAGATCTTATTTTAGTCCACTTAGTTACCAGATTGAGAAGCGCTGTTAAAAAAAAAAAAATCCTGACGCGAAGGGAAGTCACTGTAAACAAATTTAAAAGAATAAATCATCTCCCTTGCTATTAACGTCTAAATAAAGTGGTCTCCAACGAAAGTTCCAGCAATTGATTCTGTCAATTTATTGTCAGTAGCTCAAGTTTAGCAGCAACGTGCTCTTACCAGGCCATAATCAAACACCTGTAGTAGCAATGGCATCTACTGAACCTGAAACCATGGAAACCGAACCTGTAAAAGAGCAACCCGTAGGCATTGGTATTGACTTGACCGAAAACAAAGACGGAGGTGTCTTAAAAGAAATTTTACGAGAAGGCGAAGGGGACGATAAACCATCCAAAGGAGATAAAGTATCCGTGCATTACGTTGGCACATTACTAGACGGGACAAAGTTTGATTCGAGTAGAGACAGAGGAGAACTGTTTACATTTAATTTAGGGAAAGGTAAGCTATGCCTGACCAGTGACTTGTGACTATGACTATAGTATATTCTAGTTATAATTAGAATAGTCAATAGTAGCTTTTAAGCTTAGTAAAAAGTTAGTAGATACTAAGATAGATCAGATCTAGATCTGTCTATTCTACTAAATTCTAGTGCAGACTGAGACAGCCTTTATAAATTTATATTATTTTTAGCCTGCCTTAGCCTTAGGCTTTAGCCGCTTTTGCTCTTAGCCTTCTATGTTGATTAGGATCATTAGGCGGCTTAGGCTAGGCAAGAGCATGGCTATAAACTACATAATAACTAGTAATTACTAGTATATAACTTTAAGGTTAAACTTGATTGACTTGAAATACCATTAATATATATTTTTATGTATACTTTCAAAAATGGCTCTAACTCTATCTAATGAATCTAATGATTTTCTTTGAAATTTCAAGGTATGTTCATGTTAGTTTATATTATGAATCATAATAAAAAAGAAAAAATTCTCAACTCATTGGCCACATTGCAAAGAGGATCACCATTCATCTTTTATGGACTGGTTAAAATATGTTTCATTATTGTCAAATTAATTTAGGGTCATATTTTATGAATGGAAGTGTTTTGAATGATGTCAAAGGAAAAAACTTGACACAAGACTACACCACTAGAGACTAGAGCAGACTACGACTAGGCTTACAGAGAGAGAGAGAAAAACTTAACACCACTTATATAGTAAATGTCACGCTGGCTTACAACAGTACATTAAAACATTTCTTAACATGTACAAGTTTTAATGAATCAGTAGGCCTAACTAAACTTTTGCTCACCTTTTTATTATAGGCTCTATTAGCCTTTTTACCAAAGTAAAAGCAGTCTACACTACAGTCTACACTGCACTTCCCAATTAAAAGGTTTAAACCATTTATAACTGAAGCAAAACACAATTTATAACCATAAAAGACATCAGCAATGTATTTTTACATTGAGAACTAACAGAACTTATATGTTATTATATAAGCAATTTTTGGGACTATATTTCTCCATCTCTCTCATTTTATCATTACTAAATTCTTTTCAAAATGAGTATTGGTCAATATTAACTTTCCTTGAGTTCAAATTCAGGTCGTTCAACCTTTTTTTTTTTTAATGTATTTAAAAAGCTATCACAGTAACATTCACCTATATATCCCCTTCATTCACCCTCACCCCTTTCTCTGCTACTCTAGACAAGTGATAGTATCATAGTGAATTGAGAAAGCCAAATGCATAAAATTGGGCTTTAACTAAAACAATTGGTAAAAATATTTCTAATCTAATCTAATATTTCAAATCCCACAGATTTTTTTATTGTTGTCAAGAAATATTTCAAATTTAATTACATGACTGATCCAAACTAATTGATACAACTATTTAAGCTTTTTTTTTTTTTTTTTTAAATATTTTTATTTTATTGTTTTATTTTATTTTCTTGTTTTCATTATCATTGTAGATCAAAACATTATAAAATTATATTCTCAGCTGTAAAAATGTGTTGGGACATTGCTTTAAAAAAAGACCCTTAATTAGCAAGATTAAATTTAGAAGTATTGTTGCTGGCACAGATAGATTCTCAAGACTAGGTGTAATAAATCTAAGTTAAATAGAGATAAAGAGTCTGGCCACTTTCAATGAACACTGGTAAATTAGACTCGTGGTGCAATGTGGCTGAATGTAGATTAATCTATGTACACCTACTTTTTGTATTCAAGTTTAACACTAAGTTGAGAAACAAAGACAGCTTAACTCTGTTACTGTTTTTTTTTGTTTTGCCAGTTAGTGTGCCCATTGTTAAAATAGATTTTACTAGATATGATTGTCATAGTGGCTATCTTTTTTAATCTATATGATTGTCATAGTAGCTATCTATATCTTAATATATCTAATTATTTATAGGTCTGGATGGTTGCCTGTTTAGAAATCGAGTAATGTTTTTGTTCATAAATCAAGTATTGATGTGTCTTGATATGTTTATCTGAAGAAATGTTAGTTAGGGTATCAATTCTAGAAACCTCTATTTTATTGTTTGTTTTTCTTTCATTTTAATTTAGTTTGGATATAGATCAACATTATATGTTACTCTAACTTACCACTTCTTTATAGAACAAGTAATCAAAGCATGGGACATCGGTGTTGCATCAATGAGAAAGGGAGAATTGGCAAGGTTGACTTGTAAATCAGAGTATGCTTATGGTGAAACAGGATCCCCCCCAACAATTCCTCCTAATTCAACCTTGGTATTTGAGGTGGAACTCTTTTCATGGGAAGGTAGGTTCAATTGAATTATTAGATTCTAAGGCTAAAAACAGTTAAATGTAT